>PVJL010000002.1:0-490691 GCA_004026885.1 Lyroderma lyra | reverse complement strand
CAGCAAAGGAGAGAAACAGTTGTAAAGGGCGAGTTTAGAGAGAGGAGAGCTGCAAGAATTTAATAAGGAATGAACTGAAATAAGTAAAAGTAATTGTTTCTTAAAGAGTCCATGACCCAAAGGGTATTCTGAACTATTAATGTTTTCAATAATGATTAACAAATAAAGCTTGAACTTTTGTTAAAGCTGGATTCCTAAGACAAGGCGTGCTGCTGAAATTTGTTTGCTTAAATGTTCATTAAGCATTTAAGATTCTTCTACAATAAAGAAGAAAATTTTCATGGTCCTTAGACACTTAATAGCCAATAAAACTAGTTATGGTTCTTACTTTCATTATAAAGCATGCTGGAATTGGGCTGGGAGAAGTGGAGACAAACGCAATGTCACTACAAAATCTTTTCTTGTCAGGATTTTTTTCTAAAATGTGATAACTCTTTAGCATGAGGTTTCGGGAATAAGCTTGCAGTGGGGAGAAATAAAACAGGTTTATGGCCCTCAGACTGAAAGTCATTCAGCAGAAAGTTTTGTAAAAGAATGGTGGAGGTGGGGGATTTTCCAGAATTTAAAAAAACAAAAATGAGTAAAGAAGTTAACTACGTCAATGATGTATTCTCATCCTGCAGACAAAAGTGATGTGGCCATCACAGGGGAGGACTGGCTTGGTATTCTGAATTTTCAATTGCTGATACCCCACACTGACATCTTTAAAAATTACTGATAAGTGGAGAGAGGCTGATTCAAAGCATCACAGAAAAAATCACAGGCTCCACAGGATTATCTTGTGCTGACAGCAGCATTTGCCATTCACCTGTGCTGTATTAAAAATGATGTTGTTTGAGAGGTTCTTCATCTAGTTCTGGGAATAGTACCAGAGTCTATTTGGAGAAACATAAACACTGGATAAATATAATCTCATAAGGATGACCAGATAGCCCTAAATGTATTTTTAATATGATAATGAGATTTCCCTTCTCCTAGGGTTTCTATTTACTTGATTAAAAAAAAAAAAATCCATAGTCATCCTTGACAATAGGGAACCAGCAGATTCATGTTATTCAGAGTCTATAAAGGCCTAAATCCCACAGAAAAGGAAGATAATGAAAAATGTGCTCTGAAATGATTCTGCTGCCTGTGAGTTATTCCTACGAAGAGCCAAAATGCAGAGTAATGTTTAGGATCTCATTGGATGAGTAATGAGAAAATTACCTGCTCTGCTGGATGGATATCTACACCATGCTAATTCAGTCTCTGACAGCTGTTTTCTCATACATACACCACGCTTCGAAGCATTATGGTTTGCAGTAGCTCCAGATCCAAGATAGTTAGCTTGTATCTCCCAGGTAAGGTGCAAGATTCAATAATTACAACTTCATAAAAGACAATAAAAGCTTTCATAAAACATCATAGGATCTTTCCAAAGTCAATTTGCAAGTAGTTTAGAAAGAGCCCAATTCAGAATCCTCCTTTCCAATGTTCTTGTTTGGGACAAGCTGGTACTCTGTGACAAAATTTCAGAATGCTTTAAGGCCACAAAACTGGAGCACAACAGTGTGAAATTTGACAGATCAACTGTTCTAATTCCTTGGTTTGCTTTCCACATGGTTTGTTTGCACCTCTCTTTTGATATGTTCTTCCAGCCTTTACCCCACCCCCACCCCATTTACAGGTAGTGACCTAATAGTATCTGTGAAAAGCTTAAATGCTCTAGATCTAAACTCCCCAGGCTGCCCTTGTTTCCTCACGTCTTTGCTGTAGGGACATATCTTGTGAGAGGGAGAAAGAGAACCAGGAGTATTTGTTTCTGTTTCTGGCTTGCTATGTTGAAAAAAAAATAAGACTATACACCCAGAATTTTAAATAGCACTTTGTAGGAACAGCATGGTAGGAAGAAAAGAAAGAGTTCAGCAGTCAGAGGTTGGGTGCTTCCACATTTCTGTACCAGAATACATCAAAATTAGAGGCTCTCTTTTTTACATGAATCCATCCTTCAAGGATCCCTGCAATTCTGAGACATACCTGTAGTCAAGTAGGGAGGAAGAACCTTGTGACAATCAAGAACAGAAGGAAGGAGAAAGTAGTAGTCAAAATTAGCAAACCTCAAAACTCTTTGAAAGGGATTGCAACATTCCTTTGGTTAGTCTTTTAGGAATCTCATTAGCTCTGTAACCTCTCCGTACCTCGGTTACCTCATAGGTAAAATGGGGACCATAATTACACCCAACACACAAGGAAATTGTGGTGCACCTAGGACCATCATGTATGACATTATGAAGTATTGGTTAAATAAAATAAATTTACCAATTTGATGAGATTTTTAAGCTTTTTTTCTCTAAGTAATGACATGTAACTCTGCTTTAATATGGAGGCTTGATACTTTTTTCATTAGCTACTAGCTAGATATGTACCGTTCGATGGCTCTGGGTCTTGGTTTTTTTCATCTGTGTTAATTCATTCATTTACTCAGCATCTAATGCCTGTCATATACTTGGCACTGGAATATAGTGGAGTTTAGGTAAAACAGAGGAAGAAAGTGAGAATTAGAGAGGTTAAATAGCCTGACCAAGGACACAGCTTATGGAGTACAGCTGGAATCTGAACCCCAGGGCCCAAGTTCATAATCACTATGCTTCAGTACAGACTCTTTCAGACCCTTCAGACTCATCCCCTCTGTATCAGTCAGGGTTCTCCAAAGAAACAGAATCAGGGTGAGTCAGCAAGCTGGAGACCCAGGAGAGCTAATGATGCAGTTCCTGTCCAAAGACCAGCCGGCTCAAGCCCCAGGAAGAACTGTTGATTCATTTTGAATCTGAAGGCAGGAAAAAGCCAGTGTCCCCGTTTGAAGGCAGTCAGGCAACAGTAATCCTGTCTTGTTCTAGAGAGAATCAACGCTTTTGTTCTAGTCAGGCCTTTAGCTGATTGGATGAGGCCCACCACATCAGGGAGAGCAATCTGCTTTACTCATTCTACTGATTTAAGTATTAATCTCATCTGAAGACACCCTTACAGAAATACCCAGAATCATGTTTGATCAAATCTCTGGGCACCTGACCCTGTCAAGCTGACATAAAATTAACTGTCACACCCTCCCTTTACAGATAACCTCTCTGCTTCAACACACTGAGGTTTAGGTGCGACTTTGTCTTTAGCAACTTTAGAGTTCTGTTTGCTAATGTGATAAGTCTCTGCATCCCTAACCACAAAGTTAGGTTGGAGTGGATTCCAAGAGAGGGATCTAGGCTGGCAAGATGATTACGTGGAATAAACAGAAGCAACATAGTCAAAGGAAAAGAGTGCCAAGTACAATCAAGGAGAGATTTCAGGGATCAACACCTAATAAGAAGCATAAAAAAAATTGGGTCAGAAATTGCACTCAAAATATACTTGAGAGAGTCATCCAGAAGTCAGAACAGAATAGCAATACTGACCACTGGTTTTGAGGGGATAAAATGAGGTCTTAAGTAGGAGTTGATTCCAAGGGCCAGGAACACTGGCAATGAAAATCAGATTGAGATGGGTTGAGCTGACTAATTCAGGATATAGTGGGGAATGGAGCAAGGATATTCGGGACCAGTGTATTCGTGTTGGCCTTGAAGGGCAGTGCTCTATAAGTTGCCTTCACCTCTGTTTCTCTCCCTTCTTTGTTGGCTCCTCATTTTTCATAGCAGATGGGTGGAAGCAGAACATTTGTGGTGCTCAGCAGGTTAAGCTGGACATTTCCCTGAGCCCCACACAAGCCCGCTGGGAGCCCCATAAGTCCAAAGAACATGTCCTGATGCTCCACCATGAAAACTTCTGTGCTCTAGGCCAAAGAATAGAGTATCGAACAGATCACGTATGTATAACCATGTATAAATTCTGAAGCCCTGTCACAAACATGATCTCATTTTATTCTTATACTCTGAGCTACATATAAAAGTAATTGCTATTTTAAATTTCAAGTAATACATAGGGATTATGGTGGATTTTTCAGACTTTTGTACTGACCATGGTACCTCAAGAGAACCCAGTGTCCTATTCCTTCCTTCACATGCTGTCTTCAAATAAACCTGATCCATGCCCTTGTGTTTCACCATCATTTGTGTATGTATGACTGTAAATTTCATATTCCCAGTCCTATTTTCTCTCATGAGCTTCAGAATCATATTCCTAGCGTCTTACTGAATACTGCCATATGAAGATCACAGGCATCTCAAACTGAGCATATTTGTATTCAGGTGATTTCTTCTACTCTTCTTCTCTTACATTCCTTAATCAACAATCTCACTAGGTATTCCATTTACTAAACCAGCACTCAGAATCATCCTAGTTTCATTCTCCTTTGCTGGCTTTTTTTCATCTGTATACGCTCATTTCTTGGTGATTTTATCCAATTCCAGAACCTCAGGTAGCATCTATGTGTTAATACTCTCATATTTACATATTCAGCCCTGATTCATCTCCTGAACTCCAGCTTGTATATCCAACTGCCCACTCAGTACCTGCACTTAAAATATAAAGCAAATATGGATATATAACTAGTATGTACAAAGAAAAATTTGAGATTTTTAACTCCAAAATGGCTCTCCTTCCCAGTGTTAACTGTATTATAATAATAAATGGCAACTACAATCACCTAATCCCTCCGAGTGAAAACCTTGTCTTATTTCACCGATCTCGTACATGTGCACATTTAATCTATGAGCGAATAGTGCACTAAAACACTGTTCTCCAGGCTTCTCATGTTTCACTTCCTCACATGCTACTTTTTCAAAGGACCCTTCTCTTACGATTCAAATACTAATAGCTAAACCCACTAACCTCCAATTTACTATCATTCTCTATTCTCGTAACCAGAATTAATTTTCTTCGTAGCACTTTTTTCCTCTTGAGATTATATATCTATTTATATTTTTATCTATATCTTATTCCCAAGAGGCAATAATTTTCAATGATATTAGTTTTTTTCTTTGAGAAAATTTTGTTGTTGTTTCTAAATAATATGCAGACATTGCTACTTCTTGATTTATAACATAGACTGTCATTTAACTTCTTCAGTGATAATCAAGCTCTCTTATATTGCCCTTTTTTCCTCTCCCCATCCTCTTAATACCAGAACTTTTTGTTAAATAATCACTCAGCCATTAATATGACTAGGTAAGTATTATTCACTGGTAAGTTAGTACCTGATAAGTTAGTACCACATAATAAATTTGTTTCTTCTTTTGAATAATTTTCCACTTTCCTTGGGGGACATTTTATGGACCTCTATAGAGGGGAAAGGAGAGTTGTTTAAAAAGAAACATGAATCACACCAACATTAGACTTTTCATCAGCAAATCCAGATGGTATAGGTCAATGGAACAAGTCTTCAAGTATTGGAAGAAAAATAAATTTTAGTTTATAAGTCTATACCAAGCCAAAATGTTAATGAATGAAGGACAGAATAAAGACATTTTTAGAGAGACACAGACTCAGGAAGTTTACTTCCTATGTACTCTGTCTGCAAATAAAAAGATTTTCTGAGGATTGTACCGCAGCAAAACAACTCGCAAAGGAATCCAAAATATGTAGGAAGTCTAGGTAGAGGTTTAGCAAATATTAGAAGGAATGTAGAATTTCTTTCCTAGAATCAAAGCTAGGAAGCAACTATAAAAATAAATCAGTTCAAATTAGATCATTTAACAAATAACATAATTTAAAAGGTGAATGATCTTAATACTATTAGTCTGACAATGACATACACATCTTCTAACACCAATAAAAATAAAAGGTTCTTATAAATGCCAGGAAAACAGAAGTTATACCATGCATTTTTGTTTCAAATATGACACAATGTTGAGCAATTTTTTTATGGAGCTTTTTTCCTAGAACCTTCTAATTGTTCTTTCTCTTTGATTATTTTATTTGTGTGAAGATTTAGTGCCATAGCAGTATCTTTTTTTTTTTTTTAGCATTTAAAAAAATTTTTTTATTGTTAGACTTATTGGGGTGACATTATTAATAAGAATTACATATGTTTCAGGGGTGCAATTTGACAGTTCATCATCTATGTGTTACATTATGTGTTTATCACCCAGTGTCAGTTCTCTTTCCATCACCTTATATTTGACTCCCCCTCCCTCCTCTCCTACCCCTTCCCACTTGCCCTCAGGTGGCCCCTAAACTATTG
This sequence comes from Lyroderma lyra, assembly GCA_004026885.1. NCBI lineage: Eukaryota > Metazoa > Chordata > Mammalia > Chiroptera > Megadermatidae > Lyroderma > Lyroderma lyra. The sequence goes on along the minus strand of PVJL010000002.1, from coordinate 484,543 downwards.
ACTGTATCCATGAGTTTTTGTTTTTTTTGTTGCTTTCAGCTTTGTGTTCCATGTATGGGTAAAGTCATATGGTTCTTGGTTTTTTTCTGTCTGGCTTATTTCACTTAGCATGATGTTCTCCAGGTCCATCCATTTTATTGCAAATGGCAATATTTCATCTTTTCTTATAGCTGAGTAATATTCCATTGTGTATATGTACCACAGCTTCTTTATCCAGGCATCTATCAAAGGGCAATCTGATTGTTTCCATGTCTTGGCCACCATTAACAGCACTGCGATGAACACTGGGGTGCATAAATCTTTGTGGACTAAGGTTTTCAAATTTGGGGAGGTACATATCTGGAATGGGGATTTCTGGGTCATATGGTAATTTCATTCCCTATTTTCTGAGGAATCTCCACACTGTCCTCCCTAGGGGTTGTACCAATTTGCACTCCCACCAGCAGTGTGGGAGGATTTCTTTTTCTTAGCACCCTCTCCAGCACTTGTTATTCCTTGTCTTATTGATAACAGCCATTCTAACAGGTGTGAGGTGATATCTCATTGTGGTTTTGATTTGCATTTCCCTGATAACTAATGAAATTGAGCATTTTTTCATGTCTGTTGGTCATTTGTATGTTTTCATGGGAGAAGTATCTATTCAGGTCCTCTGTCTACTTTTTAATTGGGTTGTTGGGGTTTTTGTTGTTGACTCCATAGCAATATTTTAAAATTCCTTATTCTATTTGGTTCTTCACTGAATAGTACTTAGGTAATCATAATGCTATAAATGCTATTTATTGATTTTCAAAGATTATAATCAAGCTGTAGATCCAGCATAAAGGACTGTTATCTTTACCCAACAGAATTTAAATATTATGAGACCTAACATATAAAAGTGGTGGTAGAACTGTCATAATGTAGTAATTAAAGGAGGGGGCTGAGGAGGGTACAAGGTGAAGAGGTGTTATTTAATGTACAGGCCCCAATTTACTCATTTTACATGATAAAGAGTTAAGAAAATTGGTATAAAGTTGATAGAAGAAAATTAAAGTTTAATCATATTATATGATTACACATAAAGTTATATGTAAAATAATAAAATTAACCAAGAGAAAACCAAAAAATAATATAAGTGACAAAGTTTGGGTGTTGAAATAAGGAAGAAATAGCCAATCAGATCATGTTCTAATCTTTAATAAGAGAAAATTAATACATATTATTCAAAGTAAATCAAGAACTAGAAGTATACCATTTAAAATGAAGGTTATAAATACTAAGAAGAACATAAAACTGAAATATTTAAAGATGTTCACTTTGGGGAAGGATAAAGACTAAAATGCATGATTTTATTTTTAAAAATTTTTTCTCATGTAACTATATTACTCTTCTTAAAAAGAATGCAAATATTCTAATTATTTCAAAATGCTTTTCAGCAGACACTGCTGATTCAGGTGGGGTGCAATGTTCTACCTACAATGTGTATCTCTTAATACCTTGGCAATTCTAAAAATTTGCTTATTCAGTCTATCAAAATGACTTTTCTTTTCCACTTTTATAGTGGAGAAGCAAAAATATACCCTGAAATATACTTTAAATTCCTTTGTTTTTCTAGGTAATGCTAAGGAGAGAGTCTGGATTAAAACTGGCAAGTGAGATGTGAGAGCTCACATCTTGACTCCAAGGCCTCTTGGAGTCAAGATTTTAAGAATAAAATTACGATTATGGGAGAGCCAGTCTTGGAATGGTGGAGTAAGGACCTCCAAAACCTGCTCCTCCATAAAAGCAATGGAAACACTAGCAAAAAGTGTCAAAATCAACTTTTTTTAGAACTCTGAAAATTAACTAAAGGTTTGCAACAATCTGAGGAGCATTCATTCAAGAAAAATGTCTAAACTTATTAAAGAACAGCAAACTCTGTGGCAATTGACTTTCTCTATTTCTATCCCTTTCTTCCCTATAGCTCTGTAGTAACCTTGAAACCAAAATCCCAGAAGCCTTGAAACCAAAATCCCAGAAGCCAATGATGAGGGCATATTTGTTTGGAGCTTCCCAGAGCCCTATTAAGAGAGAACTGTAACTAGTTGACCTGTTTGAAAGTTTTCTGGAAACTACCACTATATCAGGGCTGTCTTTATTTGACATGACTCAGAATTCAATCAGTGTGAATGAACAGTGTTTTCCCAGGGCATTTGTCAAAAACAATCAGCAACAAATGCTTAATATAGCAGCTGCCTGAGGCAGTGATAATAGTTGAGGCAAACAAGAGCCTGACCAAAATACTTAAAAGAAAATGCTGAGAAATGAGATGTCCATAGGGGCTTTGAAAAGCTTCAGTATATTTCTGGGAATCCAGAAGATCATGCACATGTATAGGGAGGTATGCATACCCAGGATAGATCTGAGAAGGCCCTATTCTCTGAGTGACCTTAAGACTTTGCATAAACAGAAAGCAAAGACTAAGGCAGTGTGTGAGCTGCTTGCTAGAGTGTTGTAACATGATCCTAACACACAGACAGAACTTCTTTGCAAAGACTGTGAAACTTATTGGTGCAAGAAGTTTAAGGAAACTCTTCCATTCAGTAGCTGACCACTAAGTTAGCTGAGCAGAGACTTCAGGCCACAAACAACAAACAGTACAGACTTAACAGAAGTAGTTCAGGAAAGTCACTAAACAAGTAAGCAAACAGTGGCAGCAACAAATGCTGCAAGTTTGTGTGGCAGAATCTGATTTTCAGAGTTACCACATTATAGATTTAAAACATCCAATGTTTAACTAAATATTGAAACATGCAAGGAAATATGGCCCATAAGCAGGAGAAAGAAACATCAGTAAAAACTTCCCCTGAGGACACCTAGACACTGAAGGAACTGGTGAAAATTTTAAAGCAGTGATTATAAACATGTTCAAGAACTAAAAGAACTCATGTCTAAAGAGCTAAAGGAAAGCATTAGGACTATGAATCACCAAATAAAGAATGTGAATAAAGATAGAGACATTATACTATAAAATAATCAAAAGAAATTCTGCCATTTAAAAATATAATGGAAATTAAAATTCACAATGATAGATTTGAAATGCACAATGGTAGATTTGAGCTGGCAAAAGAAAGAACCAGCAAATATAAAGTTAGGTCAATTAAAATTATTAAGTCTGAGACAGCAAGGAAAAAAAGAAAGAAGAAAAATTAGCATAGCTTCAGAGTCCTATGGGACACCATCAAGCATACCAAATGTGCATAAGAAGGGTTGCTTTTGCCAATATTACAACCCAGTTCAAACCTTAATTCCATTACTGTTTTTATTAAAATATTGCATTCAAAGCTCCCACTACAGAGTAAGAAAATAGATGTCTTAGCACATTTTTCAAAGATTAGTTTTGTTTTTTCCATTTGATTTTTCCTTCTTTGTAGAATCAGTCCCTTTTTTCCTCCCTCTCTCTCTTCCCCTCTTCTTTATTCTCTTTCTCTCTCTCTCTGCTGCTGCTACTGCTTTCAGATCCTTGTAGTTAAAATTCAAGCAGAAGGCAAGTGACTCAGCAAGATGGATATTAATCTCTATGGTTTATTTATTTTTGAAGGAGAAAAAAATTCTCTTAGCTGCATATCTAGAAAGAGGGGAATGAAAATTCTAAGTTTTTCATAGGAAAAGTATGTTGGATGTAATATAGCCTGCATACTATTTTTTTTTTCTTCAACAGGCAGGAAAAGAGGCCCAAGCCCACAGCAAATTTTAGATAAACCTCTGCATGCCATTTATGTTCACACGAACAAGCTAGTGTTTCTTCCTGAGTTTAAGGCTTATAGGAAATCAGGAGAGACTCCATCAAATTTGATCCCTTGCCTCTATCTATTGTAGTTCTTGATCTGCACAGATGTAGCTTTTCTATTTTTAGTCATAGACACAAAAGACTAAAAACCCATTGTTTCCATTTTGGGCCATATGACTTGGATTTGGATGATACATTGAGCTAGATTATACTGCAGTCATGACACCTCTATGCTCATACTGGCTGAACTTAACTGAAGTTTGTTCTCCTTGCTGCTTGTTCACTCCAGATTAGCAGGGAGGTTCTTCACCATAATCACCCATGGATTTCATTGTCAGAGACTCCAGTGTGGGCTTCCATGACTGTCAGCCTCAAGAGAAAGGGGGTAGTAGCCAAGCACAGGAACTTAAATACTTCCACTGGAAGAGACACGTGTCATCCCTGCTCACACTTAATTGTGCAAACCAAGTTATCTGAACTCTCTTACTTTATGGGGTGGCAAAGCAAAGTACCTTGTATTCCTGGAGAAGTAAAGCCAGAGGTTTAATGAACAATTCTAATAACTAGCCCAGATGGCCTTTCTGATGGTTAGGTAGAGTCCTGTGTAACCTTCCATATGTGTGTTATATTGCAGGAAAAAAAAAAAGTTAAGAAAACACCCACCTCAAAGCTCCGCATTACTGAAAACTAATAGTGATTTAGTTCGATTAAAAATGCTGTCTTTTTATAAGAACTTACTTTTGTTATACTAATTTATATAGGACCAAGATTTAGAAAAAGAACCATGAGAATAAATTCTCTCTCCTTATAACCAATGTACTCACAATGGATTTTTAAAATTTTTACCTTAATAGTTTCAGAAAACAAATATTACCTTTGTCTTCTACCCCAGCTTAAATGAACCCCCAACATACAAAAGGACTTTAGTTCTCTGCTTCAGCATACACTGTAATGTTAACATACAGCAAAAGGAAATTCAAACAGAGGAGAAATTGCTTTGTTACAAATTTATGCTAACAAAAGGTAAGAAAGCTCTTTTGAATAAGACAATTAAGAAAAAAAAATGAACAGTTAGAAAGAAAAGAAGACCTTGCAGGAATTTTAAAAAGGCCAAATCAGATAGGAGCTTGCTTAGAAAACTGGAATGTGGGCAAATGGGCTGCGTCAAAAATGAGAAATCAGCTTTTAGAGCACTGGCTGTAGCAACAATCATAGCATCTAAATTTGGTTTGGATGATTAAGGAAGCTGGGGAAAAGGGGTGGCAAGACAGCTCAAATCTTCATGAGACTGTATCATGTTATAAGAAAAGTTAAAATAGAAACAGTTCATATATAATTAATACAGCCACCAAGTTATTATTAATTGTATATCCATGGCCTGTGAGCATGGTCAGTGACTAAATGCTCCTAGATCTGGCTAAACAGCAAGGCACTGAGAGATGATGAGGTACAAGGACCCTTCATTCAGATGAGGAAACTGAGGCCCAGAGAAATTAAACAATTTACTGGGGGCTACCTGAAGAACTAACAATAAAGGGGTCTAGGCTGGTCTGAGTTAATCACCTCAAAGTCTAAACAGAGAGGTTTCCATTACTGTTTTTATTAAAATATTGCCTTCAAGGCTCCCACAAAAACTGAACAAAAATTGACCTTGTGGAAGACACAGGTTTTTTGTTTGTTTGTTTGTTTTTTCATATTGGACAAGTCCCGAGACTAGAAGCAGTGGGGATGCCAAAGGAAGTGATTTACAATGGGTGCCAATTTCTGTGAGGGTGAGTATGGCAGTTTTTACAAAAATGGTCACAAATTCTTTGACACCTGTTTCTTTGAGAGCCTGAGGGTCCATATCACTTCCCATGGATCTTGGTTGGCTGTGACTGACGCCTTAAGAACAGATTGGAAATTGGGGATTGGGGAGCAAGAATAGAAGTCAGGGCAATCAGTTCAGAAGTTGTTGCTGCCATAGAGAATGGTGGCAGCTTGGAAATGAAAAGAAATAAAGAAATCCTCAATATATTTTGGAAGTAGAAATAACTGGACTTGATGATGGAGTGGATGTGGGATGTTATAGCATGGGTAATTAAATGGTGCTAATTTCCCTTGATGAGAACAACTAGGCATAGAAGCCCAAAGTTCTACTTCAGCCATCTTCCAATTTGGGATGCCCACGAGAGTTCCTAATTTCTGTTGGTGTTTGCACATCCAGTGGACAATCGGATCTACAAACCTGGAGCCTATGGGAAACATCTGAGCTAGATCTAGAATTTCTCTTATGATACAAGAATGAGTTTTTTCAACTTGAATTACTCTTTTTGACACAGCTAGGTTGGCCTTTCTCCAAACCTGTGAATCTCAGTGTGCTCTTGAACTTCCCAATCACTTCAGATCCAGTTTTCTTCATGCAAAACTGGGGTCATCTTCCTCTATCTCTGTATTTGTACCTATGAAGATGTTCTTCAGCTTTCTCCTTTTGTGAAGGAAAGCAAAGGATAACCAAATTTCTAGGCTCTCAGGCAAGCATCAGGGAAAAATAATCAAGGTCTGAAACTTATTTAAGTTCCACATCATACATGTGTAATTTCACAGCAGCCCCCAGGAGTTGAAGAGAAAAGTACTGGAGAACGAAAGTCTGAGAAAAAGATTGTGCCTCTCCTGACTTTTGCCTGTAAACTTCTGTAACCCAGTGTGGTGGATTGCATTCATTTTTCGGTCTATAAAGTCTTCATGGAATGGCTGCTGCTCCAGATCTATAACTAACTCTCCAGGGGACTGTGATGCCGGCTGGCTCCCTGCTCTGAAATCCACATTGTCCCTCTCTCAGAATTGCCATTATTTCCCCATTAGGTCATTTCTATTCACTCAAACATATTAGCCAGACCCCAGTAAGTGCTTTGGAAAGATACACCTGTTTAACTCCTTTCCTCGGAAATCATTTCCATCATTTCTGCCATCTTTGTAATTGGTCCTTGTCATAGAAAATCAAAATGCTAAAAAGACTAGAAAAGGATGATTTCCTCCAAGATATGCGACACACGTCCATGTATCAACGGTTGTGCTGAATTCCTCCCTCAGGAATCTAACTGGGAAATGCCCTCCATTAGTAACATATTGAGAGGTAGGTTCTATGTGACAGGCAGGGAGAGGGCAGTTAGTCAGTGTCAACAACCTTGACCCTTTACAAGACTGAGGCAATATTATTATCAGAGGGAAAAGTAGCATCTTTCACAAATGGTTAAGAACATAAACTCTGGGGACAGACCAACGTGAGTGTATAATCCTAGCCTGACTCTTCACTAGCTGTCCAACCTCGAGCACAATTACTTAATATTTCTGTAAGACGTTCTAGACTGTTGCACTTCCAGCTCATCTTTATCTTTCAAGTCTTTGTCCTCGGAGAGGCCTTCTCTATTGGCTTTCTGATCTGAGGAAACCAACCCCGTTGCTAGCCAGTTGTTCTTTTATTCATTACTTTGTTTCCTTCCTTGTACTCACCATATTTATTTGTCTTACTTACAATGTTCGTTTATGTGCTTTTATATTTTTCAGTCGCTACTTTATCCCTAGCTCAGATTAAGTGCTCAATTAATGAATGAAATGTCTGAGCAAGGCCAAAATCACTAGCCAGTCTGGAAACAAAACTCAGTCTAATTGATTATTTGCTCCTCTGCCAATTACTATTCAATAGAAATATAATGCAAGCCATTTATGTAATTTAAAATTTTATAGTCACCACATTAAAGAAGTAAAATGAAATAGATGAAATTAATTTTATAATGTTATTCTATTTTACCCAATATATCCAACATATCATTTCAACATTATAATCAATATAAAATTATTAATTAAATGCTTTTCATTCACTTTTTTAGTAGTAAGTCTTTGAAATCTGGTATGTGATACTTAGAGCATATTTTGATTTAAATGTTAAATTTTCTTAGGAAATCCTTGATATGTATTTTATTTTATAAAATTATAGTTGCAAAAGGAGATTCACATGCCCAAGTTGTTACAAAATGCTTACATATTTTTCAATACTTGAATCAAGTATCAGATTTAAATGCAATAAAATTAAAAATTCAATTCCTGATGGCATGGGGAGTTAGTTACTAGATAGGTTTCAAGTGCTTAACAGCCACAAGTAGCTACCATGTCGCAGCTCTAGACATCTTGCCAAGCTTTTCTCATCATGTTGTCATGTGGAAACATAGCAGATTATGTTATCCAAAAGGAAGAAGAGAAAGGAACTTGTACACATTAAATGATGCCAGGTACTTCGGCAAGTATTTTCTGAACAACTCTTTATCGTGAGCCTGTGAGGCTGGGTTCATTGTCCCCATTTTATCCTTTGGGAAACTGAAAGCTGAGAGAGAGAGGGAACTGGCTGCAAGCACATGGCATCTTTCTCTCTCAATTTCCAGAGGTTTCCAAATGAGAAAAGGGGAAGCAAAGGGTGCTCACTCTCAGCTCTCTACCCTCTCTTCCCCATCGTATTCTCTGCATTACCTGAATACCTGAGAGAATGCCCAACTTCTTTGGCTCAGGTGTAGGCAATACAAGGCAGACGTTTTGCTTCCCAGTCCTTTCAGAGCCTGGGGAAGCCTGGTAGCAGGTGAGGCCCTGTGCCCAAGGATCAGAGCTAACTTCCCTCCTGCTCCCTTGAAAAGTACCTGAAGGTGGTACTCCTCTTTGACGGTAAGGAGAGCATTGCCTTCCTTCAGAGCCAAAGACTTCAGAAAATTAAGATCTTCCCCCATTGTTCTATGGTAAAGACTCTGGGTTGTGATGGCCTCTGGGGGTATGGAGACCATTTGGACTGCAATCATTTAATATCCTCCGCATTCTTCAATTTGGACAATGTTTCTTCTTTGCTCCTTTGGGAAAAAAAAAACACAAATTGTATATTTAAAACAAATTTGAGGTGCCCAGTCATCATCTCAAAAGACTTCTGGCAGAAAAAGAGTTTTGATGACTTTGATTATTAGCTGCTCCTCAATATCCCTTTCTCTTCCTTCTTTAGTAATAGAGCACTTTATTTTTAGTTGGCACATATCTCTTCCTTGAGGACAAAAGCTACATTTCTCAGCCCTTTTTGCAATTGGCCACGGTATCGTAGCTACATTTTGTCCAAGGCAGTGTAAAAGGATGTGTTGTGTGAGGCCAATGAGATTTTTTTTAAAGAAAGAGCCTCTACCCTTCTTCCCTTCCTTTAAGCACTGTGCAGGCTGCAATGCAGAGTTGATGGCTGGAATTTTGGTAATTGTGTTGGATCATGTGGCAGAGTCTATGTGAAGGGATAATGGAAGAACAAGATAAAAGGAGCTTGGGCACTTGATATCATGGAGTGCAAAACCTCTCCTGAACTTCCTAAATCTAGATTCTTCTTATGCAAGGTGGCAATAAACTTTTATTCTCCTTGAGTCACTATAATTTTGCATTTTCTGTAACATATATCTATTCCCAAATCAAATCCTCAGTGAAACACATACACTTGGAAAGTGGAAGACACTTATGGAAGTGAGACTTCTGCAACTTAAAGAGCCCAATTAATAAGACTAAAAATGGACTAAAAATTAAATATGAGGTATGAGGCCCCACTTGGTCTGCTCATTATTAAGATGTATCTAACCTCTAGACCAATCACCCATATTTATTCAGGATGTCATGTACTTCCATTAGATACTTAGGTACAATATTGGATCAGAGTTTCTCCATAGCATTTTTCTGATTGTTTTTTCATTTTATCATTTCTTTCTATTGGATTTTTCTTTTCTTTTAGGTTTCACTCTCACCTACATTTTTTGACTCAACATTTTTACTTGAGATTTTCACAGAGAGGCAGAATGAGACTAATTACCGGGGGGAGTATTTTTCTGGTTGAGGAAGGATAGCACAAGGATTGAACAGAAGGAGGGAAAGGCTGGCATTTTGGACTGTCAGAAGGTGATGCCTAGAATGTTGGCCTCATTACCCCAGTCCTTTTTAATAAGACACGTGCATACAAGCAGGCATGTATAAGAAAATACTGGAAAGAAGTCCCTAACATTATCCCTGGGGAGTGGGATAGAAGATACACCGTAATTATTTTACCTTATATACTCTTGAATTATTTGCTGTTTTTTCCTTAGAATGAGCATTTCTTATTCTACAATTTGAGAAATGGAAATAACATGTCTATAGTCAAGGTCACAGAAGCCAGGAAGTGTGAAGCTGTGCTTAACTGTCTTAAGGCTTGCACAGGCCAAGACCACAGTCTTGAAAATCTTAACTCCTACTGGATCTACACTTGCGCCTTTTAGGAGCTTCTCTTCTGCTCAGTCAATATGTGGGATTTTGTTGCTAGGGAAATCGTGGGAGGAATTCTGGGCCACATGGGTGCCCCCTGCAGATTAGATCTCCACAGACTTATGCCCACATACTTTGCAAGGTATTTATACATGAACTTTCATTTTGTTACTATTTTCTGAGCGTCCTGAAATACCCCAATTCTACTTACACCAGACATTTTGCTATTCTCCCTTCTAAGAATCCACTTCTCTGTCCAGCTTCATGGGTAATGGCTTGTTAATTGAAGATTGGCTGCATTAATGGACCCAAATTTCCATGCCTCCCTTTATCCTCAGTTGTGGTTAGTGACCTTTCACATTGATTCTAGCCCTCCCCATGAGATATATTTGACAAATGAGGCAGTAGGCCTATTATTGAAATAAGAGGCTTGGAAAAAGTGCATTTTTCCTTAACCTCTTTGATCCTTGCACCAGAAGAGGACATGCCTGAGCCAGCCTGCTGGAGGGATATGAGAGGTACATGGAGCAGAGCCAAGTCATCCCAGCCGGGGCCACCCTCCATCAGCCAGCTGACAGCCAACTTGGCAGCTGATAGTGGATATCTGAGTAAGCTTTGCCAAAATCAGTCACAACTGATCCAGAGTTGCAGAACTTCCCAATGGAACCATAGATTGATGAGAACTAACAAATTGTTGTTTTATGCCACTAAGTTTTGGGGTGGCTTGTTGCATTGCAATAACTAATTGATTCATTCAACTGCATACTTCCTTCCCCATCTGCCCCCTCCCACCACCTTACCACAACCAGCTCTGCCTTTTACCATCTATGTGACTATATCAGTCAGTTTTATCTGTGTAACAAATCACCTCAAATTTTCTTGGATTAAAACAACCACCATTTAGTCATGATTATTCATGAATCTGTGGGTCAGCTATGTGTTCTTCTGATTTGGATTGAGCTTACTTAATCTTAGTAGGTCTTGCTCATGCATTTGGTTGTCAGCTGGAGGTTTGGCTGGTGCTAGCTGATTTATTATGGCAACACTGGAATGATTGGGGTCTCTTTCCACGTGGTCACCCATTATTCAGTAGGTGCTTATTCACATGAAGGTTACCAAGTTCTAGAAGTATGTAAGAGTGGAAAATCTTAAAGTGAATGTACTTTTCAAACCTATGTTTACATTATGTTTGCTCTATCCCATTGGCCAAAGCAAATTACATGTACAACCCCAGAGTCAATATGGAAAGGCTCTACCAAAAATGTAGATACAGAGAGGCATGAAAAAATTAGGGCCACTAGTGCAATTGATCCACCTTAGTGACATCACACTAATCCCTTGGTTATTCTGAGTCTCAGTTTCTTCCTCTAAAAAATAGTGATAGTAATATTAGCCCGTTACAGATTAAATTGTGCTCCTCCAAAAGATATTTAGAAGTTCTAACCCCTGGTCCCTGGGAACGGGACCTTATTTGGAGATAGGATCTTTGCACATATAATCAAGTTAAGATGAGCATTAGGGTAAACTCTAATCCAATATGACTGGTGTCCTTACAGGAAGATGAAGACACCATGTGAAGACAGAAACACACAGGGAGAACACCAGGTGATGACGGAGACAGATACTGGCATGATACAGCTACATGCCCATGTATGCCAAGGATTGACAGCCACAAGTAGGAGCTAGGAAGAGGCAAGGACGAATTCTACTCGGTCTCAGAGAGACCATGGTCCTACTAACATCTTGATTTTGGATTTCTAGCCTCTAGAACCGTGAGACCATACATTTCTGTTGTTTTAAGCCATCCCATTTCTATTATGTTGTTATAGCTGCCCTAGGAAACTAATACACAGCTCAACTCCTCTGCCAAAGCTTTTATCAAGGATCAGTGAGAACAGTGACTGCTGATGCCTAAACTCTAGCCCTAGCAATGGTTATTCTGAGATAATGCCAATCTGTTTCATATTGGAGAAAGTTCATCAAACAGGGATAGGGCTGTATACCTGTTGTGGCATCAGGTTACTGCAGATCTCTGGATTTAGAGGCCTTGGGGATCCCAAGGAAAGAAAAAGTCAGCATCACTTGTCTTCCTGTCAGCATTCCTCCTGGTTTGTGGTCAGCACCTCACTTCCTGACAGACACTTGCCTCCACCAATCCCTGAGCATGGAATGGGCATACCTGCAGGGCCTGGGGTATTTCCTTTTCTGAGGGAAAAGTCCTGAGCTTTGAATGCTGGCCTTGCTCCCATGCAGCTGTAGCTGGGGGAACATTATGATTTCTATACTATGTCCTTCAGTCAGACTCTTTCATTATACAGGAAACTTGGTCTGGGCATTGCTAAAGGTAGCAGTAGTTGTTTTTGCAGCTAAATACAGGCAGAGTAAAGGCTATGTTCTCCCTTGAGAAGTGTCACATCTCCCCAGGCATGTTATGAGGCTAGGAACATGAAAGTGCTTCCAGAGTGCACCACCAAATTTCTTCCAGAATATTCCCTATTGCCTGCTACCTCCATAGCTTTGCTCACTCTGTTTTTGACTAGAGAGGGCTTTTACCTTCTTTGCCTATTGAAGTAGTCCTTAGACTTTGGGAACTTTAAAGCATCAGTCAAGATGGAGAACTCCCAAAACTTGAGATAAAAGATGAGTTTGAGATTCCTATGTAATAATGTGAGTTTTTGAGCAAGTCACTTAACATCTCTGTACCCTAATATTACTATCATTATATTACCTGGGGTTGAGACAATAACTTTATTCTGAGAATCAGCTAAGATAATGGATCTGAAAGTGCTAAACTGTGCAACAGTTATTTAATTTAGAAAGAAAATTCATTAATTCATTCGTGCATTCATTCATCCAACTAATAATTAAGGCAAGCTTATTCTGTGCCAGGTCCTTTGCTAGATACTAGGGATAAGGTAGGGAGCAATATAGTTGAGGTTTCTACCTCATAGGTCTTACATTCTAGTTAGTGCAGAAAATAGGCAATAAGCTAAAAATAATAGGCATAATTGCAAATAAATAATTACAATTTATAATAATTTCTAGGAGGAAAGTCAAAATAATGGTGAACTAGAGAAAAATTGAGGAAAGCCATTGGACTAGATAATAAGCAACATGAACAGTTAACATCATCTGAAATTTGACGTCTTTAATCTTCTATGTCTGGAGGAAAAACCAGGCCGGCAGAAGTGTGATAGGGATAAATATTTTTTTTTTGCTATATATTTCTAATTTGCTATATACATTCTAATTCTTTTGTAGATCTGTTTGTCTTGCTACCTTGCTATTCTCTATTCATTGGATTATTGGCATTTATATCTTCATGGTGAAGGTAGATGCCCCCCTAGACAAATGTTGAGTGTCATTGAATTACAAAGTGGGCTTTCTTAAGTCCAGCAAAACAAAAGTTTAGAAAGCTAGCTTTTGTTGACAAAGAAGAAAAGAAATTTTTTAAAAAAATTAAACCTTTCCTTTACATGTTCAGAGCAATTGGAATCTGAACACAAGGTTTCACAATAAACCATAAGTAGAGAGAATTTAATCCATATTTAAAGAGAAATTTCAATTAGATGAAAAAGAGTATCAATTTTCCCCCAGTAAAAGAGAAGAGAGAAACTGAAGGACAAGTGGTCAGAAATGAATGTACTAGTTCTTTTTAATGATCTACAAAACCTTCTGAAATATGGTTTTAGAGGACATTATTGTTGAACAGCAAGCATCCATAAGTGCCCTCACTGAGGATTTTGTTAGGTGTCCACCGTTACCTTACCCAGTCGAGTGACTAGGGAAACCGAACTCACCCTCAGTTACAGGAGTGGGGCTTAGTGGAAGCAAATGATAGTACTGTACTCCCACCTCTCTTGATGACGATTGGTTCAGAAACTCAGGTTTTAACCAATCAGCACATGACATTCCTCTGTCCACTCTTCTTTGTTTTGAGTTGTTCCAATCAGGCGGAACTAAAAACGTTCTACTACAAGGGTACAGAGAAGGTTTCTCCTTCGCTCTCCTGTTGGTAATGAAGGAAGCAACCCCCCAGTACTATTTACAGCCAACTTCTGAGCAAGTGCAAAACCAGGAATGAGCCAACGGTGTGGCTCTCCGAGTGAAGAGACAGAAAGAGCTCACGTCCCAGCTGATATTACTGAGGTTTTTTTTAATATAGTTATGTCTTAGAGATAATTTATTAACTGCTATTATACTAATAAAACTTAGAGTTACTCAATAATTTATATAATAACTCGACAGAAAGAAAATATGATTGTTCATGACATGTATTTTTAAACCAAATGTAAAAACAGATTTGATTGCAATCACACAACATGTTTTCCCTACATTCGGAAAGGCAGATGCAATAGTGTTTCTCTCAGATTCCATTTTGGCCAATGCAATTAAATGTTACAAAGAAAAAATATAAAAGCTGTTATAAGTTATGAGATAGAGAAATAGCATAAAGTTATAAGATAGAGAAATAGAATAAATGAGACTAGCTTTATCTATCATATGCTAGCTATTTTAATGAAAAATTCTGGAGATATAATTAATTAATAATTGCTCCATCCTTCTAATTTTCTCAACTTTTAAAAAAACATCTGAAAGAACAGTTGTTAAAATGAAGTAAGAGATATTTTCCCTAAGGCCTCTTTCAGTGTCCAAGTTCTGATTCTACTCTCATACCTAAAATAGAAAAAAAAATTTTTTTGAAAACCCTTAGCTCTTTGGAACTCCAGGCTAAGAGTAGAGCATTATTTACTATAGAAACAAGTTGGGAAAACTTTAAATGTCTTCATATAATAAAATTGACACAGACCTTTGGGGACAGTATTAAATAGCTGTTGAATTCATGTTCTTAAAAATATCTCATGACATGGCAACATGTTCACAATAAACTGTTAAATTAATTAAGCAGGGTACAAAACTATATATACATATGTATTTACATATATGCATATAAAATTGATCTACTTTATGGCTGCTGGCATTAGAGTAATACTTACTAGCAGGCTGGTTTCACATACACTGCAAGAAGTTATGCAGTGGTTCAAAAAGTAATTAAAAAACGATCTTTTTGGTTTTGGTTTTTTTTTACTAAGTGACGAGTGCTAATATGCTATCTTGTTAGAAATTGTTCAGTTTATAGTGTTATTTCATTATTTTCTGACTCTTCTCACATAAAGGCCCCTTAGCTGTGGATTCAGGACAAAGATAAATAGATTGATATGCAGGGGAGGAACCCAAATGCAGTGTGTATTGTTCACACTGCACCCAACCCCACCCCCTGGACATCATTATTTGATAGAGATTTAGATTCCTGGATGACCTGGTCTCACAGAACATTGTCATCCAGACCAATGGGGCCAGCACTGCATTCAGCCCAAGGAGTGTCTCCTCCTCACTAAGAATCTTGCTGCTTCTGGCCTTGGAATGGGACTTATCCATGGACAGTCTTCTTCAATGGTTTATATCCACATCACTCAAGATCTTGACACTGGAACAAAGAATTTTATTTTTAAGACAAGGGAAGAAACAGCTTGCTGAGTTTGATGACTTCTCAGCAGTCCTGAAAAACAAACCTAGAATGCTGAGGGCCAGAAGTGACCAAGTTGGAGGCCTCTGTGAAGTATGGCTTTAGGTGACCAGAAAACTTCACTGCCGAGTCTGGACTGACAACCTCGCTCCTTCCCAAAGCACTGATCACCTTGGAGACCAGTGAAGACACACACCTTGAAGGAAGGAAGCCCGTCTTCTGGCTCATCAGTGGCAAATGCTAAGTGGTTTGTTCTGTTGTCATGGATAATATTATGCTATTGTTAACAAACAGCATAAAGATGTCTTCATTCTAATAAGCCAGTGGGGAAAAACAGAAAAGAGCTGCCTTTGGCACCACAGTGTCACTTGGAAACTGGCCTCTGTTTAAGGAAAATGTCTGAATCATTAAGAGTGTTTGCATGTCCCAGGCTTATCACTCAGACTGACGAGCTCTTCAAAAACAATCAGCGTTTCTTTTCCTTCCTTCAGAACTAAGTTTCCTAAATTTGCATTCTGAGTCCACGGAGGACTTTGGGGATGAGCTGAAGCTTGTTCGGTTTGCTGCATTTCCTGCTGCCACAGCTTGGGTTGGAAATTAGACTTTCAGGCCCCTGTAGAGAGGAATGGGGCACCCGTTCCATGTCCTGCGTCCACCTCCTGCCCCTGATCTCTGTGGGTATCTGCCAGATTGCTAATTGGTCTCCTTGGATGGACCAGCAGCATATGCCCTGGGGCTCTGGCAATTCCCAGTGGAGATGCATTTCCACCCCAACAGCAAGGTTCTTGATAGATGTGTTAAAAATTCCAGTTTACCTCTATGGTCATCTTCCATAAACCCATATCTGAAGTCTAACTATGAAAACGAAATGGAAAGACATTCTAAAACATACTTGACCAGTATTGCTCAAAAATGTCAAGGTCATCCAAGAGAGAAACAAAAAAAGGAAGAACAGCTTGAGCAACTGTCACAGCCCAGAGAAGACATGAAAACTAAATGTAATATGATATTGTAATTGAGACCTTAGAAGAGAAAAAGATTATTAGAGAAAAACCAAATACGAATCTGAATGAAGTATGGAGTTTAAGGTTTGTTTGCTTGTTTTCTTTTAGAAAAGGACATTTAATTTTTTTTGAGCTGGACCATGTATTCTAGTGAAGGCACAAACTTTGTTCTGCCAGGGGACATAATCATTCTTAATTAAATTTGTCCCAGATAAATTTCCAGTTCCCATGTAATCTAGGCTTGCCAAAATGTCACATTAAAAAGAAAAAAACTCAATAAGGTTAGTAGCCAAAGGCAATCAAAATAAAAGGTAGATCAAACTTTACTTGTATATCTAAAAGAAAAATAAAAGAGATCCAATTCCTAACACAGCATTAAATTTTTTTTCTCTCTAGTATTCATAGAAGCTGTAGCTTTCCTGGACTTTCTGATCTCCAAATCCCTTCCTTTCTGTCCTCTGCCTCTGCTCTTTCTGAAGCCCCACCACACAGGGCTCTCCTGTCTCATCATCTTCTCATTCCTTCCCTCCTGCTTCTTCCAAATGTCCTCTACCCATTATCCATACTCATCTGTCACAAAAGCCTGGGACTTTATCCAGCAAAGACAGAACTCCCCAGGAAAGGGAAGAAAGAGCTAAGTAGTCCAAGAGAAAATTCTCCTTAACAGCAGTAGAAAGGGATGAAGGAAGTCTAAGAACACCATGAGTTAACATAGATGGCTCCCATCACAAACACAAACAGTTGTCTTTAATATACAGACCAACATTCGAAGAACCATACAGTGAGTGGGGGTGAGAAGTAGCTCCAGGGGAGAAATTTGATGGTCTTGGTGGAGGTCCCAGACACACCTTTTAAACAGTAAACTCTATACTTTATGTAGACAGAATCTATGTCTGCCCTGTTTTCTGTTGTGTTCCAGTGCTTCGCCCAGATAAAGAACCCCGATATATTTGAGGGGCATCCTGGAGAATAAAAGTATCCATTTCCTTAATTGCAAAATAGCAAAGTTAGACAAGCATCTGCCTTAGTCACTCCACAGAGATTTTAACAGGAGTCAAGCAACCTACATCATATGGAAAATAACTAAAAATAGGGAAGCGTAGTAAACAAAGAGTTTGTGTGGACGAATCATCAGTGTGGAGGCCAGGAAAATCCTCCATAACCAGAGGGGGACTTGAGGAAGCTCATTGGCCGTCGTTTCTCACTTGCCACATGGGAAAGGTTGGGTCACATCATCTCTATGAGTTCTCACGGGCTCACTGCAATGGGACTTGGCAACTACTCCCATCAAGAAGTAAATTGGGACTTGCTTTGACAAAGAGAATATGGTGGAATGACAGCATGCAAGTTCTGAGGCTAGATCACAAGATTCCTTGTGTGGTTTTCACTATTGGAACCCTGTCTCCATCATGTGAATAAGCCCAGGCTTTGCTGAAGGATGAGACTCACACGGCCCAGTCACTTCCATCACTCCAGCCAGCAGCTTGTCAATTTTAGAAGCAGAGCCACTTAGCTGACCAGAAGCTGACAGCAGCTACATGAGTGAGCCCAGCTGAAAGCAGAACCACCCACTTGACCCTAACTCAAATTGCTTATCTACAGAATGATGAACCAAATTAATCATGTTTTTTTTTTTTAAGCCAGCAAGTTTAGGGGTAGTTTGTTATGCAGCAATTGCTAGCTGATACAACTTTCAAATGGAAAATTCAGTGAGTCAATTACTTTCCCCTCAGTTGAACCTTCAGACAGAAGGCACATTTTCCAGGACACTTCCCCTGACCAAGAAAGCATCGATGCATTGTCTTGATGGTCTGTTACCTGCTTTTGTTTGGCCATACAACTTCCTGTACTATTGTTAAATTGGCTACTTAAAAAGCTCTAAAGACAGGGTTAAAATTTAGTCCACACATTATCCCTAGGACCAATGCATTTCTGTTCAAGCTCTTCCTTATTTAGCTAAGACTGAGCTACTCATGGCTCTTGATGTTCACTGAAGAAAATAATGGAGTAGGACACATCTGTCTTTGATTTCTGCACCTCTTTTCTCTGAGAACCACCATCTTTGAGAGTGGACAGCATCCTCTTGCTTTAGATGCATTCACCATGAACATCTAAGTTCACCAGTTCGGTGACCATTCAGATCAGAACTCTGTTCTCTGTATTTCAAGGTAGCATCTGTTATGCAACAGATTTATTCTGCTATAATGTAGCTTATCAGAGAATTCCGCTCAACTTGGCTTGAGTGAAAAGGGGAAATTTATTCATTTTTGTTACTGAAGGGTATCTGGCTTCAGGCATGGTTTTAATTAGGTTTCAGTCCTTTTCACTCCATCAGTAATTTCTCTTTTTCTCTGCGTTGCCTTAATTTACAGGCAGGCTTTCCCTGTGTGGTGACAAAAATTCCTGCTGGAAGCCCAAGACTCCCATGTTTTCTGCTGAATAACTGCACCACAAAGAGACATTTCTCCTCCTAGTAGTTTCAACAAGTCTTGAGGCCAATTCTCATTGGACTTCCTTGGCTCATGTTGTGCCTGAACAAATTGCTTTCTCCAAGCAAATGGAAAATGCTAATAGGCCAAACTGGTAATCTGCTAGCTGTCCCCCAGCAAAGGGTGATGTGAGCAGTGAGGGTGGAGTTAATATAACTCACTTACATGGATCAAAAGAGAGTGGCCTTTCCAAAGAAACATCAGGTGCTGTTACTAGAAGGGAGAACAGGTGTGGGTAGGCAAAACCAGCAGTTACCGTTAGAACAGTGGTTTTCATTCTTACTATACATCTACGGTCACTTGGCAGGAACTTTTAGAAACCTCCAGAAATAGTGATTTACTTGGTCTGAGGTGTGACCTGGGCATCAGTATTAGTTTTAAACTCTCTAGGTGGTTCTAATGAGCAGCCAAGATGGTGAATCTCTGCATTAGGAGTATTAATAGCACATTGAGATTTAACCTTGGAATGCCTTGATGAGCTCTGGGCCTTTCTAAAGGAGAGAGCATCTCTCAGGTAGAATTTCTGATGCTGGAGAAAGCTAGGAGTCAGTGTGGTGCAGTAGATGTGGGAGTGGACTGGGGTAGACAGACAGGAAGGCTTAACTGCAACCAATTCAAAGTCTATTAGCAGCCACCTGCTGTGCACACAAGTCACCAGCCTTGATGACAACTTTAAAATTAAATTTTGAGAAACAGTTTGCTCTTGAAGGCCAGTGAATCCACTATGATACTCCCAGTCACAGAATGAAGGGTCAGGGTTACTTACCCTGTCACAGGCTACCTCCCCCATGGTCAAGTGTAGAGGCCTGGGGGAGGTCCCTGGCATCACTCAGACTGAGGAGCCCACGCCTGACTCCCCTGTCCCCATCAGAGGGGGTGGAACAGCCGTTCTTGTCTTTGCTACTGCAGTGTTTTCTCCCAGCTGCTTGTAGGAGGCAGACGCTCCTCATCTTTCTAGCAAGGAAAAGTTCTGGCCAATCACAGGAAGCCAAGTTGAGACTGCAAATGTGGGGATGAGATGGCAAAATCTGTTTTGGGAGCTGGAAGAGACACCCCAGAAGCTTGTTGTCAGGCAGGCGCTGGCAGCTGCCCAGGAATGGGTGAGGGTGTTAGAGGCTGCCGGCTGCCTGGGTTCCAGCACCCAGAATTCCACGTTCCTCACCCAGGGGCCAGGCCTTGAACAAATCACAGTGTGGGTTTTCTTCCAGAACGTTCATCCTGGAGATGCCTGGAGAGGAGAATCTCAGGGAAAGGCCATGGAGGGCAGTGGGCCAGGTAATGGAATCAACATGATTCCTGTCCAGTCGTCCTCAACTTGGGTACATGACAGAGCCTGACCCTCAGTTTCCTCTTCTGTGAAATGGGTTACTAGATGCTGTCTGAGACTCCTCCAGGCTCTGTGAATTCTGAGGTCACAATAAGCTGGTAGTTGGAGGCCAGTGGGATGTTTATGACTCTCCTCATCTTAAAGAGCAAGTGACAGTCCTTTCTCTCCTTGTCCTTTTCTACCTTGGCCTTGTCCTCCCCCTCTCGCCCCACCATCTCTGTTATTCTAGAAGCATAAACATTAACACCAGGGACAATGCCCGAGCGTATGAGGGGCAGCCAAGCCTCGCGTCTCCTACCTGAGGCTGTAACTCTTACATGGGACACAGAGAGGTGTTCTGCACTTGGCATGGAGGCTGAGTTCGCTTCCGTTCTTGTTCTCTCCTGTCCTGTCTTCCCTCCTCCCCCTCCCTTCCCCTTCCTTCTACTGCTGTTTACTGATCCCCCAGTCGTGATGACATGCCAGGCAGTGTGCCCAATACCAGGGCCCTGAATTCATCAGGGGGTGGATTAGAAAAACTCTATTCCAACGGAGTCTCCTGGGGGCAGATGTGGAAATAAACAAACAGTGACAATACAGTGACAATGCAGCGCCCCAGGGCTCCTGCGGAAATGAGCCCAGGCTGTTTGGAAAGCCCCCAGGAGGACCCTGCCCCAGGGGAGGCCTTGCAGGCGCCCCACGTCCCAACAGCAGATTGCAGGGGACAGGGGCGGGGTGGGGGGCGGGGGAGGCACAGCCACAGCCCTTCCTGTCGCCAGCCCTGCGGGTGCTGCATTGAGTCACAGTCTCCGCCCCCCAGCCTGCACCCGCGGACGAATCACCGTCACTCAACTCACTGCGGCAGGACGGGCAGCGCCCTCCGCCCACGCCCTCCCCGCGCCCTTCCCTCCTCCTGAGCCCTCGCCTCCTGCTCGCCCCGGGACCTGGCCCCTGACTGGCCTCCCGCAGTCCAGAGCCGAGGCCGCTGGAGCTAGGCCGAGGGGAAGCCATCGCCGAGCCGCAGGGTTCCTTGGCAGCAGGAACGTTGCTCAGAAATGGAGAAATGACTCAGGATTCTTGAGGCGACTAAGCCCGGGCTGTGAGGAAGGCTGGCTCCATCACAGCTGGGTCTTAGCCGCTTCGGGAAGGAGAGGTGGGAGTCTCTAAGTTTGCAACACACAGGGGTCCTGCCCCAACCCTGAGCTTGAAATTCCGCAGGGAAGTAAAAATGCAGTTACAATGTAGAGCTCTAAAAATATCAAACTGGTGTATTCGGATGAATTCACACCAAGCAAGTGACCCAGAAAATGGAAATAAGGTCCCAAAGCTTTGAGCAGCCACAGAACAATCACTCGGCTGGGCGAAGACCACGTGACTTGACCCCGCTGGCCTTTCCCGATGACCTTTCCCAATGACCTTGTGGGCAGAAAGGCTGGTGAAGCAGCAAATAGGGTCATGTCTGTCTGAAACCACCCAAAGTTTCCATCTTCAGAAGTCCACCCTGAGATTCTTGGGCTGCAGATGGAGTCACCATGTCCCACAGGACCTTCCCCCATGGGCTAATGACAGGGCAATGGCACTGCCCTGGTCTTTGGGACAGAAGAGTCACCTCAGGCCTAAATGTGCTTCCTCCAAGGTGGGCAGTGTTTTGTGCACCAAAGCGTATGCCTTGAGGTCTCAGCTCACAGGGGGGCAGTGGGAACCCCTCTTTACTTCTCTCGTCCATTCCAGTTTGCTTCCAGATGAGGAAAAGTGTGTCCTCTCATAGAGCAGCCACCACCATGCTCCTGGAACCTAACACAGCTCAGACTGTCACCTGCTCAGATCCTTGGAATGGCTTCCCAGCCCAAGTTACTACCAAGCCTAAAATGCTCTCCAGCACCAACCCCCCTTATTTCTCACTTCCTCCCCTTCCACTCCGGGCTCCAACCACAATGGCTTTCTCCCTATTCCTAAGCACATCAAGCACAGCACTACTGCAAGACCTTCCCACCTGCTGTCCCCTCCCCCCACAACACTCTTCTTCCAGGTATTTATTTCATTTCACTCTATTCAAAGGGCCATCCTATCCAAAGTAACATCCTGTCCACAGCACCTCTGCTCCCTGTCTTGGTAAACCCTTTACCTGCTTTCGTGTCCTCATTATATGTTTATCTATCTGTTTATCACATACCTCCCCCAGAACGTGAGTTCCCTGAAGCCCAGAGCTTTGTCTCGTGCACTTTGCTCGTTCCAGTGCCTGGCAGACTGTTGGTGCTCAACAAACATCTGCAAAGACTGAGGTCAGGAGAAGCCAAGGAATTGGCTCCGCTTCACATGCTTAATGAAATGGCCAGGAGCTAAACCTTCGTCACTTCCTCCTGACCTAGAACTTTTCTAGTTTCTCATGCTCAAGCTGGTTATTTGAAAATAATCTCAAAATATAATCGATTTGGACAATGGAAGCCAGGCACCTTCTGAAGATGCAGGACTTAGGGTCCTCCAAAAGCCCAAATGCCCTATTATTCTGAAATGAACATATTTATCAAAGTAGTAAGTTCCAATGGATGCTGACTAGTTTGTGATGTCGTGGCAACCTTTGGTCTTTCCTGACATTTCTTTTTTAGTCACCTTTGGAGGCATGGCTGGGAGCCAAAGTTTATAGACTTTAGGGCCTTTGTACTGAAGCTCATCCTGTCCATTATGGCTGGAGTTATTTTTGGAAGCGTAAATCCTGCCGACTGAACCCAGAATCAGAAGCTCTGTATTGATGTGTTGGAATGTGGCGATCAGTCATTTGGGAAAAGATGGGCATTCTAAGTGTTTCAGCCTTCTTGTGGTCATTTGTTGTGTCATAAACACTAGTTCCTTGCCTTAACCCTTATTTATTTTCTCTTCTAGGTTTGTGTATGATAAAGGGTGTCCAAGAATGTCAACAGTGCTAGTGCTTCTTAAAATAGCATGATGCAAAAAAGTAGTTCCCAGAGTTGGAAGCAGAAAAACTAAGTTTGTGTCTCGATTGGTCTATATATACGGACTCCGTGATCCTCTATGAATTCTACATCCTCGTTTGAACAGGTAAGGTTGTAATCTCTACCTGAAGCACTGTGGTGGGGGACAGATGTAGAAAAAGTGCTTTGTAGGTGGTACAGCACTGGGTACTTGAGTGCCTGGTCAGATGCTCTTAGAAAGAATAATAAAAGGAAAATTGAGAATCAAAGTTCATGTTTCTGGGTTAACAGCCAGGGTGGGGGCTTTGTACAAAATAAAGTGCACTGGGGCACATTAAGAAAGGGCTTAAGAGCTAAAATGGGAAATCTGCAGGTATCAAGAGTCAAGTCTGAAGTGAGCAAGGGACTGGGGGTGGGGGAATGTGATCAATGAACAAATTATGATGGCTGAGTCATAGAGCTGGAGCCAGTGAGAGTTGGAGTGACCAGACACATGGATGACATTTGATTAAGCTGAGATGAAGCAGAGTGGAAGCATGGAAGGATGGGCAGGGCAGGACTTAGTTTCTGTCTTCCTCCTCCCTTCTTTCATTTAGCAAATACCGTCAGCCCTCCATATTTGTGGGTTCTGAATTCCTGGGTTCAACCAACCTCAAATAAAAAAAATTCAGGAAAAAAAAAGTTGTGTTGTTGCTGACATGTAGAACATATAGAGACATTTTCTTCTTGTCATTATTTCCTAAATGATACACTATAACAACTATTTCCACAGCATTTACTTTGGCATAACACATTAGGTATTATAAGTGATCTATAGCGAATTTAAGTTGTATGGGAGAATGTGTGTAGGCTATGTACAAATAGTGCCCCTTTTTATATAAGACACTTGAGCATCTGCAAATTTTGGTATCCATGGGGGGATCCTGAAACTAATCCCTGGTGGATACTGAGGGATGACTGTATTGTTGAATGCTGACCAGGTGTTAAGCATATAGTCTTTCCATCACCTCCAGGCACTGTCCACAGATAACTGATGAATAGCCAAGTCCTTCTGGTGAGTGGGCTAGTATGGGTACAAACCCATCCCAAGTTGGAGTGGTTGATTAAAGCACCAGGAGATTTGAACTTCCCAAACGCCCAGAAAAACATGTGATTTTCTATATAGATGGAAGTCTGCTGCAGGTTTCTGGGGAGACAGAAGAATTGGGTTTTCTGGGCCTCTGGAGATGGTGATGCAACCAAGGAAGCTGAAATGGCAGAATTTTGATCTAATAAAATATCTACTCTTACCCTTTTAGTATCAATTTATCCAACAACTATTCTCTGTTTTCTACCAGTTGCCTGCCTCTGTGTTGTCTGTTTTAATCCATAAGCTACTAGGGATGTACAGTCTGTCTCCCTGGTGCACTAAGAACCAAGCCACTATGTAAAGAAGTACATAGAAAATATTGCATAATGGCAACATGTTTTCTCTTACATGCTAACTAAATAGTTATATGCTAATGCTAAAATAGCCTTGAAATGCTCAGTTTTCAATCATTCATGAATATTTATCAGGCAACTAAGTTGTTCTCCTTCGTAGATGTAACAGTACTGACCTTATTTTTACTGCCATCTGAGTTCATAATAATAGTTTTTCATAGTCCTATGATGATGCAGATCATGATTGTGAAACCCCTGCTTATCAAGGACTTAAGAAGAGGTGGTGATTCACTGCCTGGAAAAAAACAGAGAGTAATGATAACAAAGGGCAGACCCAATTTGCATTGCATTGGAGGTGGGACAAGGAAAGAAAGTTAAAGTCAGCTATTGCTATAGAACAAATTAGCTCAAAACTCCGTAGTTTCAGAGAATGTCTTTTTCTTGCTCGTGTTTCATGGGTTGGATGATCTAGGTTGGGTTCAGATGGGCTTGGCTTAAAGCTGCAGATTGGGTCTACATCTGTCATTCTCCATGGTTCAGTGAGCTACTTTGGGCAGATAAGAGCAGGACAAGAGTGCAGACCCAACTAAGCTAGTTCATTTCAAGTCTTGGTTATATTGTGCTTGCTAACATTTCATTGGGTGAAGCCAGTCACATGGCCACATTCATCGTCAATGAAGAAGGGCGATGTTTTCTGACTTTAGTGGGAGGAATTGCAAATGGTCATGGATACAGGGAGAAGTGAAGTGCCAGCATCAAAACACATCAATTAGAATTTGGTTTCTGTGTTCGGAATGTTTCCAAAATATAGGATATCACTTTATTCCACCCCCTGATGTTCTAACTCAACGAAAATCGGTTAATCCATGGATTAGGCTGTTCTGGCCACAGCTGGAATTCTCCAGGGAAGGCCTTTTTGGCTGCTGATTAAGTGGCAAATGCCAAATCAGATGCATTGCTAGACACAGAATCAAAAAATCTTGGGTTCAAGTCCCATTGACACCACTTACCATCTTGAGGGGTCAGTTAACCTCTCTGAGCCTCTATTTCCTCATCTATAAAAGGAGAGTAATAATAATTCATGCTCTATTTATCTCATAGAGTTGTTATAAAGATCAAATTAAATGAGATCATATATACGAAAACGTTCTGTAAACTGGAAATAACTGCACAATGTCGTATTATTACTGGACCAAGAGCTCAAAGCCTTCTGAGAGGCGCTGTTTGTCCTGGAGTTTTTTAGAAGTCCAGCTCCTTATCCAATTGCACAAATTCACTGACTTGCGTTATTGGTATTATGCCCCTTAGGCCTTGTTCCTGAGGCAGCCAGAATGGAGCATAAGTAGTTTGATTTGGGGGTGGGATAGTCAAGATGGAATTACCAGGAAAGAGCCATGGAGAGAGGCAGTAAAGCCAAGGAGAAATTCAGCCCACTTCCTGTTTTGCAGAACACCATTTCTTCCACCATTGGCCTTTCTAGGGTCTCAGAGTATGGAATTCTGAGGCCAAGCTCTTTTGTTGCAGTTCTAACATTCTTCCTGGCTATTTTCCGGTGGTTTCTATGGAAGTTGGAGCATCCTATGGAAGCCAATGCCAACAAATAGAGAATAATGCACAGCTTTGAACAGTGTTTTGTGGTTTCCTTTGCTTGGCTTTCATTTCAGCTATAAAATTCTTGATTTTCATGAATGTACCTAAAAATACACACTTATTTAACAACCTTAACAGTCTACATTATACATATTCATATCTGGAATGCCATCTGTTCTTTCTCTTGGAATGCATTGGTTCCTAGGTGTATGCCATCCAACCTCATCCGGGAGTTGCCCTGGGGAGTCCATATGGCTTCTGGCATTTTCCTGGCCATACCAGGACCTTGGCTCAGGCCCAGGAAGTGGTTTGAGATTAGGGATGAGCATCACACCAAATGGACTAAGGCTGGATCTTCAGTATAATCTGATTTTCCAGGCTGTATCTGAAGGGAGACAAAACTCATTACTGAGAGAGTTTTTCCCCAATGCAACTATTTAGACAAAGCCAATAAATGCAGTGGTATAATCTTGTTTTCTAAGAAGAAACATCCCACACCACATCCAGGAAAGGTTATAGGGTCTAAATGTCTAAATATGAGTTAAAATAAAACAAACATGCCAGTGAAACAGAAACTCAAAATTAAACCAAAATTAATGAGGGTGGTTTGGGGGTGGGGAGCCGTAGATGGAATCAAGATTCCCTAGCTCCAGCCTCATCTCTGTCCCTAACTAGCTATGAAGTCTTGAGCAAAGCATTTATTTCACTGCTTTGTGCCTCAGTTTCCTCATCTATGATAGGTATAAATTGGATCCTATTCCTTAAAAGCCCCACCCAGCTTTGTCATCTAAGTCTTTTACGCCTCCCCTATCCTAGTAGTAAAACAAGAAAGCTAAACCACTTTACCTCAAAGGTGGTCTTTTATCCCTTGATTGTACTTTCCAATAGGAGTGAAATGGAACTGCACTGGTCTCAATGCAAGCCCTGTTGGCCATGTGTGTTCTTTGGCAAAATTTAGGATTGGAAGATGGAAAAACACACAGATGAGATGTGGAACTTTTCCCATTGGCACTAAAGTGAATGTTTTGTTTAAAATGCCCAAAATAAAAGTAAAACAAAGGAGTCTGCATGTGAACATTTTTCATGTAAATAATAGACAACATGCCATTAGTGGACTAGTCAGAGAGTGCATTATTTAAAAGTGTGGTTTTCATTCGGCAAGTTCCATTTGGAGTGCAAATACATATTTCTGGCAAAGCCCCATGCCTGGTGGTGTTTTCCTTAGCAGGATGGGTTTAGGAACTGGGAGAGAGACTGTGCAGGGGAGGGAGTGTATTCAGAGATTAAACATGTCTGTGTTGCTCATCTTTCCAGACCCCAAATTAATAATCCCAGTGACTGATTCTTGCGGTGGAAGAATCTAGATAGCTCACCGCCACTGTGGAAGCCTGAGGATCCATACGAGTCTTCTGCACCTTGGCTTGTTCATGCTTTTACTTCTTTTTCTCTCCTAAAATCTTCCACTTGGCACATCACCCTCCCGTTGGCTGGCACTGACAGGAAATAATGCATTAACTTACAGGGTTTGGAATTCATGGTTTCTCTCTAGGCTGTGTCTATGTCAAAATGGTATGTGTATACATCGGTCTATTTGAGGGTGGAAAGATAAACATCGTGTAAACTAAACAACTTGTCAAGTGCATTCTTAAAGTTGCAAGTGGATGTTACTTCTTAATAAATGTCTGTGGACCAACATAGCCTTAGTTTGCTGCTCTGATAAATGGTCAAGGACACGACTGCAAGTATTTTAGTCGGAAGGTGCTATCAACAAGCCCACAGAGAACTGAAGAAGTGATGCAGGGAAAGGAAGACAGCCAGTGGTGTTATCAAAAAATAAGGCTCGATCCCCCTGGGGAGCTCCAAGAGCCAATCTAGAGAACATACGGTGGAGTTATTCTAAGGGATAGGGAGCTGGGTTATCCACAAACCCCTGCCAGTCATTGGGTGAGGGCTGCCTCAAAGCACTAGAGAAGGCCTTCAGAAGCAGGAGTTCAGATAGCCTTCCTTTTTTTTTTTTTTTAATTCATTTTTATTGTTAGACTTATTGGGGTGACATCTGTTAGCAAGGATTACATAGGTCTCAGGCATACAGTTCTACAGTGCTTTGTCAACTTGATGTATAATAAGTTCACCACCTAATGTGACTTCTCTTTCCATCACCTTATATTTAGCTTCCTCCCCTCCTCTCCCACCCTCTCCCCTTTCTCCCGTCCCTGACCCACTTGTCCCCAAATAAACTTTAAACTATTGATTGTGTCCATGGGTTATTTGTTTGTTTATTTCTTTTTTTCTTTGCTTTCAGTTTTGTATTCTGCATATGAGTGAAGTCATACAGTTCTTTGTTTTTTCTATCTGGCTTATTTCACTAAGCATGATGACCTCCAGGTCCATTCATTCAGATAGCCTCCGATGGCATGATCTGAAGGGATGTGGGCAGGGCCCCACATGCACTTGATACAAGGAGACCACGTAGGAGTATACCAAATAGATATATGTAGATGACAGTGTTGGAATTCCCCCCTTAAACTCAAATAATAAAGGAAGCAGACTGATTCAAAACCAAAATATCCAAAGATTGGGGTGGCTTCAAGTAAAACTTGGCTCAGCTCTTCAGTGCTTTGACCAGGCATGGGTTTCTTTGTTAGGGATAAAGGATCGCTGCAGATAAAGAATTTCTTACTGGAGAAGCAAAATCCAGCGGAAGTCATTGAAACCCTGGCAGGGTTAAGAAGGAAAAGTTAAGGTTAGTATTAGCTACAGGTAGAAGGTTGCCCCTGAAGGAGGCCACATGAGATCAGACACTGGCTCCAGCATTTACTAATTGTGTGTTATTGGGCAAGTTCATAAACTCCTTAAACCTCAGTTTTCTTCAACATACAATGGGAACAGTACTCACATTAAAATTCAAAATAATAATGCCTGTAAATTACTTAGCACAGTACCTGGTATATTTTGAGAGCTAAATGGTTGTTATCTATCACCCCCATCATCACTATTATTAGAAAGGGATTCCAGAATTATTCATGGACAATGCTGATTAGGATTAGAGTCTTCTGTCTTCTACTGATTGGCTCTGTGAATTCCACCAAATGACTCAGCTATAAAAAGGGAAGAAGATACATGTCCAGGTTGGATTTCAAGAATTT
Source organism: Lyroderma lyra (assembly GCA_004026885.1). Taxonomy (NCBI): domain Eukaryota; kingdom Metazoa; phylum Chordata; class Mammalia; order Chiroptera; family Megadermatidae; genus Lyroderma; species Lyroderma lyra. The sequence goes on along the minus strand of PVJL010000002.1, from coordinate 455,099 downwards.
AGGTCATAGATACTGTTATTATTAGCACTGAACTGCTGCACAAGAGCGTTAAATGCTTGCGTCAACTCGACAGTGAACTATGAGGTTAGATAAGCCCCACATCTGTGCTCGGTTTCATAGATTTGGACTACACAATCTCAGGGTTTACTGAGTCTTAACATTCTTTGATTCTGCAACTACTGTTTCACATGCAGCACTTGAGAGCTGAAAACAACGTAACTTCCCTTTGCCTGTATTGGTCTACACTGACGGGTATTGTAAATGCAAAATGTGTGCGTGATCTTTCACAGGCAAGAGCTGGGTTGCCCACCACAGCCGAGCCAGCCTGCCCGGAGCAGCCCTTCTGTCCTGCCCGTGGCTGGCTGCTCCAGTAATTTTCTGCAGTAAGCGCCATCCTTAACCCAGCCAGCAAGAGGAAAACGCATTTGCCCAGCAGTCCCAGGCATCCCTTCGGATGTGGCAGGGACAGACCATGCCAGGCGTTTCACTGTTAATTATCAGCACACTCTCTGAGGTGGCTCCTTGCCGTGACAACTTGAGAGATGAGATTCTTTACTCTGCCTATTAAGCTAAGCTAAATAAATACTACCCGGCACCAGTGCTGGCAAAGATACAATCTGATCTCAGCTCCCTGGGGTGGCTGTTGGTACCCAAGCCTTGCACCATTACATTTCCTTCCTGCCCTACCCTGTCAACCTTTCTCACCTCCCTGGATATTCCACTGGATTCTGGCATTGGGCGCTGAAATACCATATTGTTGATTTAACTCCTTTGCTTAAGGTTATCAAACATGTGTGCTATTAGATTTCTCCTTTGCTTAAGGTTTTCAGACTTGTGTACTATTAGATTGAAGGACCTCAGTATGAATTATTTCCTGTTTCTGTCCCAAAAGACTCAATTTCTCAGCCATGTATGTTTTGAGTTAGAGTGACTTTTGATAGACTTAAGCCCCCTGCATGCCATTGGTTTAAAAGTGAGAAAGGACCTTCATCAGGGAGATCACAGCCCCAAAGACTTAATTCCAGGGCTTGTTTAAGCTATTTGGAAAACAGACCGTCTCTTTTTGGCTGGCATTGACAGGAAATAATGCATTCACTTACAGGGTTATTATACTTGGTGGAATTGCTACTAATGATTTTGGAGATTTAATACTTTTTTAAAGAGGATCACATGTGAAAGACTACATTTATGTCTTTCAAGACAGTTTTCCAAAATGTCAGTTCAAAATAGAGATTTATCTGGTTTTGGAAATGAAATGATTTTCTCTTATTTCTGACTACTAGCAATCAAGACTGCAAGTTGTATCCCAGAAGTAGAGAGTCGGGGGCATCTGACCCTGCCCTGGGCATCCTTGCTAGTCTTCTCATTTCCCCACTTGATCTGCATGACTTCCCATTCTCCCTCCGCCAGCTTCTCCAGATGGCAGACATCTTTCAGCCTCCTGGCTCCTGCAATTTCTTCTTACTGAATCGGAGCCAATTGCTGAAATCGAACTTCCTCCTCTTCAAAGGGGTGTGCATAGCTTCTACAGGGATGAGGCCATCTGACTTCTCTGCCTTGTCTCCTCTTGCTAATGTCCTTATTTGACCTCACATTTTCCCCAGTTGGTCCCAGTGGAGAGATGGTCATTGGTTTGACGTGTATCGAGGTTTCCCGTTGGTCACCTTCTTGTCTTAAGTCTTCTTTCCTCAAGTTCATCGTCAGTATCCCACTCTTCTCTACTTCAGGGCTGTTTCTACCCCTGCTATAACATCATTATTATAACTTAGGGCAGGTGGATTAACTCTGATATTTTAAACCTGAAGCAGTTCTCCAGTTACATCTTGAGAGTGGGCTCAATTACGACGAAAGAATTGATCATTCATCTATAGGAGTATGGGAGAAAATTCTTAGCATGGAGGAGCAATCCTCTACAAAAGAAACAATAATTGAGGCAGAGGCAGGAATCACAGAAAATATACCTGAGTGTAGTTTGTTCTTTTCTTTTTTTATCTTTTCCTACCCTATCTTAGCTTGTTAAGACCTGAATTTGGCTCTCTTGCCTTATCTTTAGGCAGTCACTATCTTCACTGTCCAAGTTTTCTTGCATTATTCATTTTTTAAAAATTGCCCTGCTCTTGTCTTCTAGAAACTTTTACTCCACCTGAATATTTATGAGATGTATAATTGAGCATTTTCCAAAAGTATGAAGAATCAATTAATAGGGTATTTTACTGCTCACTGAGATAATCTTAAAAAAACAAAAAACAAATATTTCTTCTGCTAAATCTTATCTTCAGTGTGAGTACTTTTTACTTTCTCACTACATCAGCGTTTATATTTTAATTAATTAATTAATTAATTTGTGTTAAGCTTTGATGAAAGCTGAGTTCTTTTTCCACAGTAAAATATCCAAATATCACTCACACACACACACACACACACACACACACACACACTATTTTGACCAAATCTCAAAGTGGTCATTGAGGCTCATGCCCACAGAAATTCATTCCTTACACTGCTGTCAGACTAATAGTTTTCTAAGATGAATGACATCATTTTACTTTCTTAATTCCTGTCACCTCCAGAATATGGAATAATTGCTTCTCTGCCTTTTGGCTAAGATCAGTACAGAATACAGAATAAAGTCAAAAGCCTTCCATAACTATTACTCAAATTCCTCTTTTCATTCACCATCTGTTCTAACAATGTTTTGTGTATTCTTATCTCTTCATGCCTTTGCTCAGGTTGTTCTCTTGACCTGTAACACCTTTCTGTCATTCTCTACCTTGGAGAATCATATACAACTTTCCCAATCCCATTAATGGCACCTTCTGTGAATCTCTCCATCACCTTATCTGACGTAGATGATAAAAACACAATCAGGATTCATCTCTCCTTTCTTTACCTTAACACTCCCTGAGGCTTTTATCTCTTTCATAGTATTTAGGAACATGTAAATCTGAAGATGAAACAGAATGTTAAAAATGATTTTGTAAAGTTTTCTTTATTTGCCTCATATTATTTATTTATAAATAATAATAAAAATTTAAAAATATTTAATGTGCAACTATTATGTGCTAGGCACTGATCCAACCACTGGGCATAGTAGTGAACGATGCAGGTATAGCTTCTGCTCTCATGAAACTAACTGTCTTTATATTGAGAAAAGAATAGAAATAAGTTTTAAAAAAAGATCTTTAGAAATATTGAGTATTTGGAGGAACATTACTTTGAGAAATGAGGTAAAGAATGACAGAGAGGAGAGCGAAGGAGGTTTTTTTTTTAACTGAGAGGTCACAAAAAGCATCTCTGACATTTCAGTTGAAATCTGAATGGTAAGATGAGCTGGCCAGGTAAAAATGGGGGGAAGAGAATGTAGGGTAAAGGGTATGGCAAGTACAAAGGCCCTGAGGTGGCAACTTGCTGAAGCAAAGACGGAAGGCCAGTAGGGATAGAGGGAAGATCTTAGATGAAGTCAGAGGAGAGAGAGGAGTTTGGAATTAATTCTGAATACAGACATTTCTAAGTCTGCAAACTCCGTAAGAGCAGACATACGTTATGGGGCCAAACACAGTACTTGGCAAAAGAAATAAGTGCTACAAGTTATTTTGAGAATGTTGAGATGGTCCTAATTGTAAGCTAGAAGAAAATTGTTTCGTAGGCTATGCAATAGATGTCCACAATCACATTTGGCTAAGAGGAAGTTTAGCTATTAAGTAACGACCCTTGGATTTCAATTTCCTCTAAGGACCATTGTGGGGACTTTTATGAGCTCATAACAGTTCTACTTGTTCTACAAGTTCCTGTTCACTTGACTTTTTAAAATTCTATCTTATCACTGAAATGGTTTGAAGCCTCAGGAGTTTTACAAGCTTCAATCTGCTCTTGGCTTTTTGCCTCCCGACATTCAATTTTCACACCTACTTTTATGAATTCAAGAATGGTACTAGACTGGCTTCCTCTGATAGCATTTAATTCCTTTTCAACACATTTTCAAGCATTACTTATTTAGAAGGTTGTATAGAACATAAATGTTCAGCTTAAAGGATAATTGCAAAGCAAATACGTGTATAACCACTACCAAGGTTAAGAAATAGAACGGTGCATTTTAGAAAGTGGGATTTTAGAATCCAAAGCAACCTTAAGAACTGAGATCACCTGCTTTGCACCCCTTTACAGATGAAAAGTTTAAGGCTTAGAACAGACAAGTGGATTTATATAGGCTACACAGCAGTTCCTGATGGAGCTACCAGAGAATCATGAATGCCAGATGAGCAGGCCCTGTAGAGATCAGGAGTCCAGGTTCTCAGACCAGGTGGTATGGGCTGGAGGAGATGAACAATCAGGCAGAGTTGATGGAGAAGAAGCTAATGTTCTCAGGAAGGACCATTGTTTCTCTTTCTAGAAGCTCTCTGTGAAGGTAACACTGGCGGTCTACTCTCAAGGTGCTTGCTAATTTCCTGTGTGGTTGGATTTTTAGCATGCAGTTCTTTCTTTTTCTTCACCAAGTTGGCTCATGTGAGAGTTAATGTTTTCTAAGTATTGTAAGATTTTGGGGTGGGTATTGGAATCGGAAGTGGTTTGGAGTTCTATTCCAGTAGCTTTCATTCCAAAGACAGTTTTAGTTGGAGAGTTGGGGTGTTATAATCATATCTGATCATATTCCTAGTAAGGTTGAGATCTGGACCGGAGTGATTTTATGCCTTTAGCATTCATTAGCATTGTTTCTCTCTCTTCCCCCCCCCCCACCCCGTCTCTGTTTCTCTCTGTCTCTCTTTCTCTCTATCTCACACACACACACACACACACACACACACATACACACACTCATGTCACTGAACTAGTTAGCATTGGTACCTTGGAAACACAAAAAGATGGGGACAATAGTGACACAAACATCTGTGTCCCTCCATGTAACGTGTGGCTCACCATAAGAGACTCTTGACTTTCACAGGCAAAAGTAGATGGGCGTTCAACATTTTTGGATTTCTGAGAATTAAAATTCTCTTTCAGGTAGAAAATACAAGTTTAAGTGTACAAAAAGTGTGTGTGGGGGGGCAACCATGACTGGAGACCATTTGCCCAGTCGTGATACTGTGACATCATAAGAAACATACGTTTTGTCCTTGTCATTGGATCCTGGCACAGAGCTCGTAAAACCCTTGGCATTTCTGAGTGACGATGTTAAGAGAAGTTTCTTTCATTATTCAAAATAAATCTCTTTAATCATACCTGAGTTTATGCTAATAAGGACTCTTGGAAGAGGGGGCTGGTTGGCAGAGGAACTAACCATGTGATTATAGGGTTGGAACTTTCAGTTCTACCCCCAAATTCCTGTGAGGGGAAAGGGGGCTGGATGTCGGGTTAATCACTAATGGCCAATGATTTAATCAGCTATGTCTACACAATGAAGTCTCCATAAAAAGCCTAACTGATGGGGTCTGGAGCTTCCTGGTTGCCGAACACATTAAGATTTTGGAGGGTATCGTGCATGGAGAAAATATGGAGGCTCTATGCCCCACCCCCATACCTTGACCTATGCATCTTTTTCAATTTGTTCTTCTTTGTTGTATCCTTTATAATAAATGGCTAATAATAATTAAAGTACTTTCCTGAATTCTGTGAGCCATTCTAGCAAATTATTAAAACTGAGGAGGGGTCATAGGAACCTCTGATTTATAGCCAGTAGGTCAGAAGTTCAGGGACAACCTGAGACTTTGATTGGCATCTGAAGTGGAGAGCAGACTTGTGGGAATAACCTCTTAACCTGTGGGGTCTTCACTAACTATAGATAGTGTCAAAATTGAGTTAAATTGAAGGACATTCAGTCATTGCCCACTGAGAAGTGAAGAACTCCTTGATGTAGAAAAAAAATACAAAACAGCACACCTTTGATGTCAGAAGTGAGTAGTAGAAGGAAATAGTTCATTTTTTCTTTATGAGTCTAAAGACATTCAAACATTTAAAAAAATTACCCTGTAAAGACCAAAGAAATAAAATTTAACTGTAGCTGGAAGGACGCCTATAGCCACTTTTAACCTAAAAATAAAAGGCCAGAATAAGAAGCAACAAGCATTTATTTGAGAGTAAAAAAAGAATAGCCATTCAAGAAGCACTGATTCAGGCAAAAGCCCAAATAATGTTCCAATTAGGAGACAAAAGCAATGAGTATTTATGAGGAAGGGAAGGGGTACAATTACATTAACAAAAGGAAAGCATTTCTTTTGGTGCAGATAAGCTAATATAGTGGCGCTAATTCTAAATTTCTAATTCTAATTTTCAGTCTGAGAGTTATCAATCTGGTAGTCATAGTAATCTGCCTTCTTGTTATCCTTGCAAACAGTTCTTTGGGACACTATCTTGCTTTGGGCTCTGTTCAAGGGTCATATTGCGCTGTTTTAACATTTAAATGTTTGAGGCATAAGAGATGTAAGGCAGTTCCTCTGGATGGCAGCTTCAGCTCCATTTTAAAATGGCTCCATTTATATTATTTTTTCAAACCACTGTCATCTTCTAATCTTTTCACACTAGTCGCATCAAATTAAAATTACCATGAAGTGTAGTGTTGGTGAGGGAAAATGTTAAGAGAGTGATAGCATATTGGTTCAGTGGACTTGTGGTGATGATGGTGGAGAAGGAGGTGGTAGACAGAATGGGGTGACATGGAGAACTTGCTACCAAGCAGCTTGTCTCTTGGTGAACGAGTGTGATTTCCCACTTTATCTCTTTGTACTTCATTTGGGTGATTGTTTTTTCTAAGCTGTCTTTCCATTCACAAATTCTTTCTTCAGCTCTATCTGTTCTGCTGTTATAATCATCCATTACTTTTTGCTTTGGCTATTATATTTCAATTTGTTCTTTTTTCAAAAAAATCTTTCATGTCAAAATTTTAAATTTTAGTTCTTATCTATTTTAGTATAGAAAAAATTTATTTTAAAGTCTCTTTCTTATATTCACATATAAAGGAGACCCTGTGGTTTTCTTTCTGCCATGCCACCTGATATCAAACTAGTATGGACTAGTATCAAAACAGCATGGACTGGAATAAAAACAGACACATAGATCAATGAAACAGAATAGCCCAGAAATAAACTCATGCCTATGTGGTCACTTAATCTTTGACAAAGGAGGCAAAAATGTACAGTGGGGTAAAATAGTCTATTCAATAAATGGTGTTGGGAAAACTGAACAGATACATTGGAAAAAAATGAAACTGGACCACTTTCTTACACCAGATATAAGAATAAACTCAAAATGAATTAAAGACTTAAATGTAAGACCCCAAACCATAAAACTCCTAGAAGATAACATAGGCAGTAAACTCTCTGACATTGCTCTTTGTGATATTTTTTTGATCTAGCTCCTCAGGCAAGGGAAACAAAAGAAAAAATAAACCAATGGAACTACATCAAACTAAAAAGTTTTACTCAGCAAAGGAGACCACCAATAAAACAAAAAGACAGCCTAGTGAATGGGAAAAGATATTTGCCAGTGATGTACCTGATAATATCCAAAATTTACAAAGAACTCATAGAACTCAACACCAAAAGAACAAACAATCCAACTACAAAATGGACCTGAATAGACATTGTGCTAAGGAGGACATATAGATAGCCAATAGACATATGAAAAAATGCTCAGTGTCACCAATCATCAGAGAAATGCAAATTAAAACCACAATGATATGTCACCTCACACCTGTCAGAATGGCCATCATCAATAAATTAACAAACCACAGGTATTGGCGAGGATGTGGAGAAAAGGGAACCCTCGTGCACTGTTGATGAGATTGCAAATTGGTGCAGACACTATGAAAAATGATTTAGAGGTTCTTCAAAAAATTAAAAATACTGCTACATTATGACCCAGCAATTTTACTTCTGAGCATTTATCTAAAGAAATCCAAAACACTAATTCAAAAAGATATAGGCATTCCTATGTTCATTGTAGCTATTACAATAGCCAAGATATGGAAGCAACCCAAATGCCCATCAATAGACAATTAAATAAAGAAATAGTGGTACATATATTCAATGGAAAATTACTCAGCCATAAAAAAGAATAAAATCTTACTATTTGCGACAACATGGATGGGCCTAGAGGGTATTAAGTGAAGTGAAATACAGTAGACTCTTCATGATCTCAAGGTTTTGCTGGTTGCTTAAGATTGTGCGGGTTGCTTGAGTTCTGGTTAACAGAGAGTCGAGTTACATTTATCTGGCACCTACCAATCCTCAGAGGTGGCAGTTAACTGACAGTCTACCTAAGTCAGAGTGAGAAAGACAAATACCATATGATCTCACTTATATGTGAAATGTAAGGAACAAAATAAGCAAACAGAACTGAAAGAGACTCATGGATTCAGAGAACAAACTGATGGTTCCCAGAGGGGAGGGAGGTTGGGGAGCTGGGTGAAAAGGTGAAAGGATTAAGAAATACAAATTGGTAGTTACAAAATAGTCACAGGGATGTAAAGTACAACATAGAAAATATAGTCAATAATGTTGCAATAACTACGTATATAGTGCCAGGTGGGTACTAAGGGGCACGGGTGGGGGTCACTGCATAAATCATACAAATGTCTAACCACTATACTGTATACCTGAAACTAATACAAAATAATATTGAATGTCAATTGTAACTGGAAACGTTTTAAATTCCTTAAATGCATGAAGAACTTTTTTTAGTAAAATTTTATTGAACTACAAAACAAACACAGGAATATGCATATACAAGTGTACAGCTGAATAAGTTTTAGTAAACATATCCGTGTAACTAGGAGTCAAAAGCCAAACTAAATCATTTCCAGCAGCCCAGATGCCTCTTTTATGTCTTCTTCTAGGTCACGAACCCCTCAAGGGTTACCACTCTCCTGATCTCATGCTATAGATAAGTCTGCTTGTTTTTGAACTCTACATATAGAATTATTTAGTATATGCTCTTGTGTCTTATTTGCCTTCTTTCTTTCAACATTGCGTTTGTGATATGTATTAATATTATTGCATGAAGTTGTAAATCATCCATTTTTGTTTTCTGTTTAGTATGCCATTACATGAGTATGCCATAATTTATTTATTTACTCTACTATTGATGGACATGGGGATTCTCACCATTTTACAAATAGTGCTGTTACAAAATTCTTGTACATTCTCATTACCGTTTAGTAAACAGATGTCAGGGAGAGTGCTGACCTTTCATCTTCTATGTTTTATTCTGTTCACCAGGCCTTTGAGCCAGATTCTTGTCCTTGACCTAGATTGTTGTCCTTTAATTTAGACCAAATACGGATGAAGACTGACATGATTTCCATGAACTGCTTTCTGCTAAAGCTGGGAGCACTTTGTCCAGCTGACTAGGGTCTTTTGTGTGAGTCATGTCTCTAGAATTGAGTGGTTGAATTGAATGAGTTTGATAAAATAGTGGAAGAACGTCTTTGGTAGAGCATCTCAGTTTGACTTAAACCCTGAGTCTGTACCCTGATTTCTAAACATTATTTTGCAGTTCTGATAAACCATATTATTGCTATTATCCATTATAGATTTCCTAGAAATTAATTCTGCTATGTCCCAACTGCATCTTTTAAGAATGTTAGAAAAACCTGTTTCTTTAAAATCCCTTATGAGAATATTATTACAACTTTATTAGCTAATGACATTCTGTGAGAATTCACAAAAGAGGAGATATGGATCCTCAAATTGCTTAAAATCAGCTCGGATAGAAAAATTCTCCACACATTAGAGCAAGCTTATCCAACCTGCAGCCCACGGGCCACATGTGGCCTAGGACAGCTTTGAATGCAGCCCAATACAAATTCGTAAACTTTCTTAAAACATTATAAATATTATGCACAAATCTTTTTTTAGCTCATCAGCTATCGTTAGTGTATTTTTTGTGTGGCCCAAGACAATTCTTCTCCTTCCACTGTGAGCCTGGGAAGCCAAAATGTTGGACACCCCTGCCTTAGAGCAAAATGCTTCCAACAGGATATTATAACACGATGTGAGTTGTTGTCATCTGTGCCTCAAAGCCAGTGGGGTGGTGACTTCAGGCCGCTGTGTAGCTTCTACTCTGTGATGAAGGTAACCAAAGAGACAAACTCTGCTTCCCAGGGTTTCTCCACCCAAATGTCACCCAAAACATTTTCCCAGCCCGTTGCAAAGTGAGTCAGATAAAGGACAATTAAATTACAGTAATCGAATACACATTTTATGAGAGAAATTGAATAGATTATTTGACGTCACAGAGCATCCACTAATGAATGTCTGCCTCAGCATTGGTAGCTTCACTTTGCCTGCCCTATTGTAATATTTCTGAAATCCACTCATTTCCTATTTGTGTGTAAATTCTGAGAAAGTGTATGTTTCTAGTTCTGGCTCCATAGTACTAGTCTTAATGTGCCCTGTCATCAAGGTTCAGTGAAGGGAATTTTGCAAGGTTCAACTTGAAAATTTCAAGCAGGAGATGATTCCATATGGGCAAAGAAGTGCTTACAAAATTGTGGGAAGAATATAAGTCAGAGGCACCAATGGAATTTTGTTTTCAATGTCAAAATAAAAAAAACTATTGTTATTCCATTTTTCACTCTTGCTGCCTCCATAATCACTTCACTCCCATGAGGCTGTTGGCTAGAGAGCAGAACCCTGACTCTGACTTGTGCATACACTCAGGTCTCTCAGAGCTTGTCAGTCGGCTGTCTCTACTCCAACAAGACTGCCTCCCTTTATTCTGCCTGACGAAACTCAGGCAACTGCATCTAATTGGCACATCACAATTCATATCCAGAGCTCTAACAGCAAGGGTGTCTGGAAGGTATAATTTTAAGATTTCCAAGCTCTTGGAAAGAAAAGAGGAGGCCGAAAGAACTAATTAATTCAAGAATATGCCACTTGTACTCACTTTACAAATTAAAGTTATTTTAAAAGGAGATGTTACATTTATACTGTAAATGAAAATCCAGGATCATTTGCTATGAACGGAAGGTATTTGTCAAGTAAATGCAAGGATTTTCTTTTGCCTTTTGCCTTAAGTTTCCCGTAGATAATTTTCCTCCCTGAGAGAACAAAATCAAAACCTGCTTATTCTTTTTAGCATTACTCCCAGGCTCTCCTGGGACTCCACGATTTCCCCATGCTACTGCCATCTATCCCCATTCTATGAGACAAAAGCCAATATTTGCAATCAAATTATAGGTCGTGTCTGAATTAAAGCAGACTCGTATGCAAGTCCGATCGAGCCTTTTCCCCCTCTGGTGGGGGGATGACGGGGACCACACAGGACCTCTCGATCCCACCAGTAGTGCACATCCACACACTTTGGAAAATGCTTTCTTTGTTAAAAGCACCTTGAAGGTGCTTTGATCTCTGTTGTGTTAAGTTCTAGGATAGACCCCACATTTTTAAAAATCCAACCTGGGGTTACAAATATAAGAAGGAAGAAAATCAGGAAAGATGACTCTTTCAGGGAATTTCGGGGAAGGAAACTAAGACTAGCAGTCAGTTTAAAGCGGGGCCTGTTGCCTTTGTCTAGGGTGGGGCTTGGTGAACCTGGGGTCACTCCTGCAGGTTAAGCCACAAGCCCTGGACAAGAGTTGTCCAGCTAACTCAACTCCTCTCCTGGCTCTTTTGGTCTACGTTTCCCAGTACCAACTGACCAGATTCTTCTCTGTCATGAGGACCACGACTTCTTTCTTTCCTTCACTTCACCTTGGTCAGCACACCCTTTAACCTCCTGTCCCCAGTTCCAGTTCATTCTTTCTTCAGAGCAGTTACTACTACTAGCTAGCTCCATGGCATATTACTGTCTGCCTTTCAAAGAGCTCCATGAATGTCTGTGTTGTTTACAGCAGAATCCACAGCTTCTAAAACACTGCTTGTCAGAAACATTCATCTCACATGGGTTGAACAAATAGCAATTGGGTTAAGTGAGCACGCCGGCCTGCTCGGCTCAGCCAGGCTAACCCCAGAAGGAAGCTTTCACCTAACTCAGCTTCCCTTCAGACCTTACTATGTTTCACAGAGTGTCAGATTGATAAAAAAAAATTACAATGACATGTACAAGGGCTGTCCAAAAAATCCAGCCACTGTCCATGTAACGAGAATGGCTACCCGGCTGGATTATTTTCCGGACAGCCCTGGTCCTTCAAACTCCAGACCACCTCAATCACATAAGGCCATCATGTTCCTATAATCTCAATTTTGAGATAATAGTGGTAGTTCCTTCTTTTGTCTTAGAGAATGAAGAATTAGGTTGAACTTTGACTCTACCATCTCCTGGATGACGAGTCACTTTAATTTCCTGAGCCCCGGTTTCCTCACTTGTAAAACAGGGATGATTTATTTTTTGCTTTATTCACCATTGTTGCAGGGGTCGTGTAAAATCAGTCATTGATCCATGCATGTCATCACTTAAGAAGGCGGTTTGATGAGTGGCTACTATGTGCAAAACCTGTAGGTGTCATTGCTCAGTGTGGCCTCTTATAACCACCTTGTGTAATGTTTCAGCCTTCCCCCTACAACACTACTCATCTTCCTTCTCTGCTTTTATTTTCCCACACATACTTCCCTTTCTCTAACTTAATGCATATTTTATTGATTTATATTATTTATTATAGGCATGTATTTAATTTTGTACTGTGTGCCTCCTGCTACAAGGTTGAAGCTCCCTGAGAGGGATGACTTCGGTTGGGTTGGTGGTGCTGTTGTCTTTCCAGTGGGGACTTAATAAATAATGTTGAATGAATAAACAACTGTCTCATGCTCAGAGTGCAGGTGCTGATAGAAACCAGGCTACCATATAAAACTCAAATTTATCCTTTATTAGAGCAAACTCACTGAAGAATGCCTTGTACAGAAGGGCTGGAGTTGGGCTGAGGGAACAATTAGAAAGTCAATTCTTAACCCAGACAAGCAATGAAAAAGTGACTGCACTCAGACAGTGTGTGTACATCACAGGGAGGGGACACTTAGAAAATATTGAGGATATAGTATTGCAGGGCTTGGTGGCTGCTTAGATGTGAGGTGTTGTATCAGGGGTATCTGAGGAATCTTTTAGCTCTAACATTGAAGAATTAATAAAATCCACAGTAGATATTTATTAAAGATTCTGCAAGTATCTGATTTCTATTCCATCCCAATAATAATGCTTTGTTGTACCTATTGTAGTTCCTCTATATACTCTCTAAAGCACACAGACACCTAGATAGTACACAGATGTCTTGAATATGACCATGACTAATGCAGCCAAGTACGACAGCAGGTAGAACCTCTGCTATAGGCTGCTGAGCGTTGTCAAGCTGCTGGTGATTTATTTAGCATTCTGGTTTAAAAGAAGCAGGGCTAAATAATTTTTTCCATCCTTAAGATTCCCTTTAAAAGTAATTAATCCAAATGAAGACAGTGTTCACCAAAGGTCCCGAAAACAAAACACAATGATAAAACCGCCAGTCTATTGAATCAATAGTAAGATTTCTTAAAGGTAGCTAAGGAAATTTTGGTGTTTACGAGTATGTCGTACATTTTCCCAACTAAGTTCTTAATATGGTTTGCAAACATGACTCAAATGCCTGTGATACTTACTACCCCTCTTTGTCTAAAGAAATGGAGCCAGTGAAAACTGAAAACCCATGACTCCTTTTCAAGATGGTATTGAAGATGCTGTCTTTGAAGTTCATGTGTATAACTGTAGTAGATTATTGTTCAGCTTACCTCCATTCCTTCCCTACAACCTCCAAGGAAATGTGTAGTTTCTTGTCCAACTGATATTGGCCTTGACCACCTGTCTTGTTTGGGTGGAAGTGACAGTGTCACTGCTGCTTGATAGCTTTCTCACATCTGACGCTGTTAGCTTCTACATTTTTGAAATGACAATTTAGACTAGCCTGTTTCTGCTAGTACTTCTGGAAACTTCTTCCTCCATCGTGAGAAGGCCTTCCCCCTAGCAGCTGCTCCCTTTTCATCCTGAGTCTCAAAATGAGATTCATGGAACAAAATTGCCCCTGTGAACCCTTAGGCTCAGAGTGGTCCCAGCCAACTTGTAGATCTTGACACATAAGAATAAATGATTATTGTTTTAAATCTCTGAATTGCAGATTGGTGTATTATACAACATAATTATGTCACCAGTTAACTTAGTATCATTTGGCATGAGAACCTTCCTTGTTGCTACAATGCTCCTTGAGATGTCTGTCCTTTGTAAGTATTCAGGGCCTAGATGGCGTGGGGCAGGAATGAAGACAGAGCTGTATTAGAGAAAAATTAGTTTATAATTTTTTAAAGTTCAAAAGTCAATTTTACCTCTCTAGCTTTAAATCCCAACCAAAGACAATTTTGCCTTCTAGGGGGCAATGTCTAGATACATTTTGATTGCCATGGCTCAGCCCAGAGGTGCTATTGGCATCTAGTGCATAGAGAGGCCAAGGATGCTGCTAACCCCCCTACAATGCACAGCAACTCACACAAGGCATTCTCTAATCCCAAATGTCACCAGTGTCAAGGTTACAAACCCTGGCCCGACTACATATTTCTTTCAGGGCATAGCAAATTTTATCTTAGGGCAGCACAGCATTAAAACTGATATCATTCATTAGGAACAAATAGGAAAACTTGGCCAAGTATACGATATCATTCCAGATAGCCTCCTGGGAAGAGATCAGGATTCTTCCATTGCTGATTAACCCGCTGAAAAACACAAAGCAAAAGTCATTAACTGCTTGCTTTTTGACATTTAAAAATCTACAATTGAACTTAAATATCTCAGTGAGGCTTTCCTTTTTTACTAGCACTTCAGGAAAATTCTGTATCCCTCAGATATCAGAGGCTTTGTAATTTAGTTACCCATTTATTCTCTCATTCATTTAAATTATTTATGGAGCACCAACCATATGTCAGGCCCTCCTAGTATTTTTTATTTCCAGTGTGTCAGGTTTAACGTTGCCTTTGTCTTGTTTTGATTCAAACTGGATATAAGAATGCATGGAACTTCACATTTATTTTAGAACGCCCCCGAAATGAACATAATCTTTTTTGTTAATCTTGTACCATTAAACATCCCTTCTGGTGGAGTTTTCAAAATGACATAGAACCTGCCTCTCACTAGAGATATATGAGATGCCTTTTCCCACACTTCCTTATCAGCAACCAGGCACACTTACCTAGGATTGTTTTAGAATCTAGTGGATTTTGGTGATGGCTAGGTACAAAAGTTTCAGTAGTAGCGACGTAAGCACAGGTTCACTTTACAGCCGTATTTCTCAGTGTATTTTACGTTAGCATCATATTTCACAAGCAAATATTCCATATGCTTTGTCAGTAAAAAGGCATACCAGCAGAATCTGCTACCTCTAGGGGAATGCTGATATTTCCATGAACAACAGTGGGGACCCCAAGAGACTCCATGTTAGTCTGAACCTGAAACTGCAGGGCAACAGGCTTTTATTTATTGGAAACAGACAGAACTTTCTGGCAGATCCGCAGGCCCAGTTAGGTCCTCAAACGTGTCTCACCCAGTGGACATGTCCCCACTTCCCACTGTAGGTTCCAGGAGAGGGCTTGGCCAGGGCAGTTTCTCGTCGTGGCAGCTCCTGCCCCATCGCCTCCTTCACGCTGCCCCTTTGAAGCCACCGTGAAGGGCACCCCGGTGAGCCAGGGTGCAGAGCTGGGGACAGGAGCAGGACGCGGGTTCAGGGCCTGACTCCGGGCTCCGAACGTGCACGTGTCGGACTAAAATGTCCACGTCTTTTTGCTAATTTAATTTTGCTGTTTTGGATTTAATCCTCATATCTCCTTCATAGAATGCATTTTTGTTTGTTTGTTTGTTTGTTGATTTGTTTCGGGTTTTTTTTTTTTTCTGTTTTCAGCTACAGAAAGCATAGAAGGCAGCGAGGAGCAAAGTAATGATCTGACTCTTAAAGAGCAGAAGAATGGCAGATGTCCTCCTTTCTGCTTTCTCGTCTAATCCTCACGAAAGCCGTGTGAGAAGGCTCAGTTCCTAACTTCCGGCTAGAACCTGAGCCTCTCAGAGGGCAACTAACTCTCATTTGAATTCGGGTATCTGATGTTCGAGTCCACATTGTTTTCCATTAACTGCAAAAGCCAGTGCAGTTCATGTCCTCCCTCCAGGTAGTACCTGGAGCCTAAAGTCAGCCCCCTTAGTGGAAAAGTGACACACGATTTCCGATCACTCGGTAGCAAGGCATCTGCTCTGAGTTTCCAAGTCTGGTTTTGGGGACTCCAGGCACGGAGCCGTGTCAGAGTCACCGTGTCTGCCCAGGGACAGAGTGGACCGGGTGACCGCTGAGCCATTCCCACTCTGCTCACCAAATCAGTGCACCGCCCGAAGACTGGGGGGGCAAAGGGGACCCTCTGCACTCCGACTTTTGCCCTCTGCCTCTATCTGCGCTTTTTGACCCCATGGTGGTGGCAACCAGTGCTTCCTGTTTGCGGGAATGAGTCATTTGAAGTCGTTAAAAAAAAAAAAAAAGCTAATTCTGGCCAGAGCCAGCCATTGAATTTTCAAGGGTATCAGCTCAGCTTTTTTTTTTTTTTTTTTTTTAAAGAAAACATGGCTTCTTCCAAGAGTCAAATGCATAGAACAATTATGCATGTGGGCTCTGGAGTCATAGTGTTCAAATCCTGGCTCTTCTGTTTACTCATTGTGTGACCCCAGCGATGTTGCTTCACCTCTTCACTGCCTCAGTTTCCTCATCTGTAAAATAGACTCATTTATTCATTCCACATGCATGTTGTGCCCTGTGTCACAGCCTTGATTCCATCTGCTGGGGATGCAGCAAAGCCAACCAAGTACTCCTTGTGGGGGAGACAGTCAATAAATTTATAGCATAAGTTTAGATAGTACTAGTGCTGTCAAGTCAAATAAAGCAGGTTAGGGGTGAGCATATTACAAAGGGTAGGAAGGGGAGGCTCTTAGAGGAGATAAAACACGGAGAAGACCAGAATACCATGGAGGGGGTGAGCCACACAGTGTCACAGACAAGTGTATTCCAAGCTGAGGGGTCAGGAAGGTAAGTGAATCATAACCCCTGTACTTGCTAGAGTGCTGTAGGGGGTCCACGGGATAATATGTATACAATGAAAGCATAGAAAGTACCCGGGAAGGTTAACTCTGCATGTGTCATAGAATCTCAAAAAGGAAAGCACGATGACATGCTTTCCAACCTTTCCTTACAACGCAGGTACCGCTTAGAATAGCCCTGGAGCCTCAGCTTAAATGACGAGGTGCTCCTACCTCAAGAACCAAGGTCTTGCCTCCACTGCTCGGGGCTTTTCTTCGTAAGGAAGTGCCTCTTTCCATTCCCCTTACATCCCACATGGAGCTTGGGTAGAACCAGAAACCTGCTGCCACTTCCACATGACAACGCCTCTGACATTCCAGATAACTTTCTTCTCATCTCCATCAGCTCCTTCAACCATTCCTTACCTGTGTGGCTTCCCGATTTCTCACACTTTCATTTGATTATTTCAGAAACACAGTATAATATGCTCAGTTTTGGAAAGACGGGGGCAAAAATGGTGAGATCAGTGTTTGAGGCCTGAACTTCCCCGACTCAAGAACTCTTTCCTAAGAGCAGTCACCAGACAAAGAGGGGTGTATCCACTCTTCTGGGTGTGTCCCTGCCCCTTCCTGCCGTCTGGCTGAGACAGAGCCGCAGGCTGCACCATTTGAAATCACATCTATGGTAATGCTTAGGAGACCTACTTGACTAATGGGGGCTTCCCATTTCCTGGATACTGGGGTGGAAAAGGTAGCAGAGACGGGAGGAGATGGGGGTGACAGTGAGTGGTGGTGAGATGTTAACAGGACAGATGTTACTGCTGTGCTATTAATTAAGCATCAGATCAATGGGATTAGAATAGAGCTGATGTGTCACACATCCTAGGTTCCAATTCCTATGAGCCGTCAGCTGGGTCCTGCGTCTCAGCCTGAGCTCCTTACCCCTGCAGCTGCCTCCGAAAACAAGCCATGGCTGCAGTGGTTAGAGGGTGTGGAGGAACTTATATGGTATGATTTTCTGCTAGGCAACAATTCCAGGGAGACATCTGCCTAGTGGTGGATGACTCAGGCCACTTTGTCTTGAGAGCTTACCTGCTCCAGAGCAGATTCTTCTTGGTGTGACTTCGGAGATGATGAGCAGGTTTCATCACTATGGAGCACTACACAGTGCTGTGCAGTCCTGTATCATTTTTTTCTGATTCAATTTTTGGACAAACAGACATTGGGGACAGTAGGTAGAAACAGAGCACTGCAGTAAAGACTGACATATTTTGATCTATTTATTTGTTTGTTTTAGTTTTGGGACAGAATTCTTAGTTCTTAAATTCAATGTGGGAAGAGCAAGTGCAAGAAAAAATTGAGGCACCCACTCAGGCTGATCCAATGTTGAGCAATAGTCACAGTGCAAACAGCCTCTAATCACAACTTCACGGTGATTTATCTGCTCTCCTGGCTAGCTTGATAAAGCAGCTACCTAGGCTCATATGATGCCACTCCAGAGTCAGTCTGCTGGGAGCTGCCAATTGGCTGAGTATCTGCAGGAAAATAATGAGCCCTTTTCTCATTGGTTGACCTACTTGACAGACAGGCAGGTTGGGCCAGGCTAGGAATCTCGCGTGGGCAGGTCCATTCCAGGACACCAGGCAATCTGACCTTGAAGCTGTCCAAACTGGGCAAGTTGCCATTTGGGGATCCTAACAGCCACAAGAATTTGCAGACTCATCCTACCTGATGCAAAGCTTTTACTGTTGTAGAAAATGTGTCTGCAAAATTTTACGGCCCTCTGCAGTTTGCAGACATAATTTTTTTTAATTCAGTGGAGGTGGGAAATTGCTATTCCTTGAGCCTTGTGTACCCAGCCAAAGCTTAGTCATTCCCCTCACGCAAGCTACTGCACTGATATTTTCTTGACCACTGAAGTGCGTGATAATCTCTCCCCTAAACTCCTACAACTTCAATTGTCTAGATCAGTGTGTCTCAGCTGTCACTGTGCTTGGAACACGCTGGGCATGCAGTTAAAATGCAGACTCTTATTCAGCAGATCTGGGGTGGGGCCCGAGACTACATTTCTCATAAGCTTTTAGGGAATCCCCCCTTCCGTAGCAAGAGTCCATTTCTTTGGCAACAGGAATGGGCTGTCCGTGACCTTGCATAATTCTGTAGAGGTATCTGAAGTTTCTTGAGAGCTTGTATACTCTCTTCCTTTTTCCCCTCCCTGGCACCTCACCCAGGGCTTTGCAAGCAGGCTGTGCTCATATTTGTAGAAAAAAGAAACTCCTGTATGGTGGAAACTGTGTCCATTCCTCATTAGCACAATGACTCATCCATGACATACACTCAATAATTATTAATTGAATGAACAACTGACCTGCTAGCATCGAGGGGCTATGAGAGAATAACAAAGGAAAAGACTAAATCTACAGGGAATTTTTAAGTCCTGGTTGCTTGAATCCAACAGGTGGGGAAATATGGATGCAAATTCAGGAAACACGGTGCTCAGAATTAACTGAGTTGAACCCTAATCGTGTGGCCTCTAACAATCAAAACTGTCACAAAGATTTTGAAAGCATGTCCACTGTTACAATAGGACTTGGAGTAAATCCACTGATCTGCCCTGCTGCGGGTCCCGTGTGAAGGATAACAGAAGGGACAGGGAAAGAAGAGCTGTCCCTGTGCTGAAGCTCAGTGGGGACGAAGTCCTGGGCTGCTATAGAAACGGTTAATCCTCAAACAGTGGTTTCTGAATGATTCTTTTCACTGGACTCCTTTCCTACTTTTGACCAGCCCCAAAACACACCCAGCACACAGACCAGTTTTTTACCTTGGCCTGGACACCCAACCCTCCTTCTTACATAGTTTTATCTGCTAGGAGTTTAGATCAATGCCCTTGCTGCACAACTGGAGCTTGACTGAATAAACAGGCCACAGCTGTTGGGCAGCCATCTCCCAACTGGGCAAGGAAAGGCTTTGATGAGAGAAGGTGAAATTTATGAAAGCGAATTAGGCGTGTGGGAGAACCAGGGAGGCCACGGGTCAAGGCAGTAGGCGGAGCTCAACTCTTTCGATTCAGGGAGATGATGGGACTCTCACTCCCCTGGGGCATCTCAGTACCTGCTGTGGCTTTACTGTCCCACAAGCTTCTTCCCTCTTCCCTTTCAAAGCAGCTTTGAAAGGTCACTGTTAACGGGACCTTTGACATCCGGCCATCTGTAGCGGGTAGTGAGGGACAGGCTGTAGGCTTCCTAATGTTCTTCCTATGTTAGCATCAGGACAGGCAGGACCCTGGGTATTTTCCAACCCCTTCACCTGGATTCAAGGGGAGGCCATAGAAGTTAGGAAGTTTGCACTGATCTGAGCCCTAATTGTGGGATGACCACAAGGCTCAGGGTCCAGGGTGGGGTTCCAGATATCTCTAGGCCAGGTGGAGCAAGTCTGCAGCCTGAAGCTGCTCCTGGAGGGGCAGAAAGGAGTGGTGAAACCCTGGGGGCCCTGGCCCCTGAAGGTGTACGCGGGCATGCCCTGAGCTGCACCTGTCTTGGGTTACTGCACCCAGCTTCCCAGCCAGCTCTGCAGTCTGGCTGGCTTTGTTTGCTGCGGAGCTGTGTCCCCT
The DNA here is from genome assembly GCA_004026885.1 of Lyroderma lyra. Lineage (NCBI taxonomy): Eukaryota > Metazoa > Chordata > Mammalia > Chiroptera > Megadermatidae > Lyroderma > Lyroderma lyra. The sequence continues at coordinate 434,497 of PVJL010000002.1, read as the reverse complement.
CCGGCCAGGTGGTGTTGATCCTCTGCGAGGCCCAGAAAAGGGGCACGGGGCAGCTTCCCAGCTCCCCGCAGAGCCGAGAGCACTGCAGTGAGGGCCCGGGGCCAGCTCCGGGCTGGCTGCCAACAGTCTCTCGCAGACTGCGTCACAGCACAGACCTCTGGCTCGCAGGCAAGGGAGAAGAAAGATAGCAAAGGCAATGTGCCTCTGGTACTGCTCCCTCCTCCTTCCCATGCCCCTTTGCTCTCTCAGGCCATTTCTCATTCCTTTTCCTTTCCTCCACCCTGCCCTCTCCTCACCACGCTGCCACATCTGTGCTCACTGGTGGCCCCTAACATTCCCAGCAAAGTGACACAAACCAGAGTCCATCCTTCAGGACAGTGCTTTCTAGGGAAAAACAGACTGGCTGATGTGATGATGTGTTAAGCATCTCTGTTTTATCAGTGTGAAATAATGGGAAATCAGCAGTTCCCATCGAGAGAACTTTCCCTGGCACAGGACCAACTTGGCATGTCAAGTTCACCTTTCTGTGGTTTGATTTCCTCATGTGTAAAACGAGGACAATGATGCCTCCTTTCTGTTTCACAGGGTCTAGTGAGTATCAGGTCGGACAACAGAAGGCTTCAAACACTTTTATGTACATGGAGATGACCTGGGATCTTGTCAAATGCACAGAAGCCTAGGTGGGACCCGAGCATTTCTAACGAATTCCTATGTTAATGGATGCTCCCTGTGGGTGTTGGGGGGCCCTGGGAGTAAGGAGGGACTGGTACGTAAGAGGGTAATTGGAACATTACCAGAAACAGGAAACTGTAATGTTTTCATAATTTCATGTATTTGCCCTTCTAAAAAGCACATTTGCATCTTAAAACGAGTCTTCACATTTTTAATTCAGACAAATGTCATCATTTGAGGCATCTCAGACAGCTAGCTACCTAAGGGAAAATGTGAGGTTCGAAGGGACGGGTTGTAATTTGTGTTGTCACCGAAGCTGGCTCCTCCTTCCTTCTCTCTCTTCTTCATTCTCTTTTCCTCCTCCTTGAGTGGGCTCTGGGTTCAGGGGCAGATTCTTACCTAAGCCTGTGGTCAACAGGTGACCCAGGGTGCCAGGTCGTTATGTGGGCCAGATGATGGACAAAGGAGGGGCCGATTGAAAGCTGCCATTTTCTCAAGAGAAAGAGAAGGTGTGTGCACCAACAGGCCTGTGCCAGAATGCCCATAGAAGCACTATTAACGAAGTCCAGGCCGGACATGACCCAAAGGTTCGAGAGCAGTAGAACAGACTAGATTGTGGTGAATTCATACAATGCAACTACTACAGAACACCAAAAAAAGAACCAAGTGCTACAACCTGCACCCAGCTATAATCTTACAGGGAAACGGGTGAGCAGAAAAAAGCCAGACATAAGAGTACATGCTGTATGACTCCATGTAAATGAAGCTCAAAAACAGGCAAAAAGAAGTTACAGGGTTACTTGTGAATGAGGAGGTGGTGTTGACAGGGCATGGGCGAAAGGCAGCCTTCTGGGTGCTAGAAAGCCCTTTCTTAGTGCTCTGGGTGCTTACACCACCAATTCACTGAGCTGGACTCCTCAGATTTGCATCATTTACTGTTATGTCTATTACATCCCAGTAAAGAAAATGTAAAACTACAAAAAGAAAAAGCCTAGCTCTGATTTTACCCCTGAATGTCACCTTTCTGGGCCCTGCGTTCCTTCTCTTCTTCTAACCCACATCCTTCATTAAACAGAAGCCCCTTTGGCTGTACAGTCAACTTGCCCGAGTTGCTCCACGCTGGCTCCCCAGGTATTTTGCTAGAGCATGGAACAGAAATAGAAGCTGCCTTCTCATCACTTCCTCTGTGCCTGCACGGAAAGCTCCAAGCTGTGTGGTTTGCCATTTGAAGCCTGCCCTTTGCCTCAGGAGCTGTGTCCTCTGGCCGCCAGAGCCCCTGTTCTCTCCATGGCTCTGAGTTGCTTCTGTCTCATATTTGGGTATCCTCAAGAAGGGTCTGAAAGTATTGGGGTATCAGTTAACTGTCGTCACAAAAATGCTGCCCAACAAGCCACCCCAAATCTCAGTGTCTTCAAACAACAACCAATATTAGTTCTCAAGGTTATGGGTTAGCTGCGTGGTCCTTCTTGTGCTCTGAGCCAGGTTCTGCTGATGTCAGCCGGGCTGGAGGATGACCGCTCAAGGATGGCCTCCCCCACCTTGGTGGTCTGGGAGGATGACATGACAGCATCCCAGGTCTCTCACTCTCTAGCAAGCTACTCCAGGCATTATAGCTAGGGGTCTGAGAGAGAAGAGAGGTACTCAGGAGCTCTGGAGGTCAGGCTTGGACCTGGCAAACCATGAGTTCTGCCCCATTCTACTGGGCAAAAAAAAGTCAGACAGGTCTGGGTTCAAGGGCTGGGAGACAGTTTACCTCTGGATTGGATAAACTGAAAAAATTGCATTGCAATGAGTGTGCATACAGGGAGGGGTAGAAAATCAGGGCCATTAAAAAAGAAATCAATCTACATGCAGCTGAATCGTTAAGACAGTAACATTGAGAATTGGGTCTTTTCCCTTCCACAAAGCATCTGTGGGGCAGACGCTGTTATCCAGGCTTCCCAGTCTTCAATCTTGAGCCTGACCCCTCAAAACCAGTCAAACTGGTCCTCCAACCCTCTTTTATGCATTATTTCTTTGGGGCTCAGTAGGCTGTTTTAATCCTGACTAATTAAACCAATATGTGGTAATGTGGGTAAACACATCAAAGCATCAGTCTTAAATGTTTCTGCTTATAGGGAGATGTTCTAGGTCAAGATTTATAGAAGAGCCTGAAATGGAGACTCTTGTCAAGTGATGTATTGAGGGAAGAGTCTTAAGAAAAGTAGACTGGGCTAAGCATAGATGGGTTCTGCCCTGGATTTGAGAATGGTCCCACCTTGAGATGAGGAGGCTGTGCTTTTTTTTTGCCCCCATATTAGTCAGTCATTGGCTCTGGCTACCCCTGGGTCAGGGGCTGCACACATCTCTTGCTGTGGATCCCATCAGCCTCAGGGAGTTTTCTAGAAGAGGATGTAGCTGTGAGCTCTTAACAGCCAATAACACTCAGAGCAACTGGGGAATGGGAATGTGGCCCAGGAAAGGGGGTTTGGCTGGACCCCAGCAACATTTCCTATGAAAAGGTGCAATTTAGGAGGTGAATTCTGAACTCAAAGAACTAGAGAAAATTTAGAGGAGGCCTAATCACTGCATTTAAAAGTTTAATGACTTGTATGTCATGTAGAGGAACCCCTTCTGTAGGCAGATCTACGAGTTGGACCCTCCATAGCAGTAGATTTGGGTTTAACGTAAGAGAAGAACATTGCATAATTAGAACAATCTGAAAATAGAAAGGACTGCCTTGGGAGTAGTGAGTTTCTGAAAAAATAAACTAGGTACCATTTAGCAGGAAGATAGTACAGGACATTAGTTAGGCTCATGAAAGATATAAAGAAAGAGATGATGGCTAGGATCACACGTGCTTGAGTCCTTGATGTTCTGGCCAGAGATTCAAGAGGGTGATGTGCAAAGGACACATTCACTCAGGGAAAATACATTTCTTCCATTAAGACAGGGCTTTGGCTTTAATCCCATTCATTACCCCCAACTCCAGCTGGGCCACATGCCAGCTGAGAGGGACCGTCTTACCGTCAGGGTGAGCCCTGGTACACATACATATAGCACCACCTACAAAGATACAATGAAAGGTGGACCCTAAAAGAAAGGTCAGGATAGACCCTAAGAAGGGTCACTGTGTAGATTCCTCCCAAAGCAATGTCAACCTTAAAAATAAAACAGCTGGTTATTTTACCAGCAAAATGGGTTTATTCAGGAGTAGCACAGAACTGCAATATGGCACAAGCCAGCTATGGCAAAACCATGGGCAAGTCCTGAGAACAAAGATGAGAGGCTTGATTTGACTAGGTTGTAGGAGAAAATTAGGGAGTTCACTGGAGAAGAGTTCCAGGTTGTTGTGGCAGTTTCTCATTGGCTGCAAAGCGTGTGGCTAGTGGGTTATTGCTAAGGTAGGGAGGACTCTTTCTTCTCTGTGACTGTAATGTCCTCCCTTGTCGAAACAATCCTTACCTTCCTTCTTCCTGCTGTTCATGCAGGCTACCCCCAGTGGTACCCGTGTGAGACGGTCCCCCTGCAGGGCTTTCTTACTCCATTTCAAAGGAGGTTGCCTTTATTTTCACAGCAACCTGGTTCAGTGCTAGCTTTGAGTCTGACTGGAGATAACCCCTCAAATATGTGGGACTTCTGCTTGGGATGTCCTCTTGCCTCGAGTCTGGCTGCCCAGTGAAATCATGTGGGGACCTTTTAAAAATATCACACTGTCCAGCTGTTCCTCAGGCCAATACATCAGAATTTCTGGGCCGAGAGGCAGATACTGGTGTTGTTAAACCCCTGAAGGTGATTTTATTGAGTAATGGAGGTAGAAGACCATTGTTCTAGGGGCAGCAGTTCTCAGACTTGAGTTTGCTTAAGGATCACCTGGAGGGCTTAAACACAGACTACTGGGTTCCACCCTCGGAGCGTTTGATTCCGTAGGTCTGGGAGAGGCCTGAGATTCTGCCTGTCTAACAATGCTAATGCTGTTGGTGGGAAGACCCTGCCCTGAGTAATGAGTTTCCAGATTTAGCTTCCTCTATCCCCAACCCCATCCCGAGGTGGGTGGAGAGGAGCATCAATGCACGATGGGAGTGCTTGACAGGCAGTGATGAGCATGAAGGGACTTGTTTGAGATTAGAAAAACATTAACAGTCAGCTGGGAGGGTGCCCGTTGTAAGTGGGAGCGGGCTATTTTCTCCAATTAAAACTCTGCTGCCAAGAACAGAAAGTAGCTGATAAAACGTGTATATATTGTATATGTGGAAATGAGAGTACTTCTCTGGGATAATGATGGTGTTTGGCTTGTTTGCAAAGTAAAACATTTTGGTCAGAAAGTAACACTAAGATAGGAAATGAATTCCCTAAGTAAGTGAAGGAAAAGTCAGTCAAGAAAAGACAACCTAAACCATCTCACTCAACTACAGTGGCCCAGCATTACAGGCCAAGAGCCTAGTCAGTGCCAACCATTCAGCTTCTAACTTTTCGCCAGAACTGGACCTTATTCAGTTGGATCTTATTCCCTTTTTATAAACTCTTTGTGATTTCTTATTGTCTCTTCCAGCTCTGATGACTCAGTGTCTACAATTAATATTTGTATTGAACTGAATCATTAAGTCCTTCTTTACTAAGCCCACTTAGCAGCTCTGCTAATTGCCTACTCATATGCTTTCTCCATTTTTAATAACTGAACCCTGATTTTTTTTTTCAGAGTAGCAAAACATCCAGCTGAAGTGCCCGACACATCACCCTTCTTTGCAGGTGGACAGCTGCCAGTCCCGGCCAGTGAAATGTGAGCAGAGGTCAATAGCTGAGGCTTCCAAGAAACCTTTCAGCGGCGGAGGGACCCAGCTTACATGTGTGTTTTACCCCTTGCCTTTCATTGTCCTTCTTATCTGACCCTTCCCAACATAGGTGAGAGGCCATCCTGTGGCCTTGAAGTGTTACACCTGAGGACAAAAGCCAAGGCTGGCAGAGTGGGAAGGTAGAGGAATCTGAGATAACGATAACATAATGGTTTGATAGCATCAGCTCAAGGGTTGCTGACCTCCCATCTTCTTGTGATAAAAAAGAAATCCTTATTTAGCTAGATCACCATGGTCCACTTTCTGATTCTTGCAGCCCAACACAACCCTAACTGGTACATCCATTGACTTCCTTGAAATAGCACTCTTACTGGTAATAGCAGAGTTGTTCAGCCGTTCTCAGACTTTAGTATGCATCCAAATCATCTGGAGCTCTTGTTGAAATACAGATGTCTGAGTCCAACCCCAGATATTCTGATTCAGTAAATCTGAGGAAAAGCCTAAGAAGTTGTGTTTTCAACAAGTTCCCATGGGGCACTGATGCTGGTGGTCTGGGAACCCCACTTGGAAAGCCTAGTATTAGTGATGAATGGAAAGAAGGAAAACAAGTCTGTAATGGTTTCAATGTAACCCTGCCTCAAACAAGCACTGGGAGTGGGTGGCACTTTGATGTCCATTTCTCGAGTCCACTAGTTCTGTGACTCTGTTTACATTGGCCCAAAGACCTGGATATCATCCATATTTGGCTGTTAGGTGCCAATAGTCAGACTCTCAAAATGGTTGGGTGAATATTTTTAAGACATTCTGGGTATTCAACGGTGAGTAGAAAGAATCTGCTGTTGGGTCAAGCAGCTTATGACATCTTATCTTTTTCTGAAGGTATCAGGCTATTTCTTGGGATCCAGTTCACATGTGTAGTGAGTTTCAGGGACCAATAGCTTCCGTTGCTGTATCTGCCTGCTGGGACCACTCCTTTCTATTGCTTACTTGAGGGAAAACTTCTCCCTAATGTCAATGGGTTTAGAAGAAACTCAAGGTGACGTTGTCTTACCATTCCTCTTTTGAAAACTTTCACACTGTCAATAATAATGGCTAACTGTTCAAAGGAGTCAGGGGAGATTAATTTCCTGCAAAAGCTGATTTATGGCTATCACCTCTCAGAAGGTGGCCTGAGTCATGCTGCTTGACTCATGCTCACTGCAGAATACTCAGTGACAAAAATTTCTCCTTTAAATACAGAAAATTTATGAGCAAGCTCCAAGGTCCTCCCCCTTACTTAGCAATTAATCTTAGGCTAGAGCAGAAAAAAGGCCATTTGCAGAGCACAAAAAGGGATGCCCCACATCAGGGTTTTCTGGTCATGTCTCTTGGTTGTGACTATTGTGTCTTTGCTCTTCACATTCCCTGGGATTCCTCAATTAGCAATGAAGCTAACTCTGCTCCAACTATAAAGCCTAAGTAGCTTAAAATTTTAGGATGTATCAGTACATCATTCCTGCTTATGGCCAAACAACAGTCCGTCGTATGGATATACCACATTTTATCAATCAGCTGATAGACATTTGGGTGGTTTTCACATTTTGGTGATTATAAATAATGTTGTTGTTAATGTTCATTAGAAGTTTTTGTATGAACATGTTTTTAATTCTCTTAGGCACATACCTAGGGGTAGAATTGCTGAATCCTATGGTAACTCTATGTTTATCTTTTAAGGATCTGCCAGACTGTTTTTCAGAAGTGGCTAGACTGCTTTACAATCTCATCAGCAATGTATGAGGGTTTCAGTTTCTCTAAACTCACCAATATCTGTTATTGTCTCCCTTTTTTATTTTAATCTTCCTAGTGGATGTAAAGTGGTATCTCATAGTTTTGATTTGCATTCAGGTAATGACTAATGATGTTGAGCATCTTTTCATGTCATATTAGTCCCTCTATATCTTTTTTGGAGCAATGTATTTTCAGATACATTGCCTATTTTTAAATTGATTTGTTTGTCTTTTTGGTAAATGAACTTGATATTGTCTAGTGCCTTATCAGATACATGATTAGCAAATATTTCATCCACGTTCTTATAATTTTAGCGCTTAAATTTAGATCTTGGCTCTATTTTTACTGCATTTTTACATATGATGCAAAGTACAGGTTCCATTTTGTTCTTTTGCATGTGGATATCCAGTTGTCCCGGCATCATTTGTTGAAAATGCTATACTTTCTTCATTGAACTGTGTTGACATCCTTGTCAAAAATCAATTGACAATAAATGTAAGAGTTTATTTCTGGAATCTCAATTTGATTCTATTGATTTATATCTCTATTCTTATGCCAGTACCAAGTAGTCAAGGCGATTGCTGCAGCTTTGTAATAAGTTTTCAAATGATAATGTGTGGGTTCTCCAAATTTATTCCTTTTTTAAATTGATTTGGGTATTCTCAGTTTCTTGCATTTTCATGATAATTTTAGAATAACTTGTTAATTTCTGCAAAAATGCAGCTGGGATTTTGATAGGGCTTATTTTTAGTCTGTTAATCAATTTGAGTATTGCTATCTTAACAATATTAAGTCTCCCAATCAGTGGATATGAGATGTCTTTCTACTTACTTAAGTATTCTTTAAACTCTTTCAACAATACTTCGTTATTTTTAGTGTTCAAGTCTTGTATTTTTTTTGCTTAAATTTTTATCTATATATTTTATTTTTTGGATGCTATTGTAAATGGAATTATCTCCTTAATTTTATTTTTGGATTGTTAATTGCTAGTGCATATAAATACAATTAATTTTTTTATATATCGATCTTCTATCCTACAACATTAATTAACTTTTCTATTAGTTCTAATAGTTTTTTTGTAGATTCTTTAGAACTTTCTATATATAACATCATGTCATCTGCAAACAGAGAGTCTTATTTATTTTATATTTCCAATCTCAACACCATTTACTTAATTAATTAATCAATTTTAACCTAATTGCTCTGGCTAGACACTCCAGTATAATGTTGATTAGAGGTGGTGAGAGTAGACCTCCCTGTCATGTTCCTAATCTTGGCAAGAAAACCTTTCAATCCTATGCTAGCATAGTGTTATATATTCTTATTGCAGATGGTCTTTATTAGATTAAGGAATTTTTCTTATTTCCTAGTTTGTTGAATATTTTTATTATAAAAGGGTGTTAAATTTTTTCAAATGTTTATTCTGTATCTATTGAGAAGATCATGTGGTTTGTGTCTTTTGTTTTATGAATATGGAGTAGCACATTGTTTGATTTGGGGATGTTAACCAACCTTGCATTCCTGGGATAAATCCCAGTTATTCAAGGTATATAGTAATTTCTATATGTTGCTTGATTCCATTTTCTAGAACATATACTATTTTCTTTATGAAGTGTAATTAAAAATACAGTCTCTGAAGTTAAACAGACCTGGTTATATATAGCCTCTGGCATGGATACTAGTTGCATGACCATGAGCAAGTGATCTCCCCAATCTTTACTTCAACTGTAAAATGAGATAATAGTAGAATATACCTCTATTTTATTAGATTGTTATGGGTTAAATGAGACATTTAGAAAATTTTAGTGTCTGACACATAGTAAATACTCAATAAATAGTAATCATATAATTATTTTTATAAAACATTATGACAGTGTATCAGCCAAGTTACCATTGTAGTGGAATTATGTCCTATTTTTATTAGAATTTGTTTCCATTCAATTAGCTGAAGAGTTGTGGGGGATTTACTTTGTCCTAAATGATTTGGGAGGTTACCTCAAAAGGGGTTGAACATTTTTATTGCAGAAGGCAAAGGATATGCTAAATAACAGCCCCTTATAATTCAGGTTCAGCACCTTGGGAAGATGGGAGATACGTGCTATCGAGTCAGGGAAGGAAGAGACCTGGGAGGAAGAAGGCTAGAGGGTAGAAGTTTGGAGAGACACTTCAGCATCATAGAGTATGCATTAAACTGAACAGGTTTGTAAAAGGATTTGCCCCAATCAGAGCCAAGTATGCCAACACAAGAGTATTGGTGAACAATCATGCAGAGATGGGAGTGGGAGCCAGGAGGGTCTGGCAGGACTGGTATAGGGGCTTTCTCTTGTAGATCAGAGGGACACCTCAATAGACAGAGGGTACTCTGTGGGATATGGCCAAAGGGGGCTTGTAGCACCAGCTCTGGCCTCACGGATATGGAAACTGGCAGACCTGATTTAAAACTTCAGCACACATTCTCTTTACCTTCATTTTAATTTTTATTGTTAAATTTAGTGGGGTGACATTGGTTAGTAAACATTACATAGGTTCCAGGCATATAATTCTATAGTACATCATCTATGTGCTGTGTTACGTGTTCATCACCCAGCGTTCGTCCTCTTCCCACCTGCAGTTTGAACATCGCTATTCTTTGCAATGCAGCTAGAATTAGTCTTGTAAAACAAAGATCTGATTTTGACACTACTCTGCCCAAACTCCTTCAAGGGCTTCTCTTTGCTTATACTATAAATCCCAAACTCCTTAAAATACTACTTTACTTTTTTCTTAAAATACTATTTTCTTTTTGCATATTCAGTCTCTCTTCTTGCCACTCTCTCATATTCAATGACCCCTTGCTTCTTGCATATGCCTTTTCCTCAATGATGCTTTACAATTGTTGTCCCCTCTACCCAGAACTTGAGTTGCAACCCTGCTGCTTACCCAACTATCTTGTGAGCTAAATTATGGCCTGTTGGTGTCTGTGAGCTCTGGGAGGGCGGTGGTGATATTTGTCATTCACCCATGGGCAGTATATGGCTGTAACACTCAAAATGCAGTTCTCTCCTGGCAGCATCATCTGGGATCTTGTTAGAAAGGCAAACCCCTAGGCTTCACCTCAGACCTACTGCATCAGGATGTCTGAAGGTGGGCCCTGGGAATCTGTGTTTCAGACACTGTGCAGGTGATTCCAATGAATGAGAAAATTTGAGAAGCACGTGTATAATCAGGTGCCTAGATGGTCAGTGAAGGAATAAATGCAAAAGTCTTAAAAATACTACTAGTTGACTGTGTCATCTTCACTGAATTACTTAGCCTCGTGAGTCTCATCTGGAATATGTTGACTTCTTAGAAGGTTGGGAGGAGCAAATGTGATGGCTTATGAAAAAGCTCCTGCACACTACCTGGCACATAATAGGTTTCTTCTTGTTTCTTCATTCGAATTTGTAATTCATCTGACCGCTTGCCAGGGTGGTCTGAAGACCCTCCACCTGTTTACAGACCCACCATTGGGCAAGTTTGGACTATCCCTACTTGTGTCCACAGATCCAAAAAGGAAATAAATAAAATATGGCTAAAAGAAGAGGGTGTTCTCTGGAGTTTGCAGATGGACCATCTGATCAGGAATTTGTCTGATCATGTGGGTTGATCAACATATGTAGTAGATGACAGGATATTGAAATGTTTTCTTTATCAGCTTCAAGCCTGCAGGCTAGGTGAGAAGCATAATTTTATTTCTAAAAAGATAAAATTTGGGTTATTAATATTTTTCAATGACAATTATAATTGCATTTAATCTGTTTAATTTGAGATAATATTGCTCTTAGTTTTGTGGTTTTGATGTATTTCTTAAAAACAAAATGAGACAGGATTTAAAAATTCCTAGGCCATTTTCTTTGACCACATCTTAGTCTGGTTTCTAAGTTCCTCATGGTTTCAATCAAAGACTGATTCTCCTTAAATGGTCATGGACTTGTTAAAGAGGATTATAATTTCCTCCCCATTTAGTTGAAATGGAATAGCCAATTAAAATACTGACCAACCCCTAAATCGACCGGATGTCTAAGAGATGTTTCAAAAGGTATTTAAATGGATATGAAAAATAAATGATGCTTGAAGGGTTAAAAGCTCCACAGTTCTTTTTAAGGCTCACTTTAATTCAGGCTAAAACCCTCATAATATGAAAAGCGCTGTAAACAAGGAAGTGAGGGTAGTAAGGTGTTTGTGTTTTCTGTCAAAGGGAAGAGGTGGAGAATAATGGAGACAAAGATAGGGAAGGTCACTTTCCATCTGGGACACCAGCATTGTCTCAGAATTAAATGGACGTGAGGCGTGTGAAAGGAAGCTTGACACCATGTTTGGGAAAACAGTCTCCACAAAGTATGGAAGAATGACAGACAACTGTCAGGGCCACCTTCCTTCCAGGGGCTACACAAATTTGAGTTATAAGCATACAGGGTGATTCCCCCAAAATGCTATGCTGCATGCAACTTCCTGGACCTTTGGGGAGCTGAGGGGTAGGCAGGAAGAACCTTCATACTCACTGAGGTTGAATCTTCTTCAATCCAAGTGAAATAGAGACTTGAAGTCAGTTACAATTTGATTTTTTTTTTCTATTGAAGAATAAAGCATTGTGCCATATTTTTAAGCATGAGAATTTTTGGAAGCAGAAACAAGCCAACAACTTAAGTTAAAAATCTCTTTGATCTGTGCATTTTCTTACCTCGGGGAAAGATGTCAGAACCAAACAGGCATAGGTAAGGCAGGTCCCTGTGGCTGAAATAAGAGCAGATAATGGTGGCAAATCCACAGGAATGGAAATTCTCCCATGTACATTTAACAGGGGCCTTCTGGGTTGGTGCTTCAAGAATGGAGGCACTGTGAAAAGACAGAGGGCCCAGAACCCAGGGGTTGAGCAAAAGACATTATCTTATCAGAGGAAATGCAGGGTGTGGCTAACAAAAACAAGCTAGGTCCAATCTTAACATCACCACTTACTAGCTGTGTGATCTGAGGAATGCTGTTTATCCTCTCTGTACTTCAGTTCCATAATTTGTTGATGGAGGTAATAATAGAGTACCCTGTAATATTATCTAGATGATTAAATGAATTAATATAGTCATATGATTTAGAATTTTGTCTTTCCCAGGAATAGGGCTCAGTGAATGCTAGTTCATCATCATCATCATCATCCTCATCATTGTCATTATTACCTGGGACTGGATCAGGTGGCCAGGGTATTTATTTTATTTTACTCCCTTCCTTTTGCATAATAAAAAGGACTATATCAGCTGGACTAAGATCAGCTATTTCTAAGGACATTTTTAGAAGCAGAAATAATTTTTCAAACAATATTCAAAAGAATCTAAGCATAGGTGTTATTTTTTTATTCTAGTTTCTTAAATCAACAAGCAAAATGAAAGAAATTTGTGGGCTCACATTACAAAATAGTCCAGAAAGACCCAACATCCTCAGAACATAATGGCTTAAAGCAATAGTGGTTTATTAGTAGCTCTTGTGGTTCTGGGGTCAACTAGGCTCCTCTGTGTACCTGTGGTTACATTCTGGCAGCAGCTAGGGCTAGAGTCATCTTGAAGGCCTCTACATTCACATGCATGATGTTCTCTGGCTGGAAAGATCAAATAGCTGGAGCTGGAATAGCTAGAGCTCATTGGTCAGCTCTCTAGTCATATTTCTTCCAGGGCAGCTGAAGACACCAGGAGTGAGTGTTCTAAGAGAACAAGGAGGAAGCTGCATGCCCATTTTCAGACCTAGCCTTGGAAGTCTCACAGTGCTACTTCTATTGTACTCTTTAGGTTGAGACAATGACAGAGCCCACCCAGTTTCAGGTGTCAAGGAATGCATAGCCCTTTTGAACCCATAATACTTCTGAGGATGCTGTTGGGTCAACCTGAACAATGTGTGCTTTCCAGATCACTAAAAAGCTTCATACTTGTTCATTTGAAATCACATTTTAGAGATTATCCTTGGTCATGCTGTTCTGATTCCATCCGGCCCTTGGTGGAAATGGGGTGAGATTATCAGGACATTGCAAGAAAAGTGGTTTCATAAGTAAGAGACTTGGACATCACATGCAAATGCATGGTCTGTACCTGGGTACATTGACCTATTTGGAGTAGTTGGGATCCCTTTTAACTCTTGTGAAAATACGAGTAGGTGAATGTGTAAAGAGTATTGTCAAAATATGCAAAATATGTCTTCCTTTTAATTTTTGACACCAAATTCAGGCATAACTTCTTTAACTGAAACTGAATGCCTTCAAAATAGTGCAAGAATGAAATTCCCATTATAGAATTGACTTGTTAGTAGCTAAGTTTTGCTGAGTAAAGAGTACTAGGTGAAATTGTAAAACCACCAAAGATGGTTTCTTCCAGCCTTCCACTCCTTAGTGTGCTCACATTACATTCTTCTGGTGGTACTAACTCTGGGACCCTGTTAGCAGCTCCTTTCTTCTCAAGGTCTGAGACTCTGACCAGTTAACTGAAAAATGTTTGTGATTCTGGTCCCTGGGTTCGTTCAGCAGGCATTCACCATGCTTTTATTAACCACCAACCACATGCCAGGAGCTGTTGTAGGTACATGGTTTACAGAAATGAACAAGACTGTCATAGTTTTGATGTGTGGAACTGACAGTTTAGCACCATGTCTTTGTGTAAAAGCAGCAGTGGGAGGGGAGAATTCTATACATTATTCAATTGGGGACCAAGACGGGGTTTTCCAAACTTTACAGGTGAATGATGCTTCTCCTTTCCCCCTAGTCCTGTACATACTTTCTAGTAAAATAGACAGAGAACCCCAGAGGTGGCTGATACAATGGCACATGTTTTCTGCAAGCCTGAACCTATTAGCTAAATTCACCAAGATAAAAAACCCACAAATATTTATTCAAAGTGCATGCATGTGGTTCTCTATCAAAGTGAAACATTTTTCATGGGACAGAGCTAGAAAAGATTCATTAACTTGGGACTAATGCTGAAAGGGAAAGCCCAAATTGCTGTTGCTGGAGAAGAAAAATCAATGGGCAGGTAGAATATAGTGCCTATTTAATCAACAAATATTTAAGTTTCTGTAGGTCCTAGGGTTGTCGTGGTAAACAAGTATTGTAGTAGGGGAGACAGATAATAAATCAGTGCAAGTGAATAAATCCTACAATGGCAGGTCTGGTGCAGGAGAATGACGGAGGTAGGCTGTGTTTTAGATAAATTAACTGCAACGAGGGTCTCTGAGGAGTTGAGATTTAAGCTGAACCTGAACAGTATACAGCAGGGAGTCATGCAGTGATCTACAGGAGAAGATTTCAGGCAGAGGGAACGTCAAGGGATGAGGCTAGAGACCCAGTAGGACAGGCCAAAACAGGGAGGTACCGACCAGCAGCAGGAGACTTGCAGGAGCACATACCCAGCTGGTGTGGAGCCATCAGGATTACGTACAGCTCAAAACCAGAGCATCAAGAAAGCACCGATACTATGAAATCTGGGTACATTCTTCCTCCGTAGGTAAAGATGGGTCCTTGAGATCTGGGTGAAAACTGAGCTAACTGGTAAGGTCCAGCTGCTGCCTGGAAGAGATGTGTAGGCCACAAAGCAGGAAGGCTGTGACAAGTTTAATTTTGGAGTTCATCCATTTTCAGAACTGAGGGTAAGGACATTCTATTCTGTGGGATGAAGGTGGAAGGTGATTGCTTTCTTCATGGCTTAAGCTGTCATCCAAGTGTACTGGGATACTACAGCCTTCATAAGCTTTAACTATAGTGTTACAGTCTGAATGCACTTACATTTAAAGAAAGAAAGAAAGAAAATCACAAAACATCCTAGTATTTTCTGTTGTGCAGTAGGCAGCGAGAACAACCCAAAGTCTCCAAGCGTCCTAAGGTTTCTCAGGGTTCCATGATGAGCAGAACTTCCAACATCACTTAATTCACACCCACACACTGATGCCAAGATCTTCTCATTTTTGGCTCCCGGGGTTGCTGCAGGGCTTGGTGATTCTGTTGGAGGAATTTGTTGTGTATCCTCACACCATGCCTGCTTGCTGCTTTCTGTGGGTGTAGAATGCTTTGGGATTCCTCTTCTTTTCTAGGATGGCCAAAGGGTAGAGCTGACTGTGTTTTCCAATGTGGCTTTTGCCAAATTCCCTTTCAAGATTATGGTATCTTTTGCTTTCTCTCTGATATCCTGATCTAGTTTCCCAAACTGTGGACTTTGAGCATGAATTAACTTTCTACCTCTCAGGAGAAGGGACTACTCCCCACTCTGCTCCTGTCTTCAGCTGGTCTGGTCCAGGATCTTGTAGTCCTTTAGAAGGCCTCTGTTCTTCTTGGACATCCTAAAAGTAGAGCGATTTCCCCTGATCTCCCCATGTGGTACATCTTTCAGTAGCATCAATGGAAGTTAACAAAAGACCTCGCTGACCTGTGAAGTTATTGGCTTGCCTCTCATGATTCCTTTTTCTCTCTTGTGCTTCTAAAAATTCTTGTCTACTTCTCAGCCTGTTGACAATACTCTGTCCATTATCAGGATCTGATAAACTTTACTTCACCCCAGCTTGTGGTCCTTAGTCAAGTTTAGAGGAAAGTTGGCTCAGCAGAGACTAAATTGGCTCACCAGATTTATTTTCCTTTCTTCCTGCACACACAGCTAGACTACATCTCCCAGACTCCTCTCAAGTTAGTTGTGGCCGTATGTGTGAGTCCTATATGCAGCCCATAAATATTCCCCATGAGATCTCTTCCATTTTATGTTTTCCCCATCTACCAGCCACATGGAGAGTATTCTAATGAATTAAGATGGGGAGTCATGAAATGAAGGAGCCTGGGTTTCATCAACCAGGAGAATCCAGTGGACTTTGTATGAATAAGAAATAAATTTTTGTATTGTTGGGTTACTAAAATTACAATGGTTGTTACAGCAGCTAACTTTATTTACCCTAAGTTGATCGCATCCCTTTCCTAAGATACTGCCTCACACAGACACACATACCTTCTCCTAATCTCCCTCCTTGATAAGTCTGTGGCTCACTCCCACAAGGAATTGGGTCTAATTAGGAACACCTGTATAAGAAGCAGTGGCCCCCCTTTTACCCACACGAAATCAGTGATAGTTAACATTTAGTAAGCACTGGAGAGTGCCAGTCATTGTGTTAAGCAAAGGTAGATTTACTGTGAAAACATTAAAACTGAAGCTTGGGACCCCTGGCATGTATGGATCCTTCCCAAAGCCTTAGCATATTCATTTTACATGGTCATATGTTTTCATAAAATTTGCAAATGTAAATTTTAGATACAGCCCTGAGGCTGAGTTTTAGCATGTATTTCCAAATGTCATCCTCACAGCAATGATGTAATAAGTACTATTATTTTATAGAGAAGAAATTTGGTGCATGAAGATTTTAAATATCTTGTTGCAGGTCACCCAGCTCTGACTCATTGGAACCAACATTCAGGCACAAGCCCAAAGCCCAATCTTTCCACCACATCAATAGGGTCTGTAGCCTGTGAGTCACATGCACGTGGTCCAGGAAATCAAACCAGGAATGAAGAAGCAGGAATGGCAGTGTTTAGAGTATTTCCCTTGGCCCCTTTATATGACTTCCTTTGGACTCACCCTCATTTCTTCAGTCCCAGGTAAGATAGTCTAGAAAAGAGGTGCCTAAACTTTTGGCTTTCCCAGGCCACCCTGGAAGAAGAATTGTCTTGGGCCACACATGAACTACACTAACACAAACGATAGCTGGTGAGCTAAAAAACAGGTCACAAAAAACACTCACAATGTCTTACAATGTGTGTTGGGCTGCATTCAAAGCCGTCAGTGGCCACAGGTTGGACGTACCTGGTCTAGAGAGTTTCTTCAGGTCTACATTAAAGTGTTAATTTCATATAATATTATAGAAGGCACATCGGATTTAGCATCAGAGGACCGGAGTTTCAGAAGAAGGTAACAATGGGACGTAATGGCACAGATTTTATCAAGAGATTGGTGGAGGGAGCAGCAAGCCATTGAATCCAACAATCAGCTGTAGGCTGTCAAAGGTGGTGGGACAGGGTCAAAGCTCATTATCTCAATTTCCTGCAGCTCACCTGGTACCAAGGAACTGGGAAATGTGGAGGTAAACAGGCAGGCTCTGAAAGGGGGATTAAAACTGGCAACTGTAGATGAGCCTTCAGGGCCAGCAATGCCCCAAGCCTTGTGGGCGCATTCCCAGCTGTTACTTGTGTGGTGGTTTTATCCCCAACTAATACGCCAGCTGCTGGAGTTTTATTTCCTTGTTGACTTTTTGCTGCCACCTGGGGAGTCTTGGTAACTGCAAACAAAGATTTAGAACACTAATAAAGTGTCGGGCGCCAATGTGCTTGACTCTGTGAAGGTACTAAAATTAAGTATCCTGTGGATGAGCAGCTGATATGGGGGAACCCTAGTCACACAGGGTGGTGGGAGCAGTAGGAGATCAGGAGCAGGCAGGCGAGGTGAGAGAGACAAGGATCCGATTGCTGAAGTCCCAGGTTCAGAGCCCAAGACTTAGGCACCTGTAGTAGATTTTGTTGGATGGACAGGGGTCCCCAGCCCCTAGCCACTGTGAGCATTGACCAATAAAGACTCACAAAAGGCCCCCTTCCCAAGAATTGCCCTCAACTGATGGCTAGGTTACACCTCTATCCAGATGAAGCCTATAGCAACAGCTGACTGATACAGGGGTCCAAAGGGCCAGCCCCTTGCCTTAAGGAGAGGACAGTTGTGTCATTTAGTTATAAAACTTCTGTTCAGCTAAACTGCAGATGATTATCCAAGTTGGTTGGTCTATAACTTAGTTGCATTTTTAATGTGTTCACAGAACAAAGCAGGCACAGTGATATCTACTCCACCATCTTGGATCTCTATCCTGTACCCTAACTTATAAACCTATTATTTTCTTCTATGACGTCTAGGCAAAGGAGAGCCAGCCCTGACAGTTACCCAAAGCAAAATATGGTTTGGTAATGGTAAAATGAAAAAGCTAGAAGCTTCTATATTTAGATTTCCAATATAAGTACTGATTTCTTGGCCTCATGGACATCCCAGTAATTATCCAGAATTATGCATAATTTACCTACTCCAATTTTCTAAGAAATGGTCAGTTTTAAGGTCAGTGTTTGACAATTAATTGTTTTGTCTTAGAGAAATAAATTGGGGGCATCTGGGGCCCAAGTCTTTAATGTGTGCAGTTGGGGCCATAGATGTGAAGCTGTCTCCTATTTATAACTGAGCAAGCTTAATTGCCACTTTTCAATCTAAATAGAAAGGCTCTGTTTACTGCTGCTTTTAATTGTAGCAAGCTGGTGCAAAAGAATGCAGGGCCTCTTCAGAAAAGGCAATTCAATAAAAGCATTTTGTCAATAAGTTATTATTGCCATCAATGAAAACCATGCACTGCATTCAAATATAAAGCAAGCAACAGCTAAGCTTCTCCTTTGAGGGACCCAGCATAATGCTTTTAAATTGTCTTCATTCATTCCCATTTTCTCCTGTTTTTATAGACTGTTGGAGCTGATAAAGGCACTGTGGATCTTCCTAATCTGTAGCCTTCATTTTAGAGAGGAAAATCTGAGTTCCCTGTGCAGGGCTGGGATGTGTTTGTGTCTAAAGTCATAAAAAGAAAGGCCATCTGGGAAATCAGAATGTCAGCCCCCCTTTCTTCGTGTGCCTGGTTGGAAGTGGATTTTGGTGCACACCAACCATTTGTTTGGGGAGTTCTCTTTATAAAGCTCTTCTCAAATGTTTTCTACCAAATGCAGTCATTTTTTTATCTTTGAATTCCTGGGAACTGAGTAAAATATAGGAGAAGGATCCAATCCTGAGCAGAACAAAAACCACAAACCCAACAGTGTTTGATGGGAGAAGGCTCCAGAGAGAGGTTCTTTGTGTGGAAAGGTAGAGATGAGTGGAGGACTGTGTTTTTCAAAAATGACCACAACAGTATTTTCAGGACCACATGCTCTTGCTGCTGCAGCCCTCCATCAGTCTATTTCCCCTTCCCTTGAATCTGGACAGCTTTTATGGATGGCTTGATGAGTCGAATGCAACAGAAGCAATTTTGAGTGACTTTTGCGGTGAGGCACTAAAAGGCAAGATGTTTCCACTTCCTTTCAGGATGCTTGCTCCTGTTGTGAGGAAGCCCAGGCCATGTGGAGAGGCCCCATGTGGGTATTCAAGTGAGGTCTCAGGGGACATCCAACATCGACATGTGAGAGATTTTCACCTGTTCTCTAACAGAACCTCAGTTTGGGTCAGGTGCCCCATCTTTATGTAGCCCATATGATTCAGAGACATTTCCTCAGCTTCAGGAATAAATGTAATTAAACTCAGGGTTGTCTTATCCCCCTTGTCTGTGATTGGTTTATTAGAAGTTACCTTATTCTGGCCAATCATAGGTGATGAGAAGTTCGTTGGTGCCATCTGTGGAAGTTCTGCCTTGCTCTTAAGAGCAAGCTAGTCTCTCTCTCCACGTTCGAATGAAGGTGGATAAGTTACTATTGTCCTTTGGTGGGAACCAGCCTTAAAAATGAAGCTAACCATGTGTGTAGCAAAGGCAAGAATTACAGAGAATGTAAGCCCCAGATAATAGTATTGGGGTGCTGGATCAACCAGCTCCTATTTAAAGTTCCTATTAAATGAGCTCATTCACTCATGGGATCGTAGTGCTCATGTACAAGTAATCCTTCTTTTACCTAAAAAGGACCCCAAAGTGGAATGCTGGCAATTCCGATGTGCCAAAGAGAAAGTGTAAAGTGCTTCCTTTGAGTGAAGAGGTGAAAGTTCTCAATAAGGAAAGAAAAGGAAATTGTATACTGAGGCGCTCAGATCTATGATAAGAACAAATCTATCCACAAAATTGTGAAGAAGGAAAGAGAAATCTGTGCTAATTTTGCTATAACCCCTCAAACTGAAAATGGATCTCCATATGTAGGCCTTTTATCATCTTACATCATCACAAGAAGGGTGAGTACAGTACAATGAGGCATTTTGAGAGAGACTACATTCACATGACTTCTATCACAGTGTCTGGTTATGTTTGTTCTGTTTTATTATTAGTTATTGCTAATGCCTTACTAATCTGTAAATTAAACTTTATCATAGGAATGTGTGTGTGGGAAAAACAGTATACTGGGGATTTCCAGAAAGTATCCAGCCATATAATATGAAAAATGGAGGCATTTATGGCTGGATTTTTTCCAGACAGTCCTTGTATGTAGGGCTTGATAGTGTCCACAGTGTCAGGAATCCACTGGGGGTCCTGGAACGTATCCCCCAGGAATTAGGAGGGGACCACGGTAGTTTATATGGTACTAAAAAAACCTGAAAGTTGATGGGTGCTTAAAGCATCCTAATAATTCCAGATGCTTCCATTAAAGTACATAATAATCTCTACTCTCTGCCCCCAGAGATAGCCACGATTTGCTTTATCCCTTCTATCTCTGTCTCCCTGGGCTATAAATGGCCACATGGTTTCCCTAGCACATGAAGGACCAATCTCTCCCAACCATTCATTAAATAGAAAGGCTGGCCGTGCTATCTTAGCCCTAAATGGCCTGTACTCAACAACACGGACTGAGTGAGGCTATTTAACAGCATCCTTTGCAGCAGGAGGGAGAAGAGCTAGCAAATCGCTGGCCTCTTGAGATCCGACTCCTCCTTTCTCTTGTCCAAGATTATTCTTTGATTATTTTTCAGGGATTTAATGACTGGTGGTGAAAATGAAATTAGTTGGTAGTCTCAGCCTGGTAATTATGTTCCTGAACTACCAGGAGGAATGGACTACGAGGCATTGATTTATATACTGAAAGGTTTCAAGGACCTACTATTTACCTAGAGACTGGGTTCATGTATTTGTGATGTTTCTTTTTTTTTCAATTGTTTGTACCTATTGTCGACTCTAGGAGGTGACTGTGGCAGATCTTGTCAATTTCCTTGTACAAGTAAAGTTGGACAAGGAGAGTGACCTGATTTCTAGGTTGATTTTATTGTAATAGAGTACACTCTGAATGATTTCAATGCTTTTAAATTTGTTGAAGTTTATTTTATGACCCAGGAAATGATCTATCTGGGTATAGGTTCTCTACATACTTGAAAAGAATGTGTATTTTGCTGTTGTGTTGATTAGATCCTGTTTGTGGATGGTGTTGTTGAGTTCTCATACGTCCTTTCTGATTTTCTATCTAGTTGTTCTAACATATTAAAAGAGGGGTGTGGAAGCCTGCAATGGAAAGTGTGGTTTTGTCTAATTCTCCTTTCTTTCCATATCTTCCACTCTTAGGAGGGGGACACATTGACCCCCCACTTCTTTTCCTCATGGCATTTTGTGTTGTCAAGACTAGCTATGGGCTTTCTCTAATTTGTATAAGAAATCAGGAGTTCTCATTTATAATTAAAGCCACACAAAAGTGCCTGGGTCTGTCCTGGAAAGGGTAAGTGCCCCATTCAAGGTAGAAGACTTTAAAGGCTTGAGAAGAGTTAGGAAGTACTTATTGCTAAGTTATAAAACCCTCGTTACACAAAGGGGATGTCTTTCCAGCCATATTTCCAAGAAGCAATTTTTTTCCCCCTTAGATCAACTCTGTCCCTGGATTCAGAGGAGTCAGGATAGGCTTGATTTAAGTTTTTTTTTGTTTGTTTGTTTGTTTTTTTCTGTTTCTAATCACATCTAGACAGCTAACTAGTCATCTGGTTTGACTCAGTGTGAGAGAAGAGCCTAAGCCCAGTACTCAGGTACCCATGGTGGTGAGGGTCTAGGGGAAGGCAGAGGGAGCAGTGAGCACCTTTTGAGGGACCATCGCACCTTGGGTCCTGTACTAGGCACTATGGTTACATTACCTTATTTGAGACTTATCACAATCCTCTGACATCATCACTCTTATTATATTCACTTTCTAGGTAAGCAAATGGAGGCTCAGTAAGGGGAATATTTGTCAAAGTCACTAAAGAAATAGATCTGTGATACTTCTTGAATCCTACGAGAATTTGCTAATTATTGGAAAACATTATATTCCTTCCCACAAACAAACATACTTTCATGACATTTAAGGAAACGTAGAGATAATAACATGACAATGACCTAACATCCGTTGTGAAGACTTGATTGTTATCAACATTTTGTCCCATTTGTTTTAAATATTTTATTTTATTTTTAAAAATATTTTAAATAAAATGTTAAATCTCTTTGACCCTCCCTCACTTTCAACCTCATCCTTTTCTACTCCCACCTCCCAGAATAAATCTCTGCTCTAAGACTAGTATTTTTCCTTCCAGTCCACTGTTCTTACATTTCAATGACTTTTCTGGAGGCAGAAAGCTTCATTCTCTTTACTGCTTTCTTCCAGGGGTTTTATGAATCCCACATCTGAGAAAATGCCACCCATCTGCCGGTCCCTTTGCACTGTGGTTCTCCCCTACCCCATGTGGTTTGTGATACTGCTGCCAGGGTGGGTGCAAGCTCAGACAGAGCAGTGGCCTTGGTAGAGCTGAAGCAGCCACCACTGCTATGGCAGGTACAATCACTTGTTCTCATCTTGTAATGGTTCGAGTCCAAGGACAACTAAAGAACATGGCATGGCATTGCATTTTGTTTCCTGAGCCGCAGGACAATTCAGTATGATGCCATCTAGTGTCTCAGTCTTTGCCAGCAAAGGAATTGAAATATCACCCAAAATAAACAGAATTTAAAAAAAAAGAAAAGAAAAAAAGCTGTTTTGATTAAAATAACTTAAAACCAAAGCTTGAGTTTTTTTGTTATCACCATTAGATGCAGGAGATAACTGTAGGTGTCTTACCTGTATTCCTTACCCCGACCTCTGCCAGGCACAGTAGTCAGGCCAAGCTCTGTATTTCATTGCCAAGGGCTTGCCCTGACCTCTTGAGTCACTTTTTCTAGTGTAAGAGGCTGAAGTGATAAAGAATTAGTGTTCCTTGGGAGTGGCCCTCAACAAATGACTGATACGGATCGATGCATAAACATCCCTGCGCCCTCTGAGCTGCGGTAACAAAAAGGCCTGGGTTTGACATGTCCAGACTGTCCCAGGGGCATTAAGTTCCAGCTGCCCAGAGTCCTAGCTGGCTTGTTGATGGACACTTTACTGTGTCTCAATCCCCTCCTCCCCTATTTCCTTCACATCCCAAGTAACATTTGCTTTGAAATCTGTCTCAGAGGCCCCTACACTAAGAAAACCCCTCTGTGGTAGATTGTAAAAATAGCCACAAACCTATTTCCCTCTTTTATTATTACATTGTGGTGTTACAGCGCGTCCCATCGAGGAGTGGGCTGGCCTTGGGTCTTGCTTTGGCTAATAGAATGGCAGAAGTGATGGCATGCCAGTTCCAAGTCTGTGCTTCAAGGGACACATCCACTTTTTCTCGAAGACTCATAATAATAATAAATGGTTGCTTTTGTAAGACACCAAGTATTGAGTGATTCGTCCTGACACAGAGACTAACTAACCCAACCACCACCGCACATCCATATGTAACACCCTCTTTTCTGTGGATTTCCTTGAAGGAGAGTATTGGTTTCCCTATAGAAAAAGCATCTTCTCAGGCACAGAGAGGTTAAATGACCTTCTCAGAGTTGCCCAGCAGAATGCGGGTGCCAGGTGCTATCAGCCTCCCGGTGTGTGCCTCTGCCCCCAGCCTCCGTGCTGAATCACCATGTCTGGATGTGCCTGCTAGCTGCTGCGTTTTTCTCTCTACCCTGGCTGCCAGCCTAGCTGCTGGTTTTTTCCAAAGCCCTTTTCACAGAGCGGTGTGGTAGGCAGCCACTGGGTTTTCATGGATTGTGCCCATGACATATATGTCTGGTTGGGATTCAAGCGCCTGCAAAGCTGGCCTGAGATGGAGAGCTCACCAAAATACTGCAGCTTCTGGGTGCTGGGGAATTTACTGAGCTTCAGAGCCAGCAGGGTGCAGAGTAAACAGCGTTGACTAGAGTGAGTCAGGATGCTTAATCCTGGCTTTGACTCTGGTTTCTGAAGTCCCTTTCAGGTCCAGCATTTGAGGATTGAGTAGCACTTCAGGCAAATGCAAAGCCAGAAACCAAGGGGCTAATTGTCTAATGTAATGAAGTTCCAGCAGGTTAGAACTGCAATTCTCAAAGTGGAATCCCTGCACCTGCTACAGCAGCATCACCTGGAAACTTGTTGAAAATGCAATTTCTCGGGCCCCATTCCAGACTCTCTGAATCAGAATCACTTGGGATGGGGCCCAGCAATCTGTATTAACAAACCCTCCAGGGGATTGGAATGCAGGTTCAAGTTTGTACTGATCTGGAGCCACGTTATTCCAACTATGGCTCATGGCATTGGCATTCTCTGGGAGCTGGTTAGAGAGGCAGAAGCTCAGCAGCACCTCCCTAACACCCCTTGAATCAGAATCTGCATTTAGCAAGATCTGCAGATGACCTGGTCACATTCAAGTTGAGAAGCCCTAGGTATAGATTCCAAGCTTCAAGCCTTGAAGATTGTGATTTTCTAGATCTGGGGTAGGGCCAATAATTTACATTTCTCAAAAGCTCCCTGGTATTGCTGCTACTGCTTTGAGTACCATGCTCTAGGTTTCACGCCAGGCATAGAATCATGGTCACAGGAGGATTTCAAGCCAATCAAAGTTGGTTTCAGCCACTCTGTACAGATGCACAGGCTGTGCACTGCTTAACACCTCGTAGACAGTGAGTCAAAAACCGTAAACCCACAGCTAAATAGGATAAGAGGCAGAGGCTGGCTAAAAAGTGGATTTTAGAGAGAACTGGGTTTGAATCCTAACACTGACTCTTACATAGTTGTGTGATCTTAAGAAATATGTTTAACTGCCTTATCTGTAAGATGGAGATGGTCATACCAGCCCCACTAGATGAGGTATTCAATGGTCAGCACATAAAAAAGCCCAGCAAATATTTGTTGGTTTTTTTTTTCCTTTCAGCCACGGGAATAGCGGGTGTCATCAGACCCATAGGCTCCTTCTCCTCTTTAAGTCTAGCTTGGCCAGTGGCCTAATTGCCTGGTTTTGGGCTGAAGGCCAGATGAGAATCATGGGCTTTTCTTTAGAGTTCCCAGGGGTCAGATGAAGGTGATACAGCAGTAACTCAGGCTGTTTATATTAGAAATGCTTCCCATGGGTTTGTACAAATCGATTCACAAGAATGACCAATGTAGCCAATTTCTAGCTACACCCCGGGTTCACCTACCTACCAAAGTCGTAAAAGACAACAGCAACCTCTGGCACTGCCAAGGCTCTCTGTGATGCCCGGGAGCCTGGAATCACGCAGAGGAGCTGCAAGGGCACCTTGGCTGGTTGCATAAGGAGATCTGAGCCTCCTCTACATGTGGGACCCAGTTAGGCCCTTCCTGGGTTTTTGTCAGAAAAAGGCAATCCAGGATGCTCTAAAACAAACCTGAAGACTAAATTACAATATGTATTTGGGTTGAGGAGAGAGCCATTCAGGGTACAGAGCAGGCAGCAAGATGCTACCAAGCTCATTAAAACACAAACCAACCAAGGCAATGTTAAGAGGCCAGACATAGCAACATTAGGTATGTCTGGTGTCAAAAACTTTCTTTTGGAATTTTAGGAGAAGCAGAAGTAAATTGTTTTTCATTTCTTTTTCAATTCAGGACGGGTCGAATTTTTGCAGGAAGCGGAAGGGAGCCGCCCATTTCAGGTGGGAGTTCAGCCCAAGACAGCCACTAGAGGGCCTCAGAGATCCAGGAAAACTCCGTGGTGTTTCCCCAGGAGAAGCTCCCAGAGCTGTCAGGTCTGGCTGGGTGGGGTGTGTCAGGGGAACCCCATTCCCATCACCTTCCCATGAGAAAGAAGCATCCAGCTGTGTTAGGGAAGGGCGATAATTAATGAACCAATTTATTCACTGATAAACGATTCCTGCATCTGAGACCCCGTTCTGTCCTCCATGTGAAAGAAAAGATGAGGGTGTAGGACTTACATGAGTCAATGACTGAAGAGAAGCCTAGAGGGAGGGCTCAGTGGTGGTTCCAAGGACAGACTTGGAAGCCGTGGAATTTAGTACCTCAGTACTTCCATCTGCTACTGCAGTAAACATACAATCAAAATCAAGACAGCCTTTTGCTATTCAAATACAGCTGCAAACAAAGTCTCATGGGGTAACGAGGTGGGGTAACATATTAATCCCTCCATACAGAAATTCTAGTGTTGTCCTCAGTGGGGCTTTGCAATGTACACTGAAGCAGAAATGGAGGTGACTTCTCTATTATTGCTCAAAAGGCCTTTAAAATATACAGTCAGATGCAATACCATAGTTTAGAAACTCATTTTTCCTGGAGAGAACTAGAAAACAGGAGTGGCTATGTCAGTAGGGGACATGCTAGAAAATGACCGACCAAGGTATGCTCCAGCCAGAGGGACTGCCGGCCATGGGAACCGTGAGGACAGCACAGAACGGTGCGCTGCTCTGTCTGCCAGCATCTGCGAGAGCAGGGCTTCCTTTCCCTCCCCTCACGCCTCTGTAGCTCCTCCAGCAAGGCATGTTGGCCAAGGAGACCTTACCAACACGACCTACATTTTCCACCCTCGCTCCCCTACCACCACTTTGTGAAATCAGGAAGGTTGGGGTAGGAAAGATGGCGTCCCTGAGGTGGGAGAAGAGGGTGGGTTTGCTCTAGGAGAGCTGACTCCTACATGACTTGCAAATATGTTCTCCTCTGAGAGGGGAGCTTCTAGAAAAGATCGGGTTTCAGTGTGCTGCCTTGGTTGTAGGAGACAGATGGAGAAAATAAATGAGATGCAACAGATTATATCAAGCAACATAACGATGTTTCCCTTTCTAATAGCAATTTCCTTTTTGGAGGCTAAAACCCAATGAACCTTTTATATCCCAGTTTCCCTCAGATAAAAGGAAGAATGTCTTCCCTGGGAGACTGTCTCTGGCTGCCTGGATCACTGTGGTCAGCCCCTCTGGCTCCTGTCTTCCCAGGTGGTAGGGCCCAGTTAGGCCCTTCTGTGGCCAACTGTACCACCACTCTTTGCTTCCTAGTTCCCATTACGTCAGCTCCAAGAATCTTGGGCTTCTGAGGACAGCCCATCCCTTCCACCTGATATCTATCCTCTACTCTCATCCTACTTGGTCACCTCACTATCCAATAAAGGGATCTCTGACATTGACCTTTCTGGGCATTTGTGCACGCTGTCCCCCTTGTTTTGAACACTTATTCTTCTTGCTGGCATAAGAGCTAAGCCCAAGCTACATTTCCTCCCAAGAGTCTTTTCCGACTACTTAGCCCTTATCGATCGCCTCTTCCTTCGAAGTCTCAATCTTCCTACAGACACTGGGCCTTAATCCGATACTGTTGGGTTTTTTCCCCCTCGCACTCTCTGTTATTTTAGGAAACTTGATTGTGGCTTGACAATTAGATGGCTAGGTTTTTGAGGACAGAGGATTGAACATAGCACCCCAAGACCCCATCATGGTGACACTGCATACATTAGAGACCCAGTGAACACATGCTTGGTTAACTCCTGTGCATCCTTGGATTTTACATGGAAACTTCCTTCCTAAGAGCAGCATCCCCATTAGATCCAACTTTACTCTAGTTTCCCAGAAAACAATGTGTTGTCCCTCTTGCATAGTACACCTCAAAACCATCCTTTTTTTTTCATTAGTTTTATCTTATTACTCAGTTCCCTCCATGAGGGCTAGAACTATATCTGGTTTGGTCTAGTGCCTAGGGCAGTGCCTGGAACACAGTGGGTACTCAATAAATACTTATTTAAATGAATGAATTCATGTTAGTTAGATGGTTGAACTAAAAGATGACATGGACTTCTTAGGGAATGAGGAGAGTGGAGCTGTCTTATAGATTTCCATCCATGGAAAGATAAGCATCATTTGCTGTAATCGTTGTTTTGCTACATAGCAAATTGTTTTGGCTATAATGACAAGTTACTGCAGTTCTGTGAGATACTATATTTTGAACTGGTTTCAGTGGTTCTGCTGAAAACAGATCAATGTCTTGTGACTCAGGATTTTGCTGAACTGGTTAGTTGTCTAGAAACTGCAACTTGAAACTAATTATTAGAAAGTATTGATGTTCACTGATCTAAGATGGATAAGCCTTTCTTCCCCAGTAGATCAACTTCTGTTTAAGAAAAAACCAAATGAAACTCAGAACCTCCCAGAAATCACACATAGAAATTTGATTAAGCAAACAAGTTAAAGCAAGAGGTTAGTAGGTAATCTTGAAAACAGTCCTTGTCAAGTCTTTTCACATTTCATTGAGCAATTGTACTCCTCAAGCAAACAAAGAAATAATGCAGTAAAAGTTCAAGAAGCTGAATTATGCAATCAACCATCAGAAATAGCCAAGCTTCCCTTCCAATTGACTAGAGGGTAACAGTTTTTTCCCATAATCCTCCAAGCATGTGTAAAGCTTTTGTCTGCTTAATTTCTGAAAAGCTATTGTAGCAGGTAGAAATTGTTCCAAAATTTAAGGTGCAAAAAAGGGTACATTTCTCTGATTTCATAGCTCAAGGCAAACGTTGCTCACAAAGATAGCAAAAAGTCTAATAGTACTATAGTTATTTTCTTTTTCCTGGCCTTTCCCTCTTTTTTGGATTAGTGGAAACCAGGACAAATGAGTCATGGCTTCTGGGCTGCCAAATTGTGGGCAGCTATGTTGTCAGCACCTGCCTTCTCTAGGCCCAGCTGAATGCAGTGTTGGGTGTTTTATACTAATTCCTGTGCAGCCTCCCCTTTCTAGATATTTCCACTGCTAAGGTACAGCATGAGAATTGAGCCTTTTATCCTCCCAATTTTGAGAAATCTAGCTCCATTCCTAGCTTGACTTCTTTGCCTGTGAAAGAGAAGGTGAAAAATCACCTTATCATTCATTTCCTAAGAATTTACTACATGTTGCACTAGCCTAGGTTTCCTCAAAATCAGACCCTGAGGGAAGAATACAAGTCTAAGCAGTTTATTTGGGAGGTGTTCCCAAGAAACACTAATAGGGAAATGCAGAAGTGAGACAGGAGGGGGCAGCCATAAGGAGTGCCTTATCAAGTAAGTTATCCCTGTGGGCACCTGGAGCTCAAGCCCACTGGGGAATCCTGAGAGCCAGTGTGGAAGACCCAGAGTTGACTTGTGGAGGGCAAGAGAGCTGGATTTTATATCCACAAGCCCCTAAGGATCCCTGGTTAAGGGCTGTCAGAAGTCAGTGTGCAAGACAGGCCAGTCTACTAGGCTGAGGCCAGAGTGGCCTTTTGCTGCTTAGAAGGAAACCTGCTGCCAAAGAGATGTAGGTACTGGCAGTTGGAAGTAGAGCAAGCTCACACTGCAGTGGCAATGCCCAAGGGGCAACAAAACAAATGGCTTCTTGTTCCAACCCACGAGTAAGGCATTGAAATAAGGGTAGCAAAGCTCAGTTTCTCCAATCAGCACGTAAAGCAGGAGCAGCTGTGTTTAGCAGAACGATGCCAAGTGCTCTAGGGACGCAGCCAAAGTAGGAGGCAGGGTCTCTGCCTGATTTTCGTCCTTGCATAGGGAAGACTACCCTGACTTTCCATGCCCCATGGGCAAATGGACAGTATAACGGTGCTGTAGGTGTTAGGGAAAGATTGAAATTCTCGGGAAGGCTTCATGGGGAAGGTAGGCAATAAGGAAGGAAAGTGTTTGCCAAAATGGAGCCAAAACCCAGATAGCTGGAGTCACCGTGAGAGAGAGAGCATGGGGACAAGTCAGCTTGGCATGTGATAGACAGTGAAGAAGCCCGTGGGAGCTGATAGAACATGTGCGAGAGAAGTGAGAATCTTCAAGCTTGACTGGTAGGGCAGGGCCACACTGAAAAGTCTGGAGGCGGAACAAACAAGTCTGTTATGGCCCCAGAAATGTCAGTCATTGCCTTGAGCCTACAATCCCTCTGACAGAGTCCACCCATGTCCCCAGTACTGCTGACAAAGTGGCCATGTTGTGGCAGATGACCCTGCTTTCCAGGCCACATCTATTGGAGTGGAGCAGACACCTGACTCCAGATAGACTGACTAATCAGATTCTGATGTTTCTTTTTTGCAGGGGGTGGGGGGTGGTTCCCCTTGGCATTTAGACCTAGGACACTAAGAAACTGAATAAATTGGTTCTCTGTAGAGCCTGGGCAAGAATTTTGTTCCCTTAATATGACATAGCTATGTGCATACATCTTGCCCTTGAATGAATCATCATAGGGAATATAGAACAACAACAACAAATAAAAAGAAAGAAAGAGTACATATGTTGAGATAATCAAAGAAGAGAGACCATGTGGCCCCAGCACGGTAAAGGTGACCTTCTAATTCCATCAAGGCTATAGTGTCCCTCTGGAATTTAGAGTCTTCTGTAAACTTTACTTTTAAGCTAATTTGAGTGGGTTTCTCTTCCTTGGAAATCAAGGACCCTTAACTAAGACAAAATTGTAGCCATTAACTTGCATATTGCCAGTGGTGTAATTTTAAGTCCTACGCAGGGAGCTCCCTGGGGGTGTAGTGGCTAGGCTTTGGTGCTCTCAACGCTGTGGCCTGGGTTCCACTCCCAGCCAGGGAACTGTCCCCTACCACCAAAAAAATAAATAAATAAAAATAAATAAGTCCTATGCGTTGACATCATAGCTGGTGATCACCAGAAGAAAACCTTGAGCCCATGCAAATGGAAGGGCTTCAGGAAGATCACAAAGGAACGAGGAAGCCGGACAGCACGGGACTGGAGCCTTCTGTCTTCCCCGGGCAAGAAGCCTTGGTCAATTCAGACCAAGTCGGTGGGGCCTGCAGCGCAGGGGAAGGCTCGTCTCGGGTTTGACTTCCTCCTTAGTTACGTGCAGGCGAGGGAGCTGGGCTCTCACGCTCATTACTGACCTGCTGGGTCCTGCGCATGCGGAGGTGCTGTACATTGAGCAGCACCCTTGCCCTCAGCTTATTTATAGTCCAGCTGAGGGAGATAAGCTTGCAGACACATAGAGGCGACTGGAAAAATGGCTCTGGGTGGTACAGAATAAGAAAATCTACACCCAAAGGACATGCTCTACATCAGCAAGTAGTTTAACATCTATGTGCCACGTGCCCTGCCCTCGCCCTCCAAATCACTCAGCGCCGTAAGCACGGATGATTTTTTTCCCAGGTACTTTTTAAACAAATCTCTTCCAGAAAACCAAACTGAAACACGACTGTCGTAGAAGCACAGTACGAACCTAGCAAGAGCCCAATTAGTACTCAGCAGCTTTGGCCCAAGAAGGAGAAGAGTAAATATCAAAACCAACGTCAATAATACTGTTGAGTGTTTTTCTTTTTTCCCTAAAGGCACGTTTGCTCTTTCAAGAACCGGAAACTTATTGTTTAAAGTATTTTTGGTCCAAGGATCAGGCTGCTAAGGGAGCAGTGGGCATTTGCTTGTGGTAGTGGGGTGTTTACCCAATGTGGCTTCTGTTTCGTGCAGGCATTGTGAGAGTGTGGACCAGCATCCAGGAGGCTTTCAGGAGTCTTAGGGCCCAAGTTGATAAAACACAGGGCTTTTTCTGTGTTATGTGCAAATAATATGCCACATAATGTCATTTCATTTTTCAGATATAAGCAAGTGCTACATACTCTAAGTTATGAGGAATTCACTATTACTAAAATTTGGCACTTGTACATTTGAAATAGCATAGTATTGGAGTTTATTGAAGGTAGTAATTCGGGATCCCAGTGAAAGTCGCCTTCCTGCAAATATTTCATGGCACTGGGAAAGTGCACACAGATTGCTGGGCTGACGTCCCCCAAGGCCTGGGGAAAACACTGATCCGCGCATCCCTGGTGGGGCTGACTATAGTTGTTCATTGCTGCTATTCTTGCTTCTTAATTTTTAGCCATCGTTAGTTCAAATTCATCTTAAGCTACTTCCTTTTATAGTTGGTTCATTTTCTTATATGAAAGAATGCTGCTTTAGCCTGGGTCCCCTCAGGAGTAGTCTCTGAGATAAGCTTTTGGGGGTTATCCCAGGAACCACTGGAAGGCAAGGGTGGAAGTGAGACACAGAAGTGAAGCAAATCAATCAGGGGTGTGCCAATGAGCAGAATTCCTGTGGTGGGCAGCTGGGGCTCAGGCCCTTGGGAACTCTGGGGAGACTTGGTATAACATGCCTCAGTGTTGCCTCACCCGAGAGGTAAAGGTTGGGGTATTTTTCCAACGTTTTCCATTGGATAGTTCTTGAGGACTGCTTTGGGAGGCATTAACTCACATACACCTCCAGCCTGCCCTGCACACTGGATCATATTCCTGTAGCCAAAGTTAAGCTCTCAGTAAGAGTTTCAGGTGTTGATAAGAGGCTGCCAGTGAGCAGAATCACGAGAGAAGGCCAACAGAAGTTGGGTAGGGCTAGGGGGCTTCCGGTAGTGTTTGTATGGATGCATATTTTCATGAACACATGCTGCATTCCAAGGAGCCACACAACCCATGTTGCTAAGTAGTCAGGCAAAGCCTTTTGTAAGGATGCAATCTTTAAGATGAAACCTGGAGGAGGGGAAGAAATCAGCCACATGAAGAGAAGAGAGGGGTCCTAAAATCTTCTACATCAGTTTTCCTGTTAAAATTCTGAGCATAGAAATTTAAATTTTGGATTGCTCTAAGAGGGATCTTTAGCAATCACATTCTCATTCAGAATAAAATTGTTTTTAGCTATCTCCTGCAGGATAAACTTTCTAAATCTTCCATTTAATACCATTTTAACATTCATGCTTCTCTCCTAGTCATTTTCTCTATGCCCACCCTTATTTCCCAGTCTCATTTTCACCAATCACTGCTTTGACAGTTCCTATCTTCCACCCTTCAGAGTTACATGGAAACTATAGTTCCTTAGAAAAAAAAAAGAACATCTCAATCAAGACGCAGAAAACCTCAGCCCTCTGTAAAGATGGTGATGACAGTTCAGACACCTGGGACTGGGTTTGTTCAAATCTTTCTGGTTGCAGACTTCCCCGCTTTGTCTTGTCTCACAGCCAAAAGGTAATTCCTTGTCCCTCAAACACTAGCCTTAGAGTTTGTCTTAGGATCTTAATGTGCTGGAAATTATCCTGTGGCATTGAAAAGGACTTAGATGACTTTATGAAGGATGTCTTCCCCAAAGGCCTGAGTGACAGATGGTTTTTCTTGCTAGGCAGTAACTGTCAAAATGGCCCAAGTCACTTTATTTGTTCTTCCAGTATAGCACACTCCCATGGGACATATGGCTTCATTCTGAGCATGTTCAGTACACAGTGCTAAAGAGAATACTAAAATCTTTAAAGAATTATGAAGCTGGCCCAGATCTCAGTTTATAAAAGGTTTTAGGAAATCCTCCAGATGGGAACAGTATTACTTGTTATCACATAACAGCAGTGTCCCCCTTCCATCACCTCTCCCATTGATGGCATCTCCGTCCCTTGGGGTTTCTCTGATATTTCTGACTTTTGGTATTTTCTGACTTTCTCCTACATGTATTTTCCGTTATCTTCTCTACACATGATTGGTTTTTGCCTTGCAGAGATTCTTCACAATTTTTGTGCCTTTGATGTAAATATTTATCTTTTTTCTGTGCTCTTATGGATTGTTTTCATCAACTTTTCTTGTTAAAACTTTATAATGGAAGTAGACACCTGTTCTCAGTTTGTACTTTGATACAATTTTCAATAGCTTTATTTATGATCTACTTTTTCATATCTAGCAACACAAAGTTAGCTAGCTCTCAAATAAGGCTGAATGAATATAAGACCTAAATCATTGTTTTGTAAGAAGATCCTTCCTAGTTAAGCCATATGCAAACTAAACTATGTGTATTAAAGGAATTCTAGGTTTTGTGGTTTCTGACTTTTATTTAAAATCTTATATCAACTTAGTTAAATTTGTTTATGTGGTGCTGGGTAGCAGGAAAAAATGTAATACATAAGTATATCTTTACATAACAACAGCAGAACAAAAAAAAAAGAAAGAAAAGAAAAGAAACCTAAAGCTGTAAAACCTCTCCTCCGGTGGTTTTTCAGCCTTTTAAAAAATACTTACAGTGACATCAAACTCATAATCCCCTCATGAGGCAATTCAAAACAGTTTCAGAAAGTTCTAATTGTTAAAGACAAAAAATAAAAAAGTATTCAGGAGCCACATTATGGATAGTTGTAAGTGTTGTTCTAAAAATGTGGATAGCTTTCTGTGTCAGTCATCTTGATTAAGGGACTGTAGCAAATAAACCACAGTAGCAACCCAAGTAGAAAAAGGGAACAATTAACATTGGACCTCAGTGTCTCTTGGCACCTGTAAAGTCTTCCTCTTCTACCCATTGTATGTTTATGCAGCAAATGTTCACCCAGCTGGGTAACTGTCTCCTTGATGTGCTATGGATGACTATGTTTTAATAACGATATTGTTCAAAACAGGTTTATTCTTTTTTCAACCTGTACCTCTAATACATCACCGTGGCCCAAAGAAGTATGTTTGTAGTTCCTTTGCAGTGCTCACATTGCTGTAGAAGGATCTTGGCGGTGATCGCCCCAGGCCATCTGCTCTCCATGTGTGATGTAGCATTGGTCCCGGTCTTCTCACTTGGATTATAGTGTCAAATTCTTACCCAGGTCATATATAATGCTCTCTTTGAAGTAGGATCCCAAATATAATCTTATTTTCCTTGTTTAACCTCATATCATAAGACTGAAAAGAGATTATCAAGGCAAGTCGAGGTAATTGTCTTACTAAAAATTCAGCAAGTATGATCAACATCTAAAGTTAATCCTTAGTGGCAGGTGGAAGGTAAGGAATATTCTATCTCCTTGACATTCCTAGCATTCATTGTGACCACTGACTTCACTCAGTTACTCTTCGTGTCTACTCTTCCTGACTGCCATAGCTTGTTGTTCCCCTCAGCCTCAGCCTTGCCATGTCTCCAATCCCTTCTGTCCTGCATCCAGAGTGTTCTTTCTTAACCCTGCAGAGGTCATGGTCAAAAAAATTACAGCACAGGTCATGTGTATCCAAGAGATGACATTCATTACTAGTATGTGCTGATATGCAAAAAAAAAAAAAATGTAAATACTGCAAATATATTTATTTTCAGTTACAATCTAGAAATTATAAACAAATGTGTAACAATATTTAAGAAAAGAGTTTGTGCCTCTCAGATCAGCTGGGACCTACACAGAGGTTTAAAGACACACTTGATTAGGTCACTCTGTTGCTTAACTGCCTCATTGCCTTCTGGGTGGGACTCAGACTCCTTACTGTGGAATACAGAGCCTGTGCCAGCTTCTGTTACCTCCATGTTTCTGTCCTCCAGCCAGGTGGGATTACCTTTGATCCTGGACAGTGTGTGATCCCTGCTCATTCTCCTCCTCCCTGTCCTTGGCAGTGCCCATCCCTCAGAGCAAGGCCCTACGCATAAGCTCCAGGAAGCTTGTTTTCCATGACTCTTACATCCCCAAGCAGGACGCATTTATGTGCCATCCATCCAGTTCCATTGCATCTGAGCTTACCTCAAATGCTAGCATTCATTAGTCTATATTGTGATAGTTTTCTAGTCTCCATCCTCCCCATATCTAAAGCTCTTGGTGACAACAGGCGGGGTCTGTTAAATCTATAAATTTGCAAATGCATGATGAGTGCAGGTGCTCCAACTCCAAAGTGAGTAAATATTTGGCACTCTAGAAAATGCAGTCACGCTGCTGAGGATCATTCCACAGAATATACCCTTTCAGTGACCTATGAAGTAGCTCAGTGATGGTTGCTTTTAGTGGAAGCACTAAAACTTAATTTTTATATTTTCACAATTCTCTATAAGGAATCATGCAAGTTACATTTAAAATCATGAACAAAGGCTTAAAAACAATACATACTATATTTCATAATGGCAAGTGTGTGCAGAGACAAAGAACTGGGGTAAAGTCCTCATGAGGTTAACAGGGTTGGAATAATGGGTGATTTTTTTCTTCTTACTTTCAATTTGCCATTTTTTTCTGTGTAATTATATATTCTTCTTAAAGTATATATTTCAAACAAATATAA
Organism: Lyroderma lyra; assembly: GCA_004026885.1. Taxonomy (NCBI): domain Eukaryota; kingdom Metazoa; phylum Chordata; class Mammalia; order Chiroptera; family Megadermatidae; genus Lyroderma; species Lyroderma lyra. The sequence goes on along the minus strand of PVJL010000002.1, from coordinate 398,283 downwards.
AAATGAAATATAGTACATGATTATTTATAATTTGATTAGTCAAATAATCAAACCACCCCCATCAAAAGATTCCTAAATTTAAGCTTTCAAGTCATTTAGCTATTTTTTTGAGAACCTATGGAAAACAATGTATAAGCATAGAGTCTATCTTTTAAAATGGAGAAAATACAACTCTGGAAATTATAAAACTGGAAACTTTGTTTTAGATCCTTTGGAAGTTAAGTGTGTCATTTGGGCTGGGAGTCCAGTTGTGAATTATGGAGTTGGTTTTTAATGGAATGCAACTATCTATTTCTGTTATCAAATCTATTATCCTTTAGTACACAATACACTAGAGATTAAGGTTCTACATATTCAGCAAAAGATTTACCATGAAACAGTAAAAATAGCTTTAGTCATAATTTATACAGGTGCATATTTATAGGTAGAGCATAAATATTTGAAAAAATGGCATCGAGAAAAAAATTCTAAATATTATTTTAGAATATGATTTGATTTTCTTCTTTAAACCCATACACTTTGCATTTATTACAAGTTAAAACTAAACACTGCTTAAATATTTATCAAACAGCTAAGTTTTCTCTGAATTGCATTTGTAAAGAACTGAGTAAATGCCTTATCTATGGGTTTTTATTTAAAAGGAGATTAGCCATTATGAGTTTACTTTTGTGAGCAAACTAATGTTAAATTCTTAGAAATTCTTGTCTATGGTCAATTATCACAATCTGAAAAACAATTTACAAACTTGATGATCAATAGTTTTTATGTATAAGTAAGTGTCATAGTAGATACTTCTAACAGTAACAGTCTCTTTCAATCCTAGACCTGAAAATTAAATCCTGAAAACTATACAAATGCTAATGCTGGAACACAGAAGTCCAGTGATGTTTACCTGAAAGATGGAAACACACACACACACACACACACACACACACACAGAGCACTTTATAGTGTGACAGATAATAGAGCAATTGCCTAGCACATATTATCTCCCTGAACCCTCACCACAAACCTAGGAAGTAAGTCTGTTGCAGTAGTCAACAGCATGTAATTTCAGTTGTTTATAACCCACCATGTCTATTTACAGGCAGCTCTGGCCCCTGCTCCATATCTTCCAGGCTGACAAGAGTAGCTAGCAGCATAGGGAAGGAGTGTTTGAAGAGTCTCACACATGCAATTCAAAGCTCCAGCCGGGAAATGGCAAATCTCTCTTCAGCTCACAACTTATTATTCAGAACCAGTCACCTGGCACCACCCAACCACAAGGGGGCAGAGCAGGGAGGGCAGTCCTACAGTGTGACCAGCAGTGGTGGGATCCGGAAACATTTGGCCAATAGTACTAATCACTGCTCCTACAGTTAGTGTGTGTCCCTAATTTGCACATGAGGAAACAATCTGAGAGAGATCAGCTAGCCAAGTCACGTAGTAAATGAAAGAGCTAAGGTACTGTTAAAAAAAAAAACAAAACAAAAACTAAGCATTAATTTAACAATATTTTTATAGCAAATTCTGATTCTCCCAACTCTATGTTACCTAGAAAGTCATAGAAATATTTGAAATTGAACAGAGATTAGCAGGTATCTCTCGGTCTTACTTTTGTGAACCCTGAAATCCTTTGGCTATACTTTGGTTGCTTACCTCTAAAGCTAGAGATTAAAATATGGACTTTCTGTTACCAGAGCTGAGTTCCTTATAAAATTGTTATGGCCCTTGGCGTTTTGGGGTATTTGTTGAAGCTAAAGAGCAAGGCTATTTGCAGTCACTTGGAACCCTCAAGAAGAGGCAGTGCTGTCTATCAACTCTGCCTCAATTGTGTGCATTTGAATTAAACACAGGCCATGGCATCATAGCCTTCTATGTTAATGGTGCCTCTTGAAGTTGTGCAATGCTTTGGTAAAAAAACAAAACAACAACAACAAACAAACAACAAAACAAACTTTTCTGCTAGGAGTCAAACATTGTACTTTTCCTCCAATTTCAGCCTGTCTTCTGAATAGTATCTCACTTCTCATAAGTAGGTATTGGAAGGGAATATAGTTTCAGTAAAATCTTGAGTAATCTACAAATTTAGCACTTCCATTGAACATTCAGTCATTGGAAGCCTTTTTCTATCATTTCCCTTTCAGCATTTGACATTCTGTGACCTTCAGAACTTGCTCATATGTTCTGAGGAATCTCTGCTTTCCTAGATATTTCAGCACCAACTACACAACAAATTTACATTGCTTCTGCATAACACCTAGGAAGCACTCACCACCCTGGCTACACATTAATACTCTCAAATGCTTTAAAAAAAAATCCCCTTGCCCTTCCCCACCCTTAGGATCTGATTTAACTGACAAGGGACAAGCCATGAATACTTTACAAAGCTCCTCAGATAGTTCTAATAGTAGCCTAACTTGAGAACCACAGACCTAGGAAATAGTTATTACCAAGAAGTTAAGTTTATTAATAGTAGGAACATGGGATGGATAGATGACGTAATGCAGAATTGTACACCTGGAACCTATGTAATTTTTACTAACCAATGTCACCCCGATAAATTTAACAATAAGAAGTGGGTACAAGGTAAAACATATTTTTGAAGCAGAGAAAAAAAAAAAAAGAAAGATAAATTATAATAGATTTGATTCTTCAACCTACCAAATTTGGCTTCTGGCTCACAATTTTGAGGAGACTCACAAGTAAGTACTGTGGCATCACCAAATCCATTAAATCACTGGTTCTCAATCTCATACATAGGAATGCCCTGGAAAGCTTTTAAAATCCCAACACCCAGTCCATACCCAAACCCGAAATCGGAATCATTATGGGTGAAGGACAGACATCTATAGTGGTTTTAGGGTTCTCCAGTTGATTCCAAAAGGCAGCCAAGGTCAGGAATGACTGCAATGGTCCCCTTTCAGTCAATATGGTACTAAACTTAGCTTTTTCCTCATTCTGGGGAGAATATTATCTTGGCTGCCATGACTGCACACTCTCTTGTTTTCCTCTTCCAACTCCTCTAACCATTTAGTTTTTCTCATTCTTATGTGCCATTTCTCTTCTTTCAGGTTCCTACATTATGAAAATCGTCAGATGTCAGTTCTTCAGGCAGAATCATCTTGTTATAGTTGATATATTTTATTTTTATGACTCTAAATATCATCATTAAGCCAGAAGCTCCCAAATTTAAGTCAGTAGCCCAGACTTCTTTTAGAGCTTATTTATCCACTTGGATCTTTAAACTTTCCAAAAACAGACTCTTGACCTGAGACATGTTCCTTTTGATGCCTTCTTGTTACCATGTAATACACACTCCACAGATGCACAAGCCAGAAATTTAGGAAGTATTCTCATGCTGCCCTCCTCAAACCTCACCCACAAATCCAGGCCTTCATCATACCTCATCTAGTCTACCTCCAGATACACTTCAAATCCACCCTCTTCTCTACGCCTCCACAACAGAATTAGTCATCTTTTGTTGCAACATTTATTGTCCTCAAACTTAGTCCCTTAAAACAGCAATGAATGCTTTATACCTCATACAGTTTCTGTGGCTCAAGAATATGGTAGTGGCTTAGTTGGATGATTCTGACCAAGGGGACCAAGGCTCCAGTCATCTGAAAGCTTGATTAGTGCAGCATGATCTACTTGCCACGTGGCTCACTCACATGGCTGAGCTTGCACTAGTTTTTGGTGGGAAGCTTTTAGTTCCTCCCCACATGGAACTCTCTACAAAGCTATTTGAGTGTCCTCACTATGTGGCAGCTGGATACCCTCAGCATGAGTGATCCATGAGAGAGCAAATAGGAAGTTACAGTGTCTCTTTTTGGCTTACCTTGGGAAGTCACACACCATCATTTTTGTACGATCTTGCTAGTTACACAGATCAACCCTGTTTTAATGTGCAAGGGTCCTATAAGAGGATAGAGAAACCAGGAGAGAATCACAGGGGCTAACTTGGACATTGTCTAACACAACAGCCAATAGTCTATGCCACAATCATTTCTCATCCAGAATATTATTTTATGCTAAACTGTAACTTTACTTCCAACTTTGTCCTCATTTCAGCCTTTTCCATAAAGCAGCCAGAATGATTTTTAATGAAGAGAATTTCAATGCCATTGTGTTGAACTTAGAAATTCACACTCCTTATTCTTCCCTGCAAATGTTCCTGGTCCTAAGTTCATGTGCCCATTGCTTTGAAACATCAGAGTTTTGAGTAAGGAAAGTTTTCTGGATTGAAAAGGTGCCAACCGAGAAGATACAAGCCCTGGTGGTCCCTCAGATCCATCTTACTGAAGTACAGAGTGCAGGCTTCTCTTATGTCAGAGAAGGGAAATGAGAGGGACTGTTTTTGTAAAACTCAAGCCATAAGCAGAGTTCCTCTAGTGGTTGGGATGTTTATATGCAAGACTAAGCATATATATAGTCTAAGACAAAGGCCATAGGAGCAAAGCTGGCTTAAACAAGACAGAGTCAGAGAGGCTGAGCATTTCACTCTATTCCACAAGGTTCTCAAAATACAGTTCCCTTTCAGCCTTATTCTCAGTTCTCTCCCATTTACTGTCATCTTTTTTGTTTGGTGCTTGTTTGTTTTGTTTTCACAGCTGTTCTTTATGGCCTCTTCAAGAGTCAAGCATCATAATCAGATATTCAGATATTTAAGTAGATTCATTGGTACCCAGATAAATATGACCTCTGTATACATTTTACATCAGAGTCGAAATTTAAGTCCCAGTTATTCCATGTAAATGTCTTGCTGAAATCCCATTAAAATGGTTGCCATTTTCCAGGGACTTAAAAATAATAAATAAATATCAATGGAGATTTCAATTGACTTCAAATATGTTTTTGATCTATTCTGGGCCAGGCATTAAGGATAAGGAAGTTATCTTGCAATATGGAATCTATGAATGATAAAATAGTTTACTCTTTCCTTTGCTGCCTCTGACATTTTTGCAAGTTGATTCTATAAACCATTTCTTGTGAGAAAAGTCAGCTTCCATCTTTAATTTGAAGAACCATCTACCTTCATACATAAAAGTAAAATGCCGTCATCATCTATTGTATATCCAGGACTTACAGCACTCAAGAGTTCCGAGGTTGGGAAAGAAGCTTCTAGAAATAAACTCAGATCTAGTTTTAGCCTCCAGAAATCTCATGTCTCTGGTATCAGATGAATCCAGCTTCCATTGGGGAATGAAGTTGAACTATGGAATCTGTCAGCTACCTAGCATTATCTGTTAATGGTCCCATCAGCCTTTAATCATTCCTACTGAGAATATCCAAATCCAGGCCCACTTGATTTTTAGAGGGACTGCTGTAGATGTTATAAAGGCTTTCACAGAGCCATTTCTGGGCTGACCCACAAGGTGCCAAAAACCCAGGCCTGCCTTCCTCAGTGGATTCCATCTTCAACCAGCCCACCACCAACCTGAGAGAGTCATCTTCATTGAAGCCACTCTGTGTTGTGACTGTGCTTCACCAAACCAGGCTCTTGCCCACGTCAGAGCCTCTGCAGGTGCTGCTGCTTTGTGTATAGATTGCTTCCTCCTCCCACTCCGCAAGCCAGCTGCTTCTCCTACTCAATCTTTAGATTAGATACTGCTTCAGGGAGGCCTTCCCTGCCGCCCATCTAAAACTTCACCCAGGACTCTTCCACTATAACAGTCATCACAGTTTATAATGCTATTTTGGGTTTATTTAATAATCATGGTGTCAAGAGCTAAGGAAGCAGTGACTGCTTTGTTCAGCACTCTCTACCAAGTGCCCACAATGTGGATAGGAAAGGAGTAAATTCTTAATATTTACTGAATGATTAAATAAATGACATGGTCTTTAAGTGAGGATTTCAATTGAACTCCCCAAATTTCAATATTTTTTGTAAGCTTTGTCAACAATCCCAATGCTAAGGGTGAAAAAATAAGAGATGGGAAAATAAAAAACCACCAGAAAAGTTAAATAAAAATGAAAACATTTCTCCTCTCTATTCTGGTAATTTATTTATTTATTTATTTTAAAAACATTTGCCAAAAGCTTGAAAAAGATTAGCCTTTTTGAACTATTGATTTTTAGAAAGAGGAATAAAAGATTTAAGAACAGTTTGCTCTTTTCAAGGTGATTTCTGTAAGTGCAAAGGATGTAGAAAACTATCAAACCAATGACTGCATTTAAATCGATAAGTACATTTTATAGTTTTTTTGTCAGACATTTCTTACCAAATGGCTTAGATAATATCATCTGTTCTTGTTTTTTGTGCGTTTCTACTCACACATACCAACTGAAGAAAAGCCAAAGGCTTTATTAAGCAATGGAAAGAATTTCGCTGTCAGCCAGCTTATGCTACTGCAATTCTGTGGGTCCATGACCCAGAAAAACATGTAGGGGAAGGCGGTTCATTTGCATCACAAAACACACAGCACATTTAGAAATTAGCAATACAAGGTAATTGTAAAGCTGCAGAACACATTTATCTGCTAATGTATGGTCTAGAAATACCGTGTTTTTATTCTGCTACTTCCACCTCCCACTCCACCCTCCAAAAAAAGAAAAACGCATGCAAAGTCATTTGCAAAGAGGTTTTGAGAATACTTCTTCCTTGTTTATTGGCAATCCCTTCACTTCTTCAACATGAATGACAATTTTTATGCATATAGGGCCTGGGTGGAGTCGAGGTTCAATTAAGAGAGTGGTGGGGTGAGGGATCCCCTGCACCAGTGGACACTGATTAGAAGCAGCCATTTAGAAGACGTGGCTCATCCCAATAGCTATGGTACAAGTGGCAAAAGGAAAAGCTAATGTAACTCAGTAGAAAGAAACAGGGAAACACTCTTGAGTAGATGCAGGAACTCCAGAGTTTGTCAGGGATGAATTAGCATAAGAGCAAACCTGTCTCTTCATGTAACTAGGCACTGAGAAAGTACATAACATAAGTTTTAGTTGTGTATAATGACTAACTTTAAAATAATTTAAGTTTCGATTATGTTTTCTTTTCAACATGGCAGGAAAATCCCTGGAGGAATTTGTAAAACAATCATATGCCCTTTGGGAAGTGATTGATTTCCATTTGATTCTGATTCTTCCCTCGCAGTAGGAATTTTCTTGATTTTAGTGATACCATGGTTCCCAGTGCTTCTCAATATCATTTGAAGAAGTCGTTTTTATATTAGGACTTTATAAAACACAAGTGAATTTGATAAAAGGAAATGTAATGGTTCATAAATGGTAGAATTTCAAGGGGTGGACTGAATAAGATTAACACCTAACACTTGAAACAATATCCTTCTTTCTCTCTCCTGTGCTTGCTGGCACTCTTGTTCTCCAGCTCTCTTGCTTTCTCAACTCTGCAACAGCTAACGATAGAGCTGTTGCAGCTCCAGGCTTACATCGTGCTAGAATACCTAGTGAAAAGTACTCTTCCACAGTTGGTCCAGTAAAATCCCTTGTGAATATGGCTTTGGCCTCTCCCTCCACCCAATTTCTATTTATGTTCTCATCACACTGCTTTTATTTCATTTCTTGGAGCAAATTTAATTTCTTACTCATCCTTCAGATCTCAGCTAAAAGGCTATTTTTTAGTGTGAATTTCTCTGATTCTGTAGTGTATACCACAGGTTTACATGTTATATAAGGACAGGGCTACCGTGTAGCTATACCAGGGTACCACTGTGCTTATCTCCTTGGATGCCTGGAAGTCTGGTCTTGATAAGGATGAAATGTATTAGCTTGGACTTTTATAATGTGCTGTTTAAAGTTCAAAATTGCCCTGGAGGCAACCTCTATTAGCCTGTCTACACTAGTTAGAGAAGTATAGATTGATAGTTTACACCTGGTTTAACAAGTTATCTAGCCTTGCCTTTCATATAGCCAGTGGGTATAAAAGACCCCTCAATAAATTTGTGCCTAAGCTCAAATTTTGTCCTAAGAAATGACCCTGGGGGGGTTATGCCTGGAAGTCTTAGACCCAAATATGACAGCCTACACTTTGTCTGTCCTACCATATTGTATCCTTTAGCTGTATTAAGACCTTACATGATTACATCCTGTGGAATCTTATGAGACCTGTAGTAATCTTCAATTACCAAACTTCAGAGCAGAATTAAGGTTGCTCTGGGGAAGAATGCCACTTGTGAACTGCAGAGATAGCTCTTGTCTAAGAGTTCTTGATGGCCTGCTTGACCAGCCCTCACAATCCTGTAAGTCAACTCTTTGCAATAAATCTCTTTATCTATCTATTTATCTATCACCTATCTATACTACTGGTTCTTTTTCTCTGGTAGAACCTTGACATACCTATTTTCCAAGTATTAGTCAGGCCCTGGGCCCAAATCCCAATGGATAATTGTGAGGTTTTATGGTGGATGTCATAAATCTTCCCTTATCCCTTGTCTCCATATATGTGCTTTAAGGTTAAGTAACTCATGCTATCTAGTCATTCTTTAGCATATATGAGGGCTGTCTGGAAAATATCCAGCCATAAATGCCTCTGTTTTTTTATATTACATGGCTGGATAGTTTCTGACTCTCTCTCTCTCTCTCTGTGTGTGTGTGTGTGTGTGTGTGTGTGTTTTGGAATCTGGAAATTTTGTTCAAAGTATCAAGTATGAATAAATACCACTACAACTGCTACTCAATTGCATAAGACACTGGGGACAAATCCTCTTTGCTGGGGAAATGTTTATTTCATAGTAAATAGAAGATAAGGGAATGTACTTTTTAAATTTTTGCTAGGAGACCCAGATTCATAACTAATATCATAGATGTTGCTCTAGTTTGGGTTCTTCCAGAAGCAACCTTGAGGCAAGGATTTATGTGTAAGTATTTGGGAAGTGACCTCAATAAACACCAGAAGGAGTGGGAAAAGTGAGGTGACCAGAAAGGGAAGGCAGCCAATGAAGGGTATGTTATCACACAATTTCCCACTGTGGGCAGCTTGATCTTAATCCCCCGGGAGAGGTCTAACAGTCACTGCCACATGCATTTCCAAATAATCCTCCCAGAGCAATGAGTGAGCTGGGGTGCTAACACACCATGTCTCTGTTCAGTCCTTGGTTGAGGGCTGCTTCCAGAAGACACTCATGCTCACATATTCTGGCCCTCCTGTACAAATTTAAATGTCAGAGGCAACTTTCCAGGATCTGGAAGCCAGGCCTGAAAATGCTTCAATCCCAAAACACAGGAGAAATGGGTAGAGTGCTGACAGTGTGCTAGAAGTATCAAAGCTTTTCTTTTTTTAACTCAATACATATCATTTATGATGTTGTGTGAGAAACAAATTCTTTACTTAATGGATTAAAAACTCTTCCTCTTCCTTAATAAACTGTTTTTATCCATTCCCACTAGAATTATATTTTTGGCAAACATAATGATATACATCTGGTAAATTTTTTTACAATAATGTTATAACCAGAATTCTATTTATTCCACTACACTCTTAAAGGAGATTGGAAGATTTATCCAGAATGACATGTATAATAATTCATTGTAAAAATAAAACATACCTTCTCCAAGACAGCTCAGAATATTTATAGTTGTTAAAGCCAAAACAAATATTTGGTTACAAATCCCTAATTTGTGGATCACCTTGGCTTTGATGAAAACACCTGCTTTCACTAAAGTTTGGTCCCTGGGTCTCGAAATGTTTACTCCAAGAAGCAAGTGCTGTGATTTAGGTCTGGAAGGTGGCTTCCAATGCTTGAGCTTTGTCTCTGATGTTCTTCTGAAAGGGCATCATGAAGTCATCAAAGTCCACCTCATAAGTGAGTCTCTCCCTCCGCAGCTCCCTCTGCCTGATCAGCTCTGCTGTTGTGCCTTCAGGACTCCAGACCTAAAATACACAACCATATCCACAGTCAGTATGAATGTGATGGCCCATACACATGCCAGTAGCTAGATAATTTTCAATATGATGAATTTAAAACTATCACATATACTTCTAAATCCATTTTAACTTGTTTTTTTCTCTTACACAACACCAGTGGTTACATAGGCATCACTACTTCTGATGATGACTATTCAGACAACTGAAATGCTCTTCAGGTATCTCTCTGATGACCTTTGGGCCAACTGTTGTTCATTTTTCGGATGTCAAAACAAGGAAGCAATGAAATTAGAAAATCATTTGGGTTTACGACCTTTATGTTTTCAGGAGAACTAAAAATTATTTTCATAGTAGAAGGCACAGGGAGCTGGTGGTCTCTTTTTCAGCAGGGTTTCATGGGCATTCACAGAACTACTCTTATGCCCCAAAGATGTCTTTACCTCTTTAACTGCGGATGTTTTAGGAAGCTACTAAATAAACCTAGTCTTAATTAGTATGAAACTCCCATGTGAGATGTTGATAGTGAGTACAAAAAACAAAAGTTGGGTCTGAGAAGTACCAAGAAAAAGTATCTATAGAACTTAGTGACTAAATGGCTATAGGGAATGGCATTGACCAAAGAAGACTTTAATCTTTCAAGGAAAATGAAAATGTCAATATAGAAATGGTAATAGAGGGAACCAGACATTGGGAGCTAAACAAATTGGACTTACTGAGTCAGAAGTAGCAGGACTTGGTGAAAGGCCACCTTCAAATAGTAACTATGAAAGATAAACTTTGGTGTATGTTTGGGTACTCTGCATAGAAATCATTTGAAATATGACATTGAGTTTATACCACATTATCAATTCTTTCCAAAGTACTTACCCTCTGTGGAATAAATGTGATATCCACTTTCTTGGTATAACCACTGGTAATCAATGAATTGAGATGAACCACATTATCCTTACGCATTTTCTTTTCTTTCAATATGGTTGGTACAGTATAAATGGATGAAAGTGGCTCCTGGAAACAAGATAATTAAAAAAAAACTATCAATTGCATAAACTTATATATACTTTCTAATGTTATTTGTTCTCCATCTTATTCTGAACCCAGAAAAATAAAAACCATATGAATTATAATTTGAAATGAAATAGATTATTATTATAATGTTGGGTGAGGAAAGATAATTAGTTCACCTGTTTAACTCTACTTAATTAGTACTATCAATGACAGATTTCATAAATCTTCAAGATATCTATCATTGACCTCTGGCTATTCATTCATCAGAAGGTTGTGTTCCTACTAAAATGATAATGGTGCATGTAGTAGGAGCTTTAGCTGGTTAATCCTCCTTCCCCTCTGGCCATCCTTACTTTTGTGCTCCATGTTCGTTACTCTCTGCTGTCTACCTATGATCCCTTCATCCCATCCACTTCCTACCACTTAAATTTCTCCAAACCTTTCCACTTGATAACATTAAAACTTTTCCTTCTAAATGTCAACCCCTGTGCTATGTCTGCCAAAAATCTCTGGAGAACATTTTGCTTCCTTAAGAGAAGCCTTTAGCCTAGGAATGCCCTTAGAGTTTCCCGGCTAATGATAGAGCTGTTGCAGAAATCCCTAGAGGCAACAACCTCAACCTTCTCCAGATAGTTAGAGGCATCCACACCACTCCAGATGATCAGAAACAGTGAATTTGGTGCCTTAAAGCTTTTAGAGTCATTTTGCATGATATCCAAGTCACCAGTGGTCCCATATTCCAGGGTTTTTGTGGTAATCATTAAAATTCCTTGTAGGGGTGGTAGTAAAGAGATCAGTGAAAGATTATAAGACCAAAATGAAAAAAAAAAAGTCATGCTTTACTTCATTCCTCATAAGGATCATTCGCCTTCCTTTTCAGGCCATCTCATTAAATCTATACAATTCAAGACCAAATATACGTATAAAATATACATATATTTCATACAAATACATGTATACATATCCAATACCAATTCTGTTTTCAACATTCTAATTGTATTTGGCTGAACTAGCTTGGTTTATGTGTGGATTCTGTTTGTAATGAATACTTTTTAGACTTTTTTTAATAATAGAAAATTTCTTGCTAGATATTTCTTTTAAAGTATTGCATAATGGTGCTGAAAATATGGATTGCCTATTATTTGGCCCATGTTGTGTAACAATATGTAAATAGTGCCACTGCTCCACCCCTCCCCGCAACAAGTTTTTAAGGCATTGTAGTAACCAATGGGTAGGTAGTCAATTGCTTTTTCTTACCTCTTCTTTCTTAGTTTCTAGGCCTTCTGTCTTCATTTTAATAGATAATTTGCTTTTTAGTTTTTGGTTTTCTGTTGATTTAGGCAAGTTATCTAGCTTTTCTTTAAGCAAACCAATTATTCTATAGTCAGCATATGCCTTTGCAATATCCATAGCAGTATGCCCTGTTTAAAACATAAATTCAGAGTTATAGTAAACTGATGAATAGTAAACCACATAGAAAAATCTTAACACATCAGACCTAAGCATGCAGTAGTAAGGATGATTAATAAAACAAATAGTATGTGTAGGGTCACACAGATAGATCAGATATTCTTAAAGGTTTAAAATCTCGTAATTTGTAGTGCCATTTCCTGGCAAAACAGTCGTTTTGTTTTAATATTTTTGAGGGTGTTTCTTAAAAAGTTGATAGGAAATATTGGTAGATTACATTTTAAATATCTGATTGCTGGTTCTCTCTCCACATTGTACACATTTCCTTTCATGTGACCATTTTACTTTCTCCTCCCCTTTCCATGATATGTGGAGGTATATTATAAAAGGCCTGGGGAAGCAGATGGTCACAAGTGGTCTATGAAGGTGGCTGGGTGCTAACGACAACTGTAATGTCCCCAGGCAGCCTAGAACTACCTATGACTCAGAGGAAGCCTGAAGCAGCCAGAGGTTTCATGCTCTCAGTTCAAAAGGAAGCAGTGGGTTTTACTATTTAAAAAAAATGACACTTCCAAGCAAGGAGCTCAAATATTTATTCAAATGATTTTTTATTCTTCACCTGTGATGTTTATGATACAAGGTAGGTTTTTTTTCATTTACTCCCTAGAGAGAGCCTTAATTCAGAAAGGATTTTGTCCAGCTTTAGAAGGAATCCAAATGTACAGAGGCTTTAAACTATGCAAATTATAAGGAACTGACAGTTAAAACATTATAATAACCCAAGGCATGATCTGCACACTGGAGCAAGTCCACAAACTAATGGTTGCTGGGCCACAATGAAATAACCACTTCATTTTTCTAGTTAATCATTTTTTACTGTATTATGGAAAAGTATTAGTTCATGAAAGACTGCAAACATAAAGAATTGGCCCTTTAATACCAATGGTTTGTGAAACACTAAGGATGAGACATACTTCCATATCATTTAATTCAGGCTTTTGTTTGCAGGAGTAATTCAGGGAAAAATATGGTCGTACAAGAATAGAATCAAAAGGGTTTGGAATCAAAAGTCTCCTTTTCCAACCCTAACTGTTGGTAATATGAACACATACCTTTTCTATTTTCCAGATGGAATTTAGCACCAATATCAAGTAGGTATTTTACAGTATCCAGTCTACAGCTCTCGATGGCTCTGCTTAATGGAGTTGAGTTGCTGATTGAAAGTGCATCTATCATGGCTCCAGATTTAACAAGCAGCTCTGCAATATCTTGTTGGCCTGCATGGCATGCAAAATGAAGTGGAGTCCACAGAAAATTATCTGTTGCATTAACGTTAGCCCTACAAAACAAAATAGATGCACAAGTTAAAACTATGGGTTGTTCCAAGCACTGCAGGCTAAAAATGCGAAGTTAAGATTCCACAGTTTTATCACATTCAACTGTAAAAAGAAGCTCTGAAGAAAGCTCTGCCATATTTTTCTTGACAAGTGCTCTGCATTATTTGACAGTATTAACTTTGTGTTCATATACATTTTGTTTAGTTTTAAAAGGCATTTAAGATCCTAGGGATTATAATTTTTGCAAAGGTTAAAATCAACAAAAATTATGAAACTGAATCCAATGAAGATAAATGCTGACAGGAAATATAAAAGTTGTATTATTCCACTTTGTGTCTACTTTCTCTGCATATTATGAATTTTTAAATGCACCTTCATTATTAAAATTCTAAGCATTATAATGTATTATTTAAAAATTTAGTCCTTTTTAAAGATTCACTGTCCAAAAGTTCCAATTCTTATTTGTTGCTTTATACTCCCTCTTGATAATATACAAATTTGAATCCTTCTTTGACATTAAACATTTATAGTTATAACAACACCTTTTATCAAATATGCAATTACTGTCCTACCAAGTGCTTTATATATGAGTATTTTAAATAATCTAATCTTCAACAAATTCTGTGAGCTGAGTCCCATTAGAGGTCCAGCATAAAAATGAGAAACTGCGGCACAAAAAGGCTAAGAAACTTCCCCTAGGTTATTCAGCTATGGTAATACAAGGAAATAAACCTGAGAAATTGCTTTATATTAAAAAGTTAAATGAAAATGTCATGCTTTGATATTTTAGAGATGTTTACAAATGAACCAAGGAAAAGACTGCTCTCTCTAGAGGAGGGAATCAAACATATCCTTAGTCATGACAGCCAACATCCGACTTGGTGGAATTTGTTGGGATCTCCACCAAAAAAAAAAAAAAAAGAGAGAGAGAGAGAGAGAGAAATAAAGAGGGAGAGATTAAAAAGCAATTAGATGTAAAATTAGTAAGTTCTAGAGATCTGCTGTACAAAATTGCAATTATAGTTAACAAAACTGTATTAACTGGACACTTAAAATGTATTGAGAGACTAGATCTCATGTAATCTGTTCTTACCACAATAAAAAAGGTTGTTGGTTATTTTTTTAAATTAAAATAAAATGAAGAGTAACTCCATACCAACTCGGTAAAGCTCTGAAACCAAATTAAATTATCTTGGGAGGCCAGTGATATCCAATCACAAGGCTTCTTCTACTCCCATAGTGAAACTTTTTGGCCTTCATTTTATGTTTAGTTATTAATGGCAAGCCATCTTTGTGTACATATACTCCTATATTCCCATTGGCCTGGCTCCCCAGATAAGATCTACCTGTAATCTAGACTTTAGGAGTGAAGCACTTTTTTGTGCTCTAAAATTCTGGAGTTAAATGTATCTTAGCTTATCTTTCACTTCCTTGAAATGTGAATGAAGACTTAGGAAAATTTACACTTCACCCAACCAAAAACATACCCTTTTTCAAGAAGAAACTTGACTACATCTAGGTTTCCACTTGCACAAGCAGTCATTAGTGGTGTTTTGTAAAACATATCCTTCATATCCACAGGAATTCCTGATTCAAATGCCTTTTTCAGAGAAGCCAGATCTCCCGCCTTGGTGATAAAATTAATATTTGAAAACACCTTCCCTGGATCGTCAATGTACCAAGCAGAGTCATCCTGAATGGGATGTGCTGGTGGATGGTCCCGATTAAACCGATTGCAATCAGTGACATTCTTGTAGGTTTCAATCATGTAACACGGCGGCCCCCCATCACTCCGGCGTGGAAATGCATCGTCAGGGATGATGCAGATTGGGAGGGGAAGAACAAGCTTGCCTTTCTTTACCCTTTTGGCCATCCCCTTTTTCTTTTTCTTAGGCCCATAGGATCCCAAGACGTAAGACTTGCTTAAGTAGCGGGTTCCCTTAAAGAAATCATTAATGTTGACCCCTCCTCCCCGGAATTTTTCATGAAGATGAGCTATGAAAGACAACTGTTCTGAGCTGACTAACTCTTGCCTCTCCTCCAGCGTCATCACAAAGTCATCCTTGCTGACTGTCCCATCACCCCTGTCCACAAGCGAAAAGGCTTCTCGAAGGAAAGTCTCATGTTGTATTGACCAGTCGTGAAGTCGGAGGGCCCAGAGTGGGTTAGGATTTTTGACTCCGGGCCGGGCCAGTTTATTTGCGATTCGCTCCGCCTGCCGTATTTCCTTGCTTGCAGCTTTGAAGCCGCCATCCTTAGCCAGAGCCCTGGGCGTTTTATGTTGTAAATTCTTCCACTTCAGGTCACATCCTAAAACATGAAGCATCATTATTATGAATAGTGCCACGGCATCTGCATAGCTCTACACATGACATTCATCCAATTTCTAGTGATTAGTCAAAAGCTTATCCCCAAATTATTTGTATATAGAGATGAGCACATTTAGTTATTATAATTACAAAATTAAGCTGTGATTCTTTCCTGAGCTTTACTTTGGTGAATTCTGAGGGAGATATGTTACCAATTTACATTATCTGGCCCCAAATGATTAGGACATTAATACCTATAGATATTTAAAACAAAGACCATACTGGGATACTTAAGGAGAATTCACGCCAAGCAGGAAAAGAGTAAGGGTGACACCTAACTTTGGAAAGAAGCTGGATTCAAACAGCTTACGTAGGCCCCTTGGAACTCAAAATGCTAAATGACACCTATTTCTTTTTGAATGATTATGACTATAAATCTGTGTACAATCTTAAACTCTATTTTATCTACATTCTCCATGAAATTAATGTCATTTATATTTATCTGCTGTTCTATGGTAAGGCCACGTGAACAACCTAACAGAGGAAAAAGTACTTTATTCATCAAATCTGAAAGGATTCCAGTATTAAATTTGTCCAAGTTACATATTAAAATTCATTTTCCTTTTTGGTTCTTTACTTAAAATTATGAGACCAACATTACATAGAGGTATTCTCCAAATAAATACACTTTTCTGAGGGCATTAAGGAGTCTACTTCGTGCTACAAGAAGGCTGTGTTGTTTATAATGAGTGTGTTGAGACAGTAAAAATCCATTCTGTACACAATATCAGACTATGTAGAAGCTCTTTCTAGTATTTTGAATCTAGAAGCCTCTTCTATTGCTTTGTCAACATCACATAATAATAATAAAAAAAATTGCTACCCAATCAGTATCTCTAGCAACCAAAATGTATAGGCAGCTTCATGTAAAAACAAAACTTGTTCTTCCAACACTTTTTGGTTTTATTCCTT
The DNA here is from genome assembly GCA_004026885.1 of Lyroderma lyra. Taxonomy (NCBI): domain Eukaryota; kingdom Metazoa; phylum Chordata; class Mammalia; order Chiroptera; family Megadermatidae; genus Lyroderma; species Lyroderma lyra. Next base: position 381,445 of record PVJL010000002.1, on the reverse strand, counting down.
GTCAAAAAGCAAACTAATCATCAGTGCTTTTCAAGATTAACACTTGCTTCAGAAATGTAAAATGTAAAAATTAAAATTTTATACTAAGGCTGATTAGTTTATTAATTATATGAAAAGTATATTGGGCCAAAACTGTCTATATTGGACAGTTTTAAGAACAGTGACTTATTGGAAAGGGGTCTCGATAAATTCCATGGCATAATAATTCCACAATACATAATTCCAAGTATGCTGTTTCTATTGGGCTGTTTTTGCTTATTCAGGGTGTCTCCCTACCCACCCTAAACTCACCCCTTCACTGTGGATCAAAGGGTTATTAAAACTGCTTTAGCTTGCCCTCTTCTGCTCCCAGTTCCCTCCTAGTTAGAAACTTTTATGTAGCTAAAAGCCCCCAACATCCCAGCTTAAAGATCTGAAGGCATTTTTCCTCTCCTTCCGAGTTGGGGAACATTTTGTCTCCTTTATGATTATATGTAAAGATTTACTCATTCTCTTTGTGATTTATGTTCCTCTGTGTTCAAGGTACTGAATTTTAGGGGCCAATGCTGCAGAACACCAGCAGCCAAAGGCCCACAAGAAGCAGAACTCTACAAGTGTGGGTGCTTCAGAACTATTCCCAACTTCCCTCCCATCACCCTGGACCTGGCACTCGCACTGCTTTATAAGGACTTGTAAATTGCTCCAGCGACAGGACCAGGGGCAAAAGAGGAGTATACTGAGGAAGGTAGTTTAATGTGAAAAAAAACTGAACCTTTACATTTAAATATAGCAGAGAGTAAACCCACAGAGTTTACTCAGATATGAGTGTTTCTTTGTTCATGGCTTCTTGCAGCTCTGACTGACTTAGATCTAAGATTTTACTCTGTTACTACAGAATTGGGTCACCCACACAGGATCTGGTGATGTGGCTATACCTCCAAACATGCTATAGAACTCAGAGCATTTTCAGACATTACTTTTCAAACCACGATCTAGTCTAATGATTCTGCCAGGAAGAGAAATCTTTTCTGCACGATTGGAGAAGGCCCTTGGCATGACCCAAACTCTGTCTCTCAGTTTGCTTTCTATGACTTTGCCCCAGGAGTTTGTAAACAATAGAGTATATGTTTGGTGATATTTGTCCCAATAAGAAAGCAGTCGACATGTTAAAAGTTGAAGAAGCTTATTGCAATCTGGGCAGATCTTTAGTTTTTAGAAATACACAATGTTAACAAAACGACATGTCAGAATAAACTGCTGATAGGGCAGATTTGAAAAGACTGATGAGACAGTTTATGAGGGTAAACATTATATTTGATATGTTTTCCTTTACTTATTTGTTAAAATTGTTTATTAGTTTGGAGGATAGGGAAAGAGTATGAGTTTTATATAAGTTCATAAAAAGTAAAAGTGGATCAGTTATTACACTATTAGTTATGCAGGAACATTAGTCTTATTTATAATATTAGTGGTTATAGTATAGGATCTCTAGGTCCCAGTGACTTCTAAATTCTGTGCCTGTATACAGGACAGAAAAACAAAAGCACTTCTCTGCTCTATTATAATCATTAGACTTTAAATTTTTGCCTATTTCTCATAAACTGGAAAAAAAATCCCACCACCATAAAGTTCAGCAGAAAGCAGAGTTAAAAACTTTTCATGTACATTTAATTAGCATGTAATTAATACCAAATTTGTCCATTTCTTTAAACTTAATTAGCTAATATTAACTTTTTAAGGAATACATTAAGCTATACATAGCATAGTTTGTATTCTATTAATAGTTACTTAAAAGCTACAGAATAATCTAAAATAATACGACTTACATTTCAAATTTTCCATGAAAGTTTTCATTTAATTTCATGTTTTTCCCCAAAATATTTCCCCCATAATTTCAAATTATCCAGAAAAGTTATCTTTGCACTTGACATAGTAGATTTTTTTAATAAAATAATTAAGAATTAAGACTAAGAGATGTGGTTTCCAATGTTTGTCCTTTTTAGATTGACGTTCACATTTTTTAAAGTTTAATGACATGCTATTATAACAATTTATAATAAATGATTGACTCATGAACATTCCTCTTTAGATTTTTAACAGTAATCTATAAAATATTTGGGAAAATGGGTTTTTATCACTCTTAAGACCAGATTCATGATTTAACAAAAAGTGGAGTAAGAAAAAAAATTTTCAATTTTCCTTCTACATACATGAGTGAGGTTGGGCTACTGAAAAACATAAGCAACTAACAAGTGACAGGCCCAAATTCTGTGCTTATCTATGGCATGGGTAAGTCATAAATACTTTAAGCATAAAATTGCTAAACACTTTTACCTCGCTGAGCTATATATTTACAGCAATCTGCAAAACCACCCATGGCAGCATAATGAAGCGGTGTGTTCCCATTCATTGCAATCAGCCCCATGTCTCCATTGTAGGAAAAAAGAAGCTTCAGTATCTGCAAAATAAATAGTGGCTATTGTATGGGAAACAGGAATGTACATTTACTGAAGGAAGACTGTGCCTAGACCTGTGTTATCTTGTTAGTCACATGTGGATACTTAAAATCAAATTGAAATGATTCAATAGAAAACAAATCTGAAAAATACAGTTCCTTAGTTTCACTGGCCATACTTAAAGTACTCAAAGCCATACGTGGCCACTGAATTGTACTGCACTGTACAGCAGAGATATGGAACATTTTCATCATTACCAAAAATTCTAGAACAACATTGATCAAGAACACAGGAAACTCTATACTCAGCTGGGCACTAGCATTTTGGTAAATCTAGGCAATGGTAAAAATCATCAAACTATGGCAAACCTCAGAGGAGCACACTTTCTTTACCAAATATATTTTCTATTATGATGTATTTTTTATTGCAGGGAAAAGACTCAATGACAAAAATAAGGATAACTATGTTAAAACTCAGAGAAAATTGGGTGAAGACATTTTAGATATAATTCAGAATTTAAAAAATAGGACAGCATTGGCTGCAATTTTGTTTCTGCAATGTCACTGTACCTGTGAGATAACATTTGCTGATATGCCCAGTTTAAAATTTAGATGAGTTATTAGATGAACACAAATGTCAAGGAGATAAAACTATGTTGGCATTGTCCTCCCCACAATTAGATCGTATCTAATATGTAATGGAGGCACAAAATATAATAGTCCCAGCTGGTAAAACTTTTAAATTCTCATAGTTAAGAATACAGAAAAAAATACTATTCAATGCAATAAATTAACAAGCAGATAAAATTTAATAAAGAGCTAGAATATTTTAAAAAATAATATTTGGTATAAAACTAAATTTTAGAATTCCTTAAGGAAATTAAGATGGTAACTTAGAAAACATTCTATCTTAATGTAACCTACATGATATTTAAATTTTTTGAGGTAAAGGAGAGAAAACTTTTAGCAAAAAATTTTAAAGCAAAGAGGAGATTATTACATCAAAAAAGCCTCCTTTGGCAGCAAAATGTGCAGCATTATGTCTGTCATTATCAAATACATTCACTTCACCTCCTTTTTCCAATATCCCTCGAACTAGTTCTGTCACTCCTTCTCTTGACGCTTCCATTAAAGCCGTGCGACCTGTGGACTAAACATGAAACCCATCAAATGCCGTTTATACTTGTCATGTTAAATGACAGATTTGGTATAAATACGATCAAAATTGATTTGACCTTCGGGTCACACTGACATGTTTAGGTCTCTACATTTTTATTAGTTTCATGTAACAAATAGAAAAATGAAGCCAGTATAGTGGGTCAGCATCCAAAATGTAGAACTCTAAAATCAGACTCAAGGTCATACCAGATGTCCCCATGAGAAAATCATGCTAAAAACTGCATTTCTTGCAAAGAAAGGAGAGCAAAAAGGGAGGAAAGAAGGCGAAATACATGCTAAAATTAGGTTGTAGGTGTTTTCTAATGAGAAGAAAATCTATTTTTATTGCCTAGAAATAAAATTAAAAAATAAGAAAATCTCGGGGAGCTCCCTGATGGTGTAGCGGCTTAAGGCTTCGGTGTTGGCACTGTCAGCGCTGCGGCCTGGGTTCGATTCCCAGCCAGGGAGCTACCCACATACCAAAAAGCAAACAAACAAACAAACAAACAAACAAAAATCTCAATAAAATTAGCCAGATAAAGAGGAGCAAAATGAATAAGGAAAATAGCAGAACCACATATTTTCTTTCCAAAAAGATAACTTTTTATTAGGTATCAGTGATATCTTATTTTCTATAATGATCTTTTAACATTATGCAAAATAAATACCAATTTTTCAAACATAATTAGAAAACAGACTGTAGAATCATGGCAATATAATGAGAGTATATCGTCTTAAAGCATTTTGAATAGAAATGAACAGTCTATAAGCTAGTAGGATAATTTTACCATATTTAAATGTAAAACTTACACTAGTAAGACTCTATAATTGAAAAAAAATAAATATTTATAATCACAGGAATAGCCATACTGTGTTGATGGCGTTTGGGTTGGCTCCTTTTTCCAAAAGTGTCAGACACACATCTTTAACATCATGTGCTTCTTCACAAGCTTTAAAGAATACTGGCTTTCCTTCGTAGGTAGAATTGTTGACATCTGCACCATATTCCAGGGCAATCAATGCACAGCGATAATGCCGCTTAGTAGGTAAAATGCAGTAAAACAAAATTCCTGCAGAGAAATAGAATCCCCAAAGAGTACTTAGTATTCTATACATATTTGAATCAGAGAAGAAGGAAAAAAGAATAATTTAAAAATCCACAATTATAATAGCTAGTTGAAAGTGGTAGAGCAAAGGCATATCTAGCTTTGTTTTCTCTCTGAAACCAGCTGAAACACTGAGCCAGAGAAACAAATGAAAAAGTAGACTTCTGACAGAGTTAGAAAACAGTTGCCCTAACATGTGATAGGATTGGGCTTAGGGAACAATCTGAGTGCTGGTATGTCAAGCCCCCATAGACCCTGAGTATTTGGCATCTTGCAGTCTATCCCCCAAATGTCTCTTCTTGAAATGTGCAGGGTTGTGTGTTCCAGAGGGCTATTGGTGGGTCCCTGGGTCCCCTCTGAATCCGCAAAGTGGCCAAGGAGATGGTACTGGATGATAAAATGTGCAGACTGGCCATGGTTATAAGAAACCGGCTGTCAGTACAGTAGTGGTGACAAGAAAAACTGGATAGCAGGGGCTCTGCCATTTTGATAAATAATATTCTTCCACTGAAGAGAGGAAAATGCTAAATCCCCACACCTAAGACCTATGGCGTACAGGTCCTCGACATGATTCATGTCAAAAATGGACTACAGATCAGGGTGTTTTTATAATTCTAGGGCAGAGTTTTCATTAGAATGTGAGGTAAACAACAGTCAAAACTCCAAACTGACTCTGCAATGACCTCACTCTATAAAGAAGCCTCATTGAAAGAGGAGCAATAATCAACAAGAAACCAGTATGTGACCTATTGGGGGGAAAATGAAAGAAATAAAAGGAACTTGATAACAAAAGCGAGGCAAAAAGTATGTATTAGGAAAATTGTACCACATGAGAATTATTGACTGAACCATTTCAATGAAAGCAAAGAAATGAAATATAATTTTTTCTGTAACAGTGCAAAGAGAGACCAAGACCTAAAAGAAGGACAATTTGGACAATAGAATACCAGACTTACTGTGGTGATCATTTTGCAATATAAACAAATATCAAATCATTATGCTGTACACATGAAACATATAACGTGTCATTTACACCTCAATAAAATAAATAAATAATAAAAATAATTAAATCATTCCAACAACTAAAAACTAAAAAAAAAAACAAAAAAACATTAACTTTAGAAAATACAACTAGAAGTAAAACACACACACAGCAAAATGAAACAAAGAATATATGGACCATGTAGAAAAATGTATATATACATTTATTTATATATATTATTAACATTTTGTGCTTTCATAATTAAAAATAAATGACAGTTCTGAGGCCAAACCTATGGGACATCTAGATAAATATCAACTGGATAAACTCTACCATTAAAGTAAACACAATTCATATGAAAATTAAAATCTAAACATACTTCATAGAAACAGATGCATCTAAAATAGGTTACTCTTGAACAGTTAAAAATAGAAAGATGGTCAACATGAGTGCAAATAGAAAATCAAAGACAGAGCAAGTCATAGCAGGCAAGAGTGAACCAAACAACACAACAACATGGAAAATACCAGATGAGCTTGAATTCATTACAAAAGGTCCTAAGGTACTTATGAAATGGATGTTTTATAATGATGGCATGTGCAACTCATAGTGAAAGTCTACCTGGGTTGACTAAGTCAGAAAGAATAAGGATCAATATTCCAAAATTAAAGCAAAAAATAGGGCAGGGGAATATATATAGTATAACTAGCATACTGCATTTAGGATTGGGTATGCTTTCCTATAAAAGGGAGAACCAATGGAATGGGTGCTATAAGGAACTATTGTAGCCTAACCCTCAAAGAGAGTAATTCCAGACACTAATTCCCTAGGACAGCATATAGGAAAGAGTTTATTGGCTTAGAGTTTTATTTTCTTCATATTCTGAATAAGAATTCAAAGAGAAAGTACAGTGTAGGCCAGAGTATGTCTCATATCCTTCTAAAGATCAAGTATTTTAACCATTTCAATGTTTGTTTATCTTTGAGAAACAACATGCAGTGAATCAAACATCAATCCCTAGAAAACAGGATGTCATGGCAGAGACATTGCTGTGGAATAAGTTTGTACCAGGTGAGCTAGGTTCACTGATGTTGGGAAGACAAGGCACTGGGTTCAATGAACATAGCATAGGTTATGCAGAATCAAGGCGGTACAAGGCAGTACTAACCAGGTTATGTGTGAAGTAAGATTTTACATCTGTTTCAAGTTTCAATTTTTAATTCTTCAAATGTGGTTTGTCATGGTTTTCTCATACGCTCATCTTCCAGAATCTTGACAGGTCTAATATTAGTTGGAATGAGCTTGTATATTAACGACATGACTATTATATTTGCTAAAAATATTCACTTGACCTTGTTTCTAATTTTACCTTGATTGTTTAGTTTTAATTTTACAATTTTAGAATTTTATGCTATAAAATTTCTCAACCTATTTTCTTTTAGATTTACAGCCCTGTTTCAAATTCAGAAAGGTAAACTCTTCTCTATTACAGTGTTTCCCAAAGTATATTCCACAAAATTCCAGGTATATAAGAAGTCATCAGGAAAAACTATTTCATGGTCAAATAAATATGGAAAATGTTATTATCTTTAGTCTGTGTGACAAATGTGAAATTGACATGTCAAATTTGTTTTGTCCAATGTTTCTCTAATGAATTTAACAGTGGAAACAATTCTGCATATAACACTTACCAATATCCTAGTGATTCAGTCGTCCATGGAATTTTAAAACACATTTGACTCCTGAATGCACCTGAAGTTTATTTTCTTATGTGGTGCCATTAAGTAATTGAATACCATATTTTTCTGTGTATAAGATGCTCCCATTTTTAAGACAACCCCTACTTTTCTTTTTAATTCATTTTTATTGTTAGACTTATTGGGGTGACATCTGTTAGCAAGGATTACATAGGTTTCAGGCATACAATTCTACAGTGCATTGTCAACTTGTATAATAAGTTCACCATCTGAGTTCTCTTTCCATCACCATATATTTAGCTTCCCCTCCCTCCTCTCCCACCTCCTCCCCTTTCTCCCCTCCCTAACCCACTCGTTCCCAAATAAACATTAAACTATTGATTGTGTCCATGGGTTATTTGTTTGTTTGTTCATTTCTTCCTACTTTTCTAACCAAACATTAAAAAAAAACGCTCTCAACTGGTTACGACTGTGTATAAGATGACTCCCAATTTTTGGTCTAACAATTTAGACAAAAATATCATCTTATACACAGAAAAATATGGTAATTTTTCCTTTTCTCGGTCTTCTCTGATTCAGGCAAATCACTCATCAAATGGCAAATTTGGTGAGAGTCACTAAAGCAGGTTTTGTTTCTGTCAGGAAACATTACCATTACAAAACTGGATTCATTTCTCTACTGTTGGGCTGATGGCTTTGTATTTGAATCAACCCTTTAGGACAGACACCTAATGAAATCTTCTCATTTATATTAAGCCTGGTGGTAATTTTCTTAGTAATTTTTCATGAGGCTGTGCCAGAACCTATAGTTGTTTGGGCAAGAAGCTCCCAGATCATGGTCTTGAGATGGGATTAGAGAGGGCAACAAGTTGGGGAAGTAAGGCTGTCTCACTTGAATAATCATGGAAATGCCATGATTCAAGTTTCAAGTCATAATTCCAAATTATTTAAAGTGACCCTAGAAAGTGGGAGTTTATGCCAGAATCTACCTTGGTCCTTCAAATACCCAAATGTAATTCCTTTCCACATCAGACTACTATTGAGAGGAGACAGAATCCTAGAGTCCAAAGTCTAGTAGTACTCAAGGTTCTAAAACATAAAAAAAAGGATAAGAAATGCCCTCCCTCATCCTTTGTTCTAAATAAGATTATATATTTTATAATGGATGATTATAATTACAACAACATGAACGTAGATCATGCTGAAAGCTCTCCACCTTTAGAAAAAACCACCAAACTGATTAATCTATCTGACTTTCTTTTTAAATGAAAAAGCTCTCAGAACAGCTTTCCCTAAGATATACCTAAGATATACTGTTTTCGAATTAAGAGAAGTCGATGTTCTTAGGTTCAGGACTAATTCACTTCTAAAGTTGGAAAGCAAAAAAGTGCACTTTATTGGTTTTTGGCTACAAAAAATATAATTGCATCTGCTGCACAGAATGTTGGGAGTCTTACCTTTTCCTTCATGATCAACTATCTTCATATCTGCCTTTGCCTTGGCCAGTATTTCCAAGGATAATTCATGGCCCAGTTCTGCGGCCCTCATCGCTGGAGTACAGCCCTTCCCATCTTGCACATCAGGGTGAGCACCAAGGCTAAGGAGAAAGTTGACCATATCAGTGTCATTGGAAACTGAGGCTAAGTAGAGAGCACTGTGTCCATTGATGGGGTCTGTGAAATTGATTAGTTGAGGGTAGCCAAGCCTGATCAACTTCTCGATCTGCTTCTTGTCTTTGTTCCGAACACATTGAAGAATTTTGTAGGTCTGCAAGTTCTCAAGTCTCTTATCTGCTAACGCCATGCTTGGCCAGCTTCTGGAAAATGCTTTTCGGGATGAAAACAAAAACTACAGCAGAAAAAAGAACAAATATATATATATAAAACTTGGAGTTAATTTTGTTACTTTTCTTTTGATTAAATAATAACAATATCTTAAAACTTCCCTAAAAAGAGAGGCTGTTTCTTATGAAATGTTATTACCATAACTTATTATAATTGGTTTCAGGGAAGTAGAAATCACATAAAAGTACAAAACTATTCAGCTAGCATGAAGTAAAAATATTTCAAAACCAATCTTCCATCATAATGAATACTAACTAGCCTTGCCATGCAGTTTTCTGGTTATCTCCTTTAATCTTCCCTCTGAGACACAGCCTTCCCATTTACCTATGAAGGTTAGGCTAACTAAATTGCCAAAGTAAGGATTTGAGATCCCCACTCTATGGCTCTGTCCTGGCATAGTTAAAAAATGCTGTAAAGAATGTGTAATATTTAGAGTTGCTCATGATAAACAGGAATCTAGTAGGTTCTGTGAGAAACCAAAGAGAGATGGGCAATTACTGTGTCATGTGAGAATGAGGTAGGTAGATGGTTTAGAGACAACTGTATATTTTCATAAATAATCCTGTTACATTCTGATAAGCATTTTACTATGTAATTTTATTTCCTTTTATTGTTTATGAAAAAAACAGTATTTTGAACTGAGTAGCAGGCCAGGCTTGTATACCCAGCTTACTATTTTTCATTTTTTTCTGGGGGGAAAAAATCTCATTATCATATAGGGAATCCCCATTCCAAATAGAACAGTGGTGCTATCCTAGGCCAAATCTTTGTCACAGTCTCTAATTTGTTTGACTACTTTCTCAATAGCCCCCTATGGTCTCATCTCTATTCAGTCCCCAGAAAAATCTTTTAAGAATGTGGATTAGATAAGATCAGGCAAGCTTCTACTCCCAACCTTTTGGATGGGGGCTGTCCCCTCTATTTCCTATGACAGAAATGGATCCAAGACTGAGGCTTATTTAGCCTGTATGAGTGAACACTCTCCAAGTACAATGAATGTCTCAAGCATATGCTCAGAAAAGACATCAGCCAATCAGCGTGCCACGGGACCAGTGTGCCAGAACTGTATGGAAAGGCTGCTCTTTCTGCTGAAGTTGTTAAGCAATAGAGTGTGGGACTCAGGCTGCAGGCAGCCATGTTGACTGTCACGGGGTTTGTGTGAGACTGGGACTGATGGCAGCAATTGCATTCAAGACTCTTGTTTTGCTACAAGTCATCTACCACTTAAATGTTCAGGGTTGCATGAGATAAAAAACCTTTCCCTGAACATTATTTTGACAGAAACTAGTTAGCTGCGTTTCTGTCACTTTCAATGAAAAGATTGCATCTTACTACAATATCTGAAACTGCACCGTTTTCCCCACCACAACTGGCTCCTTCCCCTGCATTCCCTAACGGCAGTGAGTTGCACTGCTGACCACTTGCTCCTTCTTTAACTATGTCTCTCTAGGCAACCATAACATCTTCATTGCTTGTTTCCCTCCTACCCTACCACCCACTCCTTCATAGTCTCCTTTGCTGGTTGCCCCTCTTCTGTTACAAGTCTAATCATTAGAGAGCCCAGGGCTAGGCCCTCAGGATGCTTCTTTATTCTCCCCCACTCCCCTGTGATCTCATCCCATCTCATGACCTTCATCCCCATTTGCAGCTTCTAACTGCTCACTCTCAAGTTTTTACAGCCATCTGTCATGCCCCCAGAACGACAAAGTTTATATATCTACCTGTTGACTCTTTATTCTCACTTAGACATCCAATTCATCTAAAATATAACATGTCCACAGAAGAACCCTTGATATCCCCTTTATCTCCTCCAGTTCTATTTCCAACAAGGGCATCACCACCCACCCACCTACTCAGATTAAAATAACTAGGATCCCTCACACATTCCCTTGCTCTTTAACTCTACCAGCAGATCCCTTCCTCTCTCCCTTCAGACCATATCCCACCATCAGCTCCTGGAGGTACTATCCGAGACCAAATCTTCATCACAGCCTTCTAATTGGTCTCCCTGCTTTCACAACAGCCCTCTATTGACCATTTTCTATTCAGCTCCAGAAAGATCTTTTTAAAATGTAGATCAGATAAGATCACAAAAGCTTCCACCCCAACACTTTAGTATAACTATTTTTAAAAATAAAATAAGGAGTTCCCTGGTGGCTTCGGCGCTGTCAACGCTGCGGCCTGGGTTTGATTCCTAGCCAGGGAACTACCCACATAAAAACATAAATAAATAAAAATAAAATAAAATAAAGTTTAACACCCATATAGCCACCCCTGAGATCCTACCATTAATGCTTGACTTGATGTATCACGTAGCTATCCATCCCTCCATCTATCCATTTATCCATCATATTTTTGGATCCATTTCAAAGTAAATTGCACATACATTCCAGCATATATATCCTTAACTGGAGTTCAATATTTGTTTATAGCTCTTTTTATTTTCTCTGTGGTCTTTTAAATATACAGTGAAATGTATAAGTGTACCATTTCATGAGTTTTGACAAATGTTTACATCCATGTAACCCAGCCTCTTATCAAATATAGAACATTACCTTCATGCCAGAACATTATCTCCAGACCCTCTTTTAGAAGCACTTCAGTATCTTTCCATTATAATCAGAATAAATCCAAACCCCTCATGATGACCTTCTTCAGGTCCCTTCTGCCCCTCAGATCTCACTTCAACCTCCCTTGATTTAGTAACCTCTCCAGCCACAGGCTTCCTTTCTGTTTATGGAACCAAAGCTCATTCCTGCCTCTGGAACTTCTTGTTCCCCCAGCTGGGAGTGAATACTCTGCTCAGAATTTCTGTTGGTCAGCACTTCTCACCACTCAAATCGATGCCACCATGTTACTTCTTCATTCCTTTATTTTATTTTCTTCATAATAAAATGAAGCATTTCTCCAGGTAACATTTCTATGGATATGTAGATATAGGTATATTCAATTTATATATTGTGTGTCTCCCCCACTAGTATACAGTCTTCATGAGACATAAGCTTTATATTATAATGACCATTATTTCTCCATCACCCAGAACTGACTCATATGAGACATTCAATAAATGTTTGCTCATAGATGACCACCAAGAGTTAAAAGATTGAGGAGTGGATGGAATCAAACAAAATTCCTAGGTTTCTGGCTTCAACAGTGGGCTACCTGTGTGAGATGGGGAGCTGAGAGGTGGTTAAGCTGTGGGTATGCTGAATTAGAATCCATGAGGCAATAGGATACATAATTCAGGAGAGAGATCTGAGCCTGGTCTATGAAGGGTTGTGAGGTTGTTGGTGGTTGCAGGGTGACAGCAAGGAAGTGTTTCAAATGGTAAGAGTGACTACAGCCACCAAATGCATACTATTGTCTTGTTCTTTTCTCCCCATCTTCTGTCTGCTGTTTATTCTTTGTTTCCTCCCTCTTTAGTGTTGGGACATCAGCCATCCCATGGCTTGTGGCTTCAATGTCCTCTTTGCTGTAGCCCCTTCTCTCTCTTCCCTTCTAATCTGTTTATAACGTGTGGTGGACTAGGAAACCAGACAACGCAAAGCGTTAGAACCGTGTGTATAAATAGGCTCTCAGTAAACCCTTAACTGTCTCAGGAGTCATTCACTTGGCCTTTGCAGCATGCTTGGTGACTTTTACTTTAGCTGTTGTTTATGGCTGGTTTTATGATCATCAGCAAGTTTTGGTTAGGTGCAGTGTCATTATATTGTATATGAGTGTATGTACATCCCACATGAAATAAAATAAAATCCTCCCAAGTAGCTTACTGATTGTCCTGAATCGGTGCCACCTCATTTCTGTGGACAGAGATTTCCTAATCAGTGAGTTTACTGTTGACTGTGAGAGCATCCATCCCAAACAAAGAATTAGCAGTATGCAGCATTATACCATCAAGCTATTACACAATGGTGCATTCAGCAGCCCATGGGTCAGTTATGCAGTTTGCATCCCTCCCAGTTAAAGCCCTGAAATGCTGGGGAGAGAGCAGTGCCTTGTGCCGTGTCCTTCGGGACCAAATGCCAAGAATGACCAAAACCCTCGCCCTACTGGAGGAAATAACTGTTGGTTTCCTCAAAAATTGTGTAGCATCTTTGATTCTCAGCAGAGTTGACACATACATATACCCCGGCATGTATGAGGGCTGTGCAGAAAGTATCCAGCCATGTAATATGAAAAAATAGAGGCATTTATGGCTGGATTTTTTTTCTGGACAGCCCTCATATGCTTTACCTCAGCATGGCCCTTGGGCACCTTGGCATACCCCCGTCTCACCATCTATACAAACAGTCTCAAAAGTTAGTGGAATAGAACAGTGTTTCTTGACTTGAGGTCCATTTTTGGGTCTGAGGACTCTGAAATTATATGAAAATCTGTGGGGGAAGGGAGTGTCCAGATGCATCTTTCCCCTGTGGAAATTGATCCATGGAACTCATTAAATTCTTAATGGAATCTGTGAGACAAGGGCGGTTTCTGAGGGGAATAGAGGGAGACGGCTTGGAGAGTGGATAGCGTTGTGGTTTGGGATCCTCCCTCCTCTGCATCGTTACTTACACAAACTGGGGGACAAACCTGGACAGGTACCTACCTAGTTTGTAGTTTGTGCCTCGGTCCTTTCACTTGTGAAATGGAGATAACAATAGTACCCAATTCATGGGGCTGTGTGAAGAGAAAATGAGCTAATCCTTGTAAAGTACTGAGCAACAAAGTCCCTCAATACGAGGCTTCCTCTGAATAATCAAACTTCTGTGGATTCCGACACACCCACCAGTCACGATTAACTCGAGGGCGGGCGGTTCTTTACTGTCCCTTTCTGTTTTAAGTCTCAGAAGAATCCGGGGAGGAGGGTGGGCAGGATGTAATCTCACGGGAAAGGCCAGGTAGCAAGGTTCAAGGTGCCAGCTCACCTCTCAGTCGTGGGGGTGATAAGGCGCCGCTGATGTCCGGGCACCGACGCGCCTCCGGGGTGCCCCGCAGCCCCAGCACTCTTTGCCACCCGGTGTGGGCCCAGCCGCGACCACGGGCTCCTGGGGAGCGGCTTGGGCGCCTCGCAGTGAATGGTGTCCCTTTGGGCGGAGCAGGAGAACGGGGGCGCGCGGGGCTGCGGGGAACAAGGGGGGTGTGTCCATGGACCCCTGGTCCACCCTGCGCGAGCGCGCGGCCAGGTGAGCGTAAGAGACGGGGTGGGATCCACCCAGGCTGGGCCGATTGTGAGCGTCAGCTACGCAAGGCCCGGTTGCCAGAGCAACCGCGTAAGTGCGGGGCGGGGCGGGGCGGGGCGGGGCGGGGTGGGGCGGGGCTTGGCTTGGCTCTGCCGGCCGCCAGCCTCCCGCTGCAGACGGCGAGGTGTTTAGCCAAGGGTCCCCGCCAAGGTGGTGGAGGTGGGTGCAGCATTCCCAGCGCGGTGATGCAGGGGCAGTGCGCCCGAGGGTCATCTCCAGTAGTACTCCCTACCTTCGTCCTCCGCTCACCTCCTGACCGACCTCATGAAAAAATAATTTAATTAGAAATGTGAAGGTTATATAGGAATATAAATCAATCAATCACATTGAAATCATGTAGAAAGTAAAGTTAAATGGACAAATACAATAAATTATATAATAAAATGAAAAGTCAGTACAATTGGAAGAGACAGCTGCTGTTGATTCTTGTAAATCTACCCAGATATTTTCTCTGCTTGCTCCAGGATGCGATATGCTTAAAAATATTAATACAGAAATGGGAGCAAATATATCAAGGAGATCATTATATTTCAGAGCCTGCAAGCGTCCCCTAACACCCCCACTCCCAACCTATTACGTACCTTTCTGGAGGCACATTCTTAAGCTTTTATTATGTGGCTGTAACACATACATCTTATAAAAATAGTATATACTAACTTCTAATTAAAAGCAATAGTTCCCTCAACGCAATCTATTCTACCTTCTATCCAGAGATTCTGTTTTAAAATATTATTAGAGACTATTTCATGAACACAAAAGAATATACTTAGAATATACTACATAACATGGGGAAAAGAAGAAGAAGCAAAGCACACCGTGGCTAAGGAAAGGGAAGCTCCCTCTGTGTCTGGATTCCCTGTGTGATCGCTCCAATACTGTCCTCCATTTCTTGTCCTCACAGGTAATCGCTGTTCTGAATTTCATATTTATCACCCTTTTGCCTTTTAAAAAAGTGTTACTTCATATACATGCTTCCCTAAAAGAAAAGTGTGGTTAGTATTGCATCTTTTAAGGATTTATAAAAATGTGTATTATTTTGACAATTTTTTCTTTCAACATCTTATTTTTGAAGTGGATCTTTATGTTTAACCATAGTTTCTTTATCTTAACAACTGTATACTATTTCATTTTATTGCCATGCCACACTTCTTTTAAATCCGTTCTACTATTGGATGGACATTGGAGATGTCTTCAGTCTTTGCTATTAATAGCAATGCCGCTGTGATCATGTTCCTACTTGTCTTTAGATGCACAAGTTCAAGAGTTTCCCCAGAGTATGTGCTTAGGAATGAAATTTCTGAGTCATAGGTTCCTTATAACATCAGGTAATGTCAACTTGTTTTCCAAGTGTATTTAGCAATTTAGACTCTCATTATCAGTGTATGTCTTAGTCAAAACTTGGTTTTGTCACACCTTAAACTTTTTGCCAATCTGGTATTTCGTGATTTTATTTTGCATGCTCTGGTTACTGATTATTAGTCTGAGGGCTTGGTTCCTTGGAAATATTTCAGTGCGACTTGTTGCCAAGCCGCACTAAGTACCCACAAGTACTTACCACGTAACTCTGTTAGATTATTTTAACAGTATTAGGACGCCATTTCTTTTTTTTAAAAATTAGTTTCAAGTGTACAAAACAACATAGTAATTAGACATTTACATACCTCACAAAGTAATAACCCCAATAAGTCTACTATCCAGATAACACCTTAAATAGCTATTATAATACCATTAACTAAACTACATTCCTTATGCTGTACCTTATATTCCATGACTCTCTCTATATATATATATAAATTATAGTTGACATTCAATATTATTTTATATTAGTTCGGGTAAAGAAGGTGGCCCAGTTTCATTTTTTTGTATGTATCTGTCCATTTTTCCCAGCACCATTTATTGAATAGACAGTAGTTACCCCAATATAAGTTCTTGCTTTCTTTGTCATAGATGAAAGGACCATATCGGCATAGATATATTTCTTGGCTCTGTATTTTGTTTCACTGATCTATGTATCTGCTTTTATGCCAATACAATGCTGTTTTGATTACTATGGTCTTATAGTATAATTTGGTATGTGGTAGGGTGATACCTCAGATTTGTTCTTTTTTTCTCAAGATTGCCATGGCTACTTGGGATCTTTTATGGTTCCATATAAAGTTTAGGATTATTTGTTCTAGTTTTGTGAAAAATGCCATTGGTATTCTGATAGGGATTGCACTGAATCTATACATTGTTTGGTGTAGTATGGACATTTTAACTATATTATTTCTATCCAGGAGCACATTATATGCTTCCATTTATTTGTATCTTCTTTAATTTCTCTCTTCAATGTCTTATAATTTCCCAGTACAGATCTGTTACTTCCTTGGTTAAATTTATTTCTAAGTATTTCATTTTTTTTTTTATGCAATTGGAAACAGATTGTTTTCCTCATTTCTCTTTCTGATAGTTCATTATTGGTGTATACAAATGAAACCAATTTCTGACTATTAATCCTGTATTCTACTACTTTACTAAATTCATTTATTAATTCTAGTAGTATTTTTGGTGGATCTTGGGGTTCTCTATGTACAGTATCATGTCATCTCAAATAATGACAGTTTTACTTCTTCCTTTTCCACTTGGATGCCTTTCATTTTTTTTTCTTGTCTGATAACTGTAGCTACGAGTTCTAGTACATATTGCATAAAAGTGGTAAAAGTGCCCATTCTTGCCTTGTTTCTTAAGGAGAATGCTTTTAGTTTTTCCCTGTTGAGTATGATATTAGCTGTAGGTTTGTTATATATGGCCTTTATTATGTTGAGATATGTTCCCTCTATTCCCACTTTAATGACAGTTTATCATAAATAGATGCTGGATTTTGTCAAATGCTTTTTCTGCATCCATTGATATGACCATATGATTTTTATTTTTTATTTTGTTTATGTGGTGTATCAGGGCATGATTTCTTTAATCACTCGTTCTCAGTGTAGAAAAAGTCTCATATTTAAGTTTGGGTTGTTGACCTAGTGGAGTTTAGTAATGAAGAGCAAGTGACTCAGGTTACTTGGGTCTCAGTTTGTAAAATAATAATAATATGAACTTCCCTTAAAAGCCATGAAGAAAGTAGGCAATGAATGATCTCTTCTTGGCTCTGATGGACAACTGCGATTGATTCTTGGGGAATGTTTCTATAGCTTAATAACTCTATTATAACTCTATTTTAAGTCATTAATAGGTAATTACAATGATAATCCTTCACAATTTAGAAACAAACTTGATGTCAATGGTAGCATTATTTAACTCTGGGGAAGGTTCCTAAATTTATTTGAGGATCTGGCAGATTTAGAAAGAAACACATCTAGAAGATTGAAGAGAATGGATTAGTAATGCCTAAGCTATGCTTGGATTTATCATAACTATTAGTACAAATATTTTGAGAAGTCGGGTAAACATTTGTTAGTTGGTAAGGACCTTAGCCATAAGTAAAAAGCAGTCTGACTCACTCTCCTAACCTGGTTTCAGGGAAATTTACTCTCTGAATTTCATGAAAACTCTCTTTGATTCTGAGCAGGTAGCTCAAAAGTAGTTTCATGATACATAATTATATTTGATTTTAACCTTTCTGAAGCTTAGGGAAGCTAGTTAATGCTGAGCTACTTAAATTTATCAGCTTCCTACTAAAGAAAAACAGCCAGAATGGCTATTTTTTAGAAATCCCAAGGATTAGTAAATAGACACCTTTCCCCTCTTTCATCAGAGGTTTTAAAAACACTTCAGTTTTAACTTGAACTTTATTTATTTAGTGTTTTGCCTTTAGCTGTTTGGCAGAAGTGTTGTCAGAACTTGGGCAACACAAAGGAAAAATGGGAGTAAAGAGCATTAATAGTCCTGCTGGTCAAAACAAAGCTAATTGAGAAGTGACAGAAAAGTTTATAGTTCTTACCAACCCAAACTAGGAGACAGATGGTCTCATGGACTGCATTCTGTCCCAATAATCTAACTTATGCTTCCATCTTTATCTAGTATTATGTAATATTTTATCTTTATATTAAAATTATGCCAAGGACTTGTGCATTTAGTACTGCTTACATAGTCCCAGAAGTTTTGCAAAATGCTTGATCGATGAAAGTGATTCTATTGAATCACCTCACAAATCTTTATAAAAATTACCATTAAAATCCAGTAATAAACTCATTAGCTACCAGAGCACATAAATTCTTATTTACTGGCCTGGAAAGCAGGCTAGATTAGTTGTTTCATAGCAGCAACTATATTACTTAATTTAAATGTGAAGGTAAGTAAAATATGAATTAGTAATTGGTATGATGGTATGCCAACGGCTAAAGGTATATTTAATTGGAAATAAAATTTGTTCAGTTGTTAAGGATTATTTCATAAGATTAAGGCGGTGTTAGTAGAATTTATTATCTTTTCACAAATATTTACAAAATTCATCTTTTATAATGCCCATGTGTTCGTATTCTCCCCCCTCTAAAAATAGCTAAATCTTTCAGGGTGTCTCTGTGTTGTGGGGAGGCTATTTATTTTACTAGTTTGCACTGCACATTGATTTGCAACTTTACGTATGGACAATGAGAGATTGATGAGATATTTAATTTCTTTCTAAAAGGAAAATGAAAACATATCAAATCGCTTTAAAATGGGAAATAAATTAGTTGACCACAGTGAGCACTACTTAATACTTCCATGAGGGACTTAGATCAACTCATTTATATTGTACAATAGCAATTACAAATCACTTTTTGAATGGATGAATGTTCGGCAACTATTCCTTTAGACTATGAGTAGCTTTTAGATAAAAGTATTCATAACAGGATCTGTACTTTTCTCTGGCTCAGAGTAAAGCCTTCTAAGATCATAAGGGAAAGTTTTTGTGAAACACCTCACAAGTTCTCTTGCTGCAGAGCATATTTTTATTATTTGTAGGCTCCTGTTGTATTCATTAGATTTCCTATGTACTTAGCTATTTTTAAAATTACTGTATGAGTCTAATTCTTTTCTTTTTTTTTCAATGTGGGTAGTTCCCTGTCTGGGAATCGAACCCAGGCTGCAGCATTGACAGCGCTGAAGCCTTAGCCACTACACCACTAGGGAACTCCCGAGTCTAATTCTTAAGACTATTTTAAATCTCTCACACTAAGTGTATCTTTATCAAATTCTTCTTTTATGTCTAGCAATTTTTACTACCATACTGTTTGCACATACAGATTTATAACATCTGACTCTCAGCTTTGACCTTTTCTTGTTACATATCTCTCCTTTTCTTAGGTAGTGTCCATAATCTCAAATTCCTCCTAGTCTAATAGTCATTTCTTTTTGTTTGCCCAATGTCTTATTTTTAAACTCATCAATTTATTTATTTTTCTTGTAAATACTACATAAGTAGCTTTTTGTTATTTAATTCAATCTATGTCCGTCTTCTGATGAGAGAATCTAGTATATTTTACATTTAGTGTAACAAGCGTTACACCTGGTTTGAATTTTTTATTATCTTTTATTTCTTATTTAGTTTACTCTGCTATGACCTCTTTTTTATGACTTACTTTTTTAAATTTGCTGAAACTTTTTTTTTTTTTTTTTTTTTTTTTTTTTTTTTTTTTTTTTTTTTTTTTTTTTTTTTTTTTTTTTTTTTTTTTTTTTTTTTTTTTTTTTTTTTTTTGGTGGCTTCCTGGCTGGGAATTGAACCCAGGCTGCGGCATTGAGAGCACTGAAGCCTAGTCACTACACCACCAGGGAACCCCAAATTTCTTCTTTTTAACTTAGGAAATTTGGTGAACTTTTTCATTTCATTAATAATCACTCCCTGTTTTCAGGCACTAATAATCTATTTTTTCATTTTATAAAAATAACATTTCCCTACCTATCTCCAGATGCTCTGTTCTTCCAGTGTTTTCCACAATCTCAAAAGAATATTATCACTTCTCCCTTCTATTTTTCCTCTCCTACATGAGATCTTGGGAATGATTTTACAACTCTCTAACCTACTCAGCCCCAACTCTTGAGTTTGGCCAGAATAACTTAGAATTTCTAATTACAGACAATTATTATACTATCACTGGCAGTATGAATTTTCTATGTCAATTCATATGACACATTCCCAGGGTATTTATCTTTTTTCATTGGAAAGCAATTTCACATCATGATTATGAACTTGGGGCACTCAAGTCAGACTACCCAGGTTTGTTGTATCTCAGCATCCCTGCCTGTTAACCTTTTAAGCTTAGTCAAGTTAGTGTGTGTTTGTGTTTGTGTTTGTGTGTGTGTGTCTGTGTGTGTGTGTGTGTGTGTGTGTGTGTCTCAGAATAATAATAATAAAAATTATAATGTATTGTTTTAAAATAACCACACATTTTTTGGCTGTCCCTTCACAAAAATGGAACCTAATTTCACTTTCATGTATCCTGCATTTAGTCTCTCACTTCTAATGATTAGAATGAAATGGAAGTGACAGTATGTAATGTCTGAGATGAGGTATAAAAGACATTGTAGATTCTGAATATATCTGTCTCAGTGTATTCACTTGGGTGGAAGCTAGCTGCTATGTTGTAAAGAAACTCAGGAAGCCCCACAGAGAGGCCCAGGTGGTGAGAAACTGAGGCCTCCAGCCAATAGCCATGTGAGTCAGTCATCTAAAATTGGATCCTTCAGCTCCAATAAAATCTTCAGATGCCTGAAGCCCTGGATGGAGACATCAGGCTTTTCTCTTTCTCAAGATCACCTCCAGATGACCCATGGCTAAGCTTAATGGAGACTTTGCCACAAAGTGCTTGATTTGTTCCTATCCCACCCACTACCCATGTCCACTGGAGGTATAAACAAAAGATGGAGGAAAGAGAAATATTCTGGAGGAGGAAACGTTTAAAGTGGTTTGGTGCCTGAACACTTCTTAAATCCAAGAGGGTCAGGAAGGGTGGACAGAAGTCTGAACATAAAACTTTTGAAGTTTTCATGTATGCCAGACCATATCAATGTACCTCATCTGGATATTTCTGAAGATAAGAGGCTCTGTGCAGGATCTGAGATAACAGGACATGATGGGATTGCAAGGTAAACAGAGTGACTCACCCTCTCTTTATCTCAGAAGATAGCAAATAGGACTCCACAAATTTCCGTATTTCCAAAGGAAAGATCTCTGAGACAGGTAAGTTGTAAGCTGCCTGGTGTTGTAGCAGTAGAAGAGAGGTGGACATACCTCCTAAAGGGGGTGCACATGATTTGTGGACTCCAAAGGGAAATGCAGCTGAGAAAAGGCTAATGAACAGGTTTAGAAAAAAGCATGTCCATCTGCTATATTGAAACCAGCTCATAAGTAATAATTTGAAAGTTAAGAGTCTTCTTACCTGCCCAGCACCTGGGCAGGACCAGCTGACGACCCCAGCAGTAGAAGACAGCATGATCCAACTATTTCTATCAAGGAACCATCAGCCACCATCACTCCGGGAAGCAGATTCTCTTTTCTCCTTTTCCTCTCTTCTCTCTCCCACCAATACACATTAATGATGAAAATGTGTTCACACTGACAGTACTTCGATTTCTTTGACCCATTACCAGTGACTGCTTTATTAAATAACAGATAGAAAATTGTACATTGGCCTAGATTATTGAATAGGAAAACGCTTAATTTTCCCATCACCAAGTAACAATAGGGGCTTTGCAAAGTATGATATAGTTGGTTATAAAAGGGTAACCTTGAGTCAGTGGTTTGACTGAGACAACGTGATTTACACCTGTGTTCAGGCTTCATTGTTAGGAGTTACTGCAACCATCTGACATTGAGGGGGCAAGCCTTAGGACAAAAGCCAACTAGCTGAGATTAGCAGAGCAAATTCCAAGAACTTGGAGGTCTATGAATTAACTTGGACTGGCTCTGCCTCTGACTTCTCACTACGAGATAGTAATTCCCTATATTTTAAGTCATTTTGAGATGAGCCTCTTATAGCCAAAAACATCCTGCTGTAGCATCCTTTTGATACCCAAACAAATGTTCTTCAACATTTGACATTTTGATGTCTGTCTTTTCTATGTAAAGTAAATATGGTCTGAATATCCAGAAATTATATCTGGTTTGTAATATGTAACTATTATATGGCCTATATTAATTGATAGTTATTCCTTCTCAACCTTCTTTAACTATACCATACCTAGGCAGAGCAGATCTGTATCACTATGTTGATCAGATAAAACAGAACCACGAAATCAGGAAGTTACTGCTTATTGCACATTTATTGCAATTATGGGAAAACCAAAACCTTTCCTATTTAACATTTCTTTTAAAAAAGCAGTTGAAATAACTAGTACAATTCTAAAATTATTTGTGTAGTATACATGTCACAGTATAGAGATGCCCTACAAAAAAATATAGGCACAATTGTTCTAGAAATTAGATCTTCATGGAAAAATATACTTTAATTGTTAACTATCCTCAGGCTGATTAGATATTATTAAATGCATCAATAGCCAATGCTGCTTTTCATGACTGCAATAATTAAAATGTAATACATATTCAAATCAATAATTGAATTTGTTAAAAGAATATGCTCAGCTCAGTGAGGATTCTCAAATAAATGGAATTCAAGTACCCTATTTTCATCCTTTATAGTACTTGCCTCAACTTAATTTAATGACTGCCCAGTCTAGTGTATGAGATATTTTATTTTTATTTTATTTTATACTATTCATGGGCTCATATATGTGGGTCATAGTCTGCATCTAGGTATGAACATAGACTGGGAATTTGTTAACAACACTTAATATGAGAAATCCTAGAGACACAGCTGATTAGTTTTGCATACTTTCATTCATTATTTTCCACTTCTCTGTCTAGCCTTGCTAGTAAGATCTGTGACATTGTTTTCTTTTCATGTGACCAAATAGTAAAATGGTTATTGCATTGAGAATTTCATTTGTTTTTCTGTGCTAAGTTCTTAAAACAATTCATGTTTAAAATGGTGAGGGAAAGCTGCTTTTTATAAAAGTTTGAAAAAAAATGGTTACCAGTTTTTATGTTGCTATTCTCCATATTTTAATGATTTTGAGAAATCTTTCATTTTAGGAAGATCATTTAGGGAAAAAAAGTGCAAATAATAAATATATATTGTGTGAAACAACATTTGTTTCTCTTGAATTACTTTTTAAATTATCCTTATGCATCTGGTGATACACAAAGAAAAATCCAATAGAGTAATATAATGGGCCAATATGAATTTGTGTTCTAGTTCCTGTTAGTTGTAGTCTTGTTTGAATCACATCTAAAAGAGATCCAAGCATGACATAAAGCCAATATAGCAGATAAGGGTGATGGCAGACAAGATTTCGATCTTGGTCTTCATTACATTATTATTTAATTTTCATTAGCATCACAGCAATCATTCTTCATTCATTTTTAATAGGGAGTTTTGAATAATTAAACAATTTTAAACATAATCCTCTAAGCAAAAGGATATTTTTTCATTGACTCATTTGTTCGATGAATCATTAGTAAGTACTTATTACGTGCCAACCACTGTTCTACACACTAGCGATACAATAATGAACAAAACCATATAAATGCTCTGTTCTCAGGGAGTCATATATTCATAGGGAGGAAGAGATACATGCAAACAAAAAACACAGTAGTCAGGAAACGATATGCACTATGAAGAAAAGGAAGCCATGATACAGATTACACTGAATGCTGGGTGGAGCATTCATATATGAGGCATGATCAAAAACTACGGTGAGAGTGAATGCTGCTGCTGAGTGCCATGCAATGGAAAGGCAGGAATCTTTCATATAAGAAATGGCGCATCGAATGTTAGTGAAAGTGTGTGGCAAGTTTTAACTTGATCGGTGCAATCAATTGGTTGTGAGCTACAGTTGAGAAATGATGTGTTTTAAAGTATGCCATAAATTATGAATCACTAACAATACATTAACCAATTTCTTTCCAATAAAAACATTACGGTGTGTCTTCATCCACCTTATTCACCAGATCTGGCACCATGCACCTTCTGGATCTTCCCCAAAGTGAAAATGACCATGAAAGGTAAACATTTTGAGTTGATTCAGGAGATTGAGGTAGCCACGAGAGAGCCACTAAAGACATGAAAGAGAACTTCCAGAACTGCTTCAGAAAGTGGCAAGAATGATGGGATAAGTTGTTCAAAGCAAGGGGGAAGTATTTTAAGGGAAACTAATGGCAATGTGCCTTTCACTGTGATAAATTTTTTTAAATTTAAACAGTCACTGTATTTTTTTTTTATCACACCTCATAGGTTGTCCAGAGAGTGCTTCTCTGAGTAGATGACATTTGAGAGAAAGTGGGCCCAATGGATGCTGAGGGAAGCATATTCCGAGGTAAGAGTAAGCCCAAGGTGCTGAAGTACCCATGTCCTTGGAAGGTCAGTAAAGCAGAAGGAATGTGCTGTGGCTGCAAGATAGTGTTCAAGTTGGGGTGGTGGTGGAAGATGGCCACTTCCTAAATGGCCTTGAAAATCGTGGTAAGGACTCTGGCTTCTGTTTTGACATGGGAGGCAATAGGAGGCGTTTGAACAGAAGAATGATAGCATCCTACTTAGACTTCAAAAGGATTGCTCTGACTAATCTGTGGAGAATCAATTTGTAAGGCAGTAAAAGTGGGAGAAGGGAGAGAAATGAGGTGACTGCAGATTTTCAGGTGAGACTTGATGTCTTGGACTAGGTAGGATTGTGTGGCAGATGGATTTCATTTGATGGGCTCAATTAATAGCCTCCCCGTGTCTTCTTGCTGTCTCTGGGGCCTCATTTGCCTGTTGAAAGTTGAGAAACCATGTGAAACAGAGCCTTCATTCTGGCCGGGGCCATGGTAGATCAGCCAACTGGCAGCTGCCCAACATATAAGGGAGCCCCAGCGAAGCCCAGAAGAGCTGCCCACTGAGCTGCATGAGATCAGCAGAACATCTTAGCTCATAAACTTACAAACTGAGAGGAGTGACACAAAATTATGAAATTAGTGTATGCATCATATTTATTGTATGGCATGGTATGGATGGTAATCATGGCAATGATGAAGTCAGTGGATTCTGAGGATCTCTTGAAGAAAGAACCAATTGGCCAAGCGAGAGAAGCTGTGTGACTCCAAGGTTCCACCCTGGGCAATGAGAAAAATAAATATGGATAATGGAGGGGGACATGGAATCCAATTTTAATCTTTGGTCATTATATTGTGATTCATTCAAATGAAAGTCATAAATAAAAAATGTCCCAGTATATAAGGTTTTGTAAAATACTTCTGAAGAAAAAAAATCAAACATCAGTATAGTTTTGGCTAGAGACACAAAAAAATATAAACTCAGTTAAAAACTCATTTCTCTGTAGTCACTCTGTTAGAGGGGATGTATCAAAGTCATACAGACCAATTTTGTTGTAATAACCAGACTTTGGATAAATATTCTTCCATCTATTGTAGAACTGGATGCTGGTAGATGCTGGCCCTTTATCGGACCAGTGTGTTTGCCCCCAGCTGCTATCATTGCTAGTGCTAAGCTACCCACTGTCCTGCAACTGCACAGAGCAAGTGGGGCTCACCTGAGTGCAGGAATGAATGACTCTGTGATCGATTAAGATTCTAGATTTGCTCTTGTGATCACACTGAGGCCAAATCTCATTTGGATCATCATTGCTGCTTAGCTTGATTCCTTGGCGCTCTCCCGAATTCCTGAGTCTCTCATAGGTCTCCCTTATGAGCACTCCCTCAATAAATCACTTGAACAAGTATCCCAGCTTCGTGCTCTGTTTCTAGGGAACCTGAAATAAGACATAAGGCATTGATCAAATTGCTAAGTACCCCTAGGCCAGTGACACCATAAGACAAATGTTAATGCTATTATTTTTTAATATTCAAATAACTGATTTTATTGTGAGGACACCTGGGTATATCATCAATTCCATATGTACATTGAGAAAAGCAAGCAATACAGTGTTTTCCATGATTAATAGAGTGATATTGGAGAAGTAAGTCATCTTAATAGTTTTCTGAAAATAGGTTTTATTTGTCAAGGGCAAGAATTGTCAGCAAAAATCTTAGGATGTTTAATTGTTAGTGACTTGGACTAATGGAGTAAGCTAAACTGAATTGATAGGAAAGAAAGACAAGTAGTATTAAATGCCTTCAGTTTGGTGGCTTTTTACCAAAATATTCACTTTATGTTTGGAAAGCATCATGTTAGTAGCTTTCATGCCAACACAGTAATTTACACATTTGACTTTTATAAAATTGGGGAAAAGGAAAATGAGTATCAAATATATAGAAAAGAGTTATCTTGGGGAAGATGCATGTAAGTAAATACCATTTCAACTAACTCCAAGGGACTTTCAGTATAAGTTCTTTGAACTACATTTTGTTTGATTTGTTTCATTAACTATTGTTTGCTAAAAGCACATTGCAAGTGGAGAGAATATATTATTATCACCATAAATGTATTGAATTTGACCTGTAGCTGTATCTATGGAGAAAAATGTCAGACCTCACAGCCTTAATTCTGAATCTTATATTATTTATGACTGACACTGTAATAGAGAGTTCATAAAATTAAATAGTATGTTTGGACATGATAGAAATTTAGAATTATATAATATAGATCCAAAAGAGAGAGATGCTAGATAACTCTAGTCTGACTTCTATATTGCTCAGTTGAGGAAACTGAAAGTTAGAAAGACTGAGTGATTTATCCAAAGTCATGGAGATAATTTGTTTCATATCTGCAATCAGAAGGCAGAACAGGGTAAAGTAAACATATTCATTATAAGGTATAACTATTGTAATTGTTATTCTTATTGACAAAGATAATGAAAAACACATTAAAATGAAATGGAGAATTGACAGCTATTAATACAATTATTTTAAATGGTTCACTTATCTACATAATTCAGGTATAAGCCAACATTATAATTTTTGCCTAAATTAAATGGATATTTAATACTAGTTTTTCATTGGAGAGAAAGTAAAATAAAAACAAAACAATTCCATTTACAATAGCTACAAAAGAGTAATACATTGGAAAGTTTTTGACCAAAAAAGTGCAATGCAAAACTTATAACTGAAAACTGTACTCGTAAAACATTGCTGACAGAAATTGAACAAGAACTAAATAAATGGTAAGAAATCCCATGTTCATGGAGTGGAAGAGTAAATATTGTTAAGATGGTAGTACTCTCCAAATTTATCTACAGGTTCAATATAATCCTTATCAAAATTTCAGCTGTCTTTTTTTTTACAGAAATTGACAAGCTTACCCCAAAATGCACATGGAAATACAAGGGACCCAGAATGGCCAAAACAATCTTGTAAAAGAACTTTGTTGGACAACTAACACTCAAATTTCAAAACTTACCATAAAGCTACAGTAAACAAAAGAGCATGGTACTGGCACAAATGTGGACATATAGCTCAATGGAATAAATCAGAAGTCCAGAAGTAAACTAATATATTCATGATCGATTGATTTTTAATAGATTCAATGGGGTGATTTTTTGTTGTTGTTGTTGAATGATCCTGGGACAACTGAATACTCATGTGCAAAAGAACGAAATTAGACCTTTACCTCACATCTTATACAAAACATTAACTCAAAATGGTTCAAAGGCCTAAATATAAAAGGCAAAACTATAAAACTCTCAGCAAGCAACATAGGATTAAATCTTCATGACCTGGGGTTAGGCAATGGTTTCTTAGATGTGACACCTAAAGTAAAAGCAACCAAAGAAAAAGATAAATAAATTGGCTTTAATAAAAAAATGTAAAAATTTGTGCATCAAAAGAGACTATCAAGAAAGTGAAAAGACAACTCACAAAATAGAAGAAAATATTTGCAAATGATTTATCTGATAAGATTATAGTATCTAGAATATATAAAGCAGTCCTACAATTCAGCAATAAAAGATCAGTGACCAAATTAAAAAACATGGGAAGAGAATTTGAATTGTCATCTCCAAAAAAGATATGCAAATGTTCAAGAAGCACATGAAAAGAAGCTCAACATCATTAGTCATTAAAAAAGTGAAATCAAAATCACAATGAAATATCACTTCATACTCACTAGGATGTCTATAATAAAAAACATGGACAAAAAGAAGTGTTGGTGAGAATGTGGAAAAATTGGAACCCAAGTACAGTGTTTTTTTCAACTACCCAGGTGATTCCAACATTCAGCCAAGGTTAAAAACAACTACTTTAGAAAAAGGGGCTGGGCAGATAATATTTTATGTAGCTTGCTATGAGGAATTATGATAATAGAGGGCATCATTTTTCTATAAAAAACAAACAAAAAAAACTGGAGCAAGAGAAGAAAGGAAGGAAGTAAGGATAAACAAGGAAACTTCACAAATGAGGTTATTTTTATGGTGAATATAACATTTTAGAAAGATGTCTAAAAGCACAAAATATTGAGCTGGCAGTCCTTGAAGAGAGGGGGCAATTCAAAGAGAGAGTCTAATTAAAGGGAAGGAAAGCAAGCATCAGTGTTAGCTAGTGGAAATAAGAGAAGTTAAGGTACAAAAATCCAAGAAGGAGTAGATCAGTGGGACACTGCAGAGGGAGCCAGGAAACAAAGGAAGAGGCAGAACTGGAGAAAGGATTTGCACTATTTTGACCATAAAAGTGAGAAGTTCCAAGAGTATGAGAGACAAACTAGAAGTAGAGTCCTGTCAATAGGCACAATGCTTGTGCTGATTCTGGTTGCCCAGGCAACAGGAGTCCTTTCTTCATTCATGCTAATAATGACAGGAATGTGGAAAACAACATGCGAATATAGTCACAAAGAATTAGAGGTGGAGTCACACCTGGTCCAGAGATTGAGTTTGGGGAAAAACTAGGTGGAATTGGGATGGGATTCATGTGAGTGGTTGTAAAGAACATGGACTTGATTTACATTTGAAAGCAGGAAGTTGGGGCCTCTGTAGAGTGTCTTGGAAAGAGAAATTAACCAAGTAGCTGCATCTTCGTGCTGCCTCTTGACACACTTCTGTCACTTCACCTGGGAATGGAGAGTACAGACAGCCCAGCCTCCTCCGTTGGTTCTCCACCAGGGAAAATGGAAACATTGATTTCTTTGAGGTAGGAGGGAATATCACAATTTATAAAATTCACTTTGCCTTTCTTGAAATATGTAATATGAAATATGTTTTGTTTTTACGCAGTTGTCCTGTCTCCCTAGTCATTGAAAAATTCTACTTTTGTTGAACTTTTTTCCTAATATTATGAATGGATTATCATCACAAATTATATTTGATATTTGAAGATACCTTTATGTACCTTGTACATATTAGGAAAGAAATTTAAATAAAATATTTAAATATTACTTTAGAAATAACTTTATGTGTATGCGATTAAAGCAGAAATCAAATGCTGAATGTTTTAGAGCAATGTTTCTCAAACTTTTCTGTGCACAGGAATCACCTGGGGATCTTGTTATAGATTCTGACGGTCTGAGATGAGGCCTAAGATTTGACATTTCTAACTAGCTCTCAGGTAATATCATGGCTGCTGGTCCAGGGACCTCACTTGGAGTAGCATAATTTTAATTCATTTACAGTAGTTACCACGACATATAAATGGTAATTTGGTAGTTAAATGTTAACCAATGATCATATTTTTGTTTTATGAACTTTTTTCATTTGTGGAAACAATTTTTGTCATAATTTCCTTTTCTAAATTATACAGTAATACTTAGTTATAAAAAAATTCACTAATAATGGAAATGGATGGACTAAAAGAAAAATCCCCCTTCATTCTCCACTTTTCCTCCCTCAAACTCTCTTCTCTGTAGATAATAAATGTTTTTGGTATAATAAACACTGTGTATATATAAATAGTAATGAAACAGAGTAGTATAATGAATACATGGGCATTTATTGAGCACTTTTACAATGCTACCACAGTAACTCCACATAAGTTCACCCCAGAATTCAGCAGTTTACAACAGTATTTTGTCCTCATGCTTGGGATTTCAGGTAGATGACTATTGTCTCATCTGGAATAGACTTGGCTGGGAAGCTCTACTTCATGATCCATGTTCCAAGATGGAAGATCCCAGCTGGGGTTGGGTTCAGGTTGGCTCCACATTTCATTCTGGGGCCTAGGCTGAAGAAAAGGAGTAGCAGTTACTTCAGACACGTTCTTCTCATGGAGGATTATAATTGCCAAGAAGACAAGTCCAACATCTTTTTGTCACGTCTGCTAACACTGTTCAAAGCAAGTTACACGGCTAAGCCCAGAACCAAAGGGAGGGGCTGTTCACTCAGCTCACTCCAAGGCCTGAAGCCATGGAGGGTATTTCCTTCCTCGCCTCTCTTCAGTCTTCTGTTCAGTTCTTCTGTCCCTGGTGAAATCCACTGCATTCATGTCAAGTTTTCCTACATTGTCATCTGGCTTTTCTATCAGAAAGAATTGGGTGGAGAAAAAGAGGGTCAAAACACCTCTCTTCTAATGACTCCACCTTGGTGACTATCCAGAGAATTGACTAATACAAGGGAATCAGAAAATCTCCAATGGTTTCCATGTGTTCATATAAGAACAGGGCCAATAGGTTGTTATTTATTAATAACATCATTCCATGATGTCCTTTGTTTGGAGGCTGGAGCAATGAACATGTTGGTTTCTTTCCCAATTTGTTCTTCAGTCACATCCAAGGGGATTTTCATGCAGGAGATCTAATGCCATTTTGAAGTTTATGTCTGCAAAGTTTAATAAATAATCTCACTTTCAAAGCTAATTTTAATTGCCTATAACCCTTTACTAATTAACTATTCTTTTTTCCCCCTAAATGCCAGAAGCAGGTTGTTGCTGTTGTTTTTCTCCATGTTTGGACAATTTTCTCTTGCAAAAATAATCTCAAAGTGCATAGTAGAAGCCAATCAATGCTCCAGTCTATAATGTATGCCCTTAGCCAACCCCTGAAGTCACTGTAGCTGTAATAGTACTAATCCACCCAGCCCCCTTAGCTTGCTCCTGGGTCTGGAGGCTTTCCTGGCACCAGGGGAGCTTGCTGTGCTTGCCTGCGGGGTAGCCTGCAAGTGCCTCAGGTTGATGCTGCCAGATGGAACCTTCGATCAGTGAGGAACTGGATCCCATACATGGTCAGCCCAGCTTCCCTGTCAGTGGGGTACATTCCCAGAAAGGTTGAGATGCCAATAACCCACTCATGCACACACTCTTACTAGCTGCCTTTCCTTCCCTACCTCACTCCCCACTCCCTTGCAGCACTTCTAGGGGTCACCTTCCAAATAAACTACTTGTTCCCACTTCCTTGCTTCGGGTCAGGTTATAAGCAGAACAAACAAAGAGCTTTCCCTAAAATGCATGAAACTCAGAGTACCTGAAGCAATCAAGTAACTTAATTTCTGTGCAGATGAAAAATGGCTGGCAAATGGCATTGCTCTGTCAGAGTTGGCAAGGTAAAATAAGTAGTAACCAAATACCAAAAATGTGGAGAGAGAGAGAGAGAGAGAGAGAGAGAGAGAGAGAGAGAGAGAGAAAAGAAAAGAAAAGAAAAGAAAAGAAAAGAAAAGAGAAGAGAAGAGAAGAGAAGAGAAGAGAAGAGAAGAGAAGAGAAGAGAAGAGAAGAGAAGAGTGGAGTGAAACCCACCCAGGTGTTGGTCTGTGTTGAAGCATAGTAAAGGTGGAGTTTGGTTCTCAGCAAGGGTAATGCTCCCACCTCCCTGGCTTCTTCTGATCTCCAGCTACTTTCTCTTTCTGGCTGCCCCTTCCTTGGTCTGAGTGCCTCTTTCTCTGTCCAGAAGGAATAAGTATGATCCCATGCTCATTATTTCCAGAGCAGACAGATTTGAATTAGCCTCAAGTGCTTCTGAGAGCTGGTGTCAGCCTCCATGTTGTGCCCCAGATGACCACCTCTTGGCCCACCCTTTTACAGCAACCAGCTTAGTGAAAGTGTCACTGTCAGCATCTTACTTCAGGGTCAGCACCTCGCTCTTGCTTTCTGCCCTGGAGCTTTTCTTTTGCCATCTCTTAAGATGCCTTCTGGAAACCATTTAGCTGTTGTGAAGCATGTGCCATCCTGGTGATGCAAGGTAATGAACACCCCCTGTGCAATTCTTGACCAAAGGGAGAAGAAAGCTGATGGATAATTTCTCATTTGTCCTTCTGGTGGACCATTTTGAGGTATATTCTGAGCACCCCCTGGGGGTTTGAACCCCAAGTGCCTACAGTGTTCAGCTTGATAACTCTTTCCAGCCTTCCTGCCACTCAAGTTCTGTGGGATGGAACTGCCCAAAGTATACTTCCTGCATACACACCCTTGTGCTCAGCTCAGCTCTCTGAGGAACCCAGTGCTGCTTAGGTCCACATTCCAGAATGCCAAGCTTCTCCTGTATCTCCTTTTCCAATGGTTCCTCATACACCTTCCCAGCCCAATTGCTCTTCTGACATTATCATGGTCACACCTGTGTTCATTGGAATGTCTAAAAACTAGAACTTTACTACTGATTAACTACTTGTATGGAATTAACCATTTGTAAATTTATGAACAGACATTTAGGACACTAACTTCTGGGCCTTCCTGTTGAATTTTTGAGAACTCTGATAAGCTCATTCCATAGCTGATGTTCCTCCTTCATTAATTTTCACCTTACTTGGAATACACAGTATTTACACCTGCAGCTGAAGATTTTGTGGGGATTCACTGATTCAAAAAATGTTTATTAATATTCACAGTACTTGAATAGGCACTATGGAGTATAAAGCAGCTAGATGTATTTGCTGAAGTTTAGGGATACTCTAAGGATGAAATTAAAAATTTTTTTGAAAATAAAGCAACTGAGAAAATTCAATGAGTGTGACAATATATTGGCAAAAAATATGATGGTGGAGAGAGAAATCACATCAAGTCAAAGCTGTAAGACACCATAGACTTCACACTGTTGCTCAGGTAGTGAAGGATGCTCCCCTTGGACCAACAGTAACGGTCAGCTTTGCCACAACGGTAAAAATGCTTATGTTTGGTTGGCTAGGGCATTTTTGAAGGAACATTTTTCAATTTAATTCTTGAACATTTTGGGACTGCACATATTTAAAGCTCCAAAGACATGTCAACAAGTTTTAGTACTTGGTTGTTGAGTAACTTGTGTATCCTCTCCAAGGATGAGATTTTAGAGTTACAAAATCTGTCTTTTCTGTCAATGCAGTGTCATAATACATGCATTTTTTAAGCATTTTGACCCTTTATGCCTCCTGCTATTTCTGCTTGTTTATGAGAATTTTATTGTTATGTATGTGTAGATGGGAGTTTGACCTAGAAAGAACAAAACAATGAAAACAATGATTACATAATTCATGCCATCCTTAATGAATTATGCTTTATTTCCTAAGAGCTACAGATGTTATATTACTCATAACAGTCTGTTCACATATTAGTTATGTTACACAAATAGGCTGATTGTTAGCTTGAAACACTTAAAATTTTGTGTGTTTCTTTAAATTAAAAAAGTAGGTATTAGGGTATATTAACCATTTTGGGGCCTATAAAATGAGGAGCTCAACTAGTTGAGATCTAAAGCCTTCCTAACACACAGTGTGGTTTTCATGCCTCAAGTAGCTGTCTGTTCAATGAGGATGAGAGGACCTGAAACAGACATGGACCCATCCTGCAGCTTGGAGCCCAGCCCAGCCATGCCCAGCCTAGATCAGCTGACTCTCAGACAGCCCACAGTGAAATCATTGGTGGTAAGTGGTTAGTTAGAAGGCTAAGACTATAAAGTTAGAGTATTCCTTCAGGTGAATGGGAACTACCGCAAGTCTTCGAGTATGACAAGAAGTGCCCACATTATGTCTTATCAAGATTATTCTAGCAGCAATGCGTAGGGGCAAAGACTTCAAATGGAGTCTGTTTCTATAGCTCCCACAGCAACGAAAATCCATGATTTCAGTTTGGACTTAAACGTGATAAGGCAATATGAGGAATGGAGCTTTGTGAAGAACTCAGGGTGGGAAATTTATAACATGATGGCTTAATCCCCAAAGGAAATAGTGAACTGAACCTCTGGAAATATGATTGTCACCTAGTCGGGGATGTTTGTAGGAACAATTACATAATAAATATTCTGCAGTTGTTTTCTGTGGTCCCCACTTTGGTGTCTCTTGACAGTAGCCTTCAGATAAGGCCTTCAGTTAATTGTATGAAAAGTATTTGAATGCCTTCCTAAGAACTGACTGCATCTGAACGTCAAGTGAATTATTGACTTATCTTGTTCAAGACTGAGGGCAAATCTAATAAATGTGCTATTTAACCTGTTATGAATTGTTTTCAATTTACTTAAGAACCTGTAATACTTATTAATAGGATTTCCATGCTGGGGCTCAGCAATACTGCATTTTTCATTATGAAAAACTAGCTAATTAATGATGAGACCCCATAATCATTAGCACCAAGAGCAAACCCTGGCTAATACAGAAAATTCAATGGTAGAGAGCCTAGGGAAGTCATTTTCTATTCTGGCTGCACTTCATAATCATCTGGGGACATTTTAAAAAATTAAACTAGACCAAAGAATGATTATTTCTTAAAAGCTCTCTGGGTGATTTTACTGTGCAGCCAGGGTTGAGATAGGGCATATATGTTTTAAGCAAATTTTAAAAGCCAAATAATCTGGATAGTTTACCTTTGCAAAACACCCTAAAAAGAGCATCATTTCCTATAGCCTAGTTTTTATATGCAGGGGTAAAAATTAATTTGTTCATTATTCTATCAGAAACTAAATACAATTATCAAATTTTGCCAAGGTTACAATTAATTTACTGTTTTTATTTTATGACTGTTTTTAATTGCAGAAAAACACACATAATATAATATTTATTATCCTAGCCAGTTTTAAGTATGCAGGTCAGTGTCATTAAGCACATTATTGTGTTACCATCACCACCATCCATCCACAGAACTCTTTTTATCATGCAAAACTGAAACTCTCTACTCATTAAATAATAACTCTCCACTCCCTACTTCCTCTAGTCTCTGACAACCACCATTCTACTTTCTGTCTTTATGAATGTGACAATTCTAGCTACCTCATATAAGTAGAATCATACAGTTTTTCTTCTTTTGTGATTGGCTTATTTCACATAACAATACCTTCAGAGTTTACCCATGCTGCAGCACATGCAAGTATTTCCTTCTTTTTTAAGGCTTAATAATATTCCATTATATGGATATACCACATTTGTTTATCTATTCATCTGTCAATGGACATTTCTACCCTTTGGCTATTGTGAGTAGAGTTGTTATGAACATGTAATTAAATTTGGCAAATCTGAGGTTTTATGGAAACTTGAACTTTTGAAAAACTATTACATTTTATTTAACTAATTGATCACTTTGCCTGAGGTTTCTAATTCTTGTGTAGTTCTGGATCTTTTCAAATTGAAACATAATAGGAACACTTTTGAAATCTAGTCTATGTGTTATGTGTCTTTGTTTTGCCAACCTGTCTGCTACAGTGGGTAGCCAAAGCATCTATACCAGGCATGTCCAACCTGCAGCCCAGGATGGCTTTGCATGCAGCCCAACACAAATTTTTAAAACATTATTAGATATTTTTGCAACCATTTTTTTTTTAGCTCATCAGCTATCGTGTTATAGTATTCTATGTGTGGCCCATGACAATTCTTCCACTGTGGCCCAGGGAAGCCAAAAAGTTGGACACCGCTGATCTACTCAATTAACCCTTAAAATCATAAAATGTTAGCTCAAGAGTGGCAATTAATATTATGTATTTATACCATGTATTCATTTCATAAATAAATACATTGAGATTCTGAAGGAAAAGTAATCTAAGTGATCAATACTATATACAAAACAGATGCCCTGCTTTGCAAATACAATAAATATGCATGAGTTTAGAAGTTTGGACAACCTCTCTGAACTAATGAAATAATAGATGCCTATGGGATCTAGGTGTGCACATGATGTCACCCTTTAATTGTGAGCAGGAGGTACAATAGGAACATGGGGATAAATTTGGGGTCTCTAAGAAAAATTACTCCAAACATTTTTCCCTCAATTCTATAAATGCTCCTAAAAACCATCACCTGTTCTTTGAGGGCTCCCATATCTCATGCATCCCTCAATTATTAGCAAGACATTTTGAGAGATGTGAAGAGAGCATCTGTGCAAATTGCCATTTTGGCTGACCATGTTTTGTATGTCTAACTGAAAACTAATTTTATTCTGTAAAGGTTACAGTACTTTAGACCTAAAAATCCTTCTAAGACATTCGTTCACATCCCCTTCTTTTCATATGCAGGCTTAGGGAGGCAGTGACTTCACACCAATGAACTGTCAATGTGGGTGTGGCCAAGATCCTAACTGTACCCCCAGATCCAAAAGCTTATACATTGTTAGAAATGTCACTAGAAGCAAAAACAAGAAAGGGAAAATTGGTATGTGTTTTAGGACTTGAGTTCCCTCCTTGTCTTACAGCTCCTGAAAGTTTGCTGTCCCTCAGCCATCTACAAAGCCAGAAAATCCTTGGCTTCTAGCATTCTAACGCCGCTAAGCCTGGTAACAAAGCCTGGGGATCCCAGCCATGGGAACTTTCCCTCAGGGCCCTATGTCCACTTGAGCTCGTTCCACTGCCACTAGAAACTAGATGACTGGACTCTTTCCCAATTTTCTCTGCTTTCAGTTATCTTTGATATAAGGAGCTTTATTCTCTAAAGATTAGCATACTCAAACTAATGTTGCTATTTCTGTATTTACATAAAATTATATTGACAAGATTGCCCATTCTCCAAAAAGTTCAAATTTATCTGACCTTCCAAATAACAACATCCACTGAAAAATTATTGGACATCTGTGAGAGTCATCTGAGGTCGAATTAAATTTTAGATGTGCTGTAAAAATGGGTCAGTGCATTAGGATTACATTTTAATAGTTATGAATGTGCTAATAAAATCCTCCTCTTCAGTGCAAATTGGCAACACTCCCAGACTTCAGGAAGCTTCGAAGAAATAGATTTCAAAATTCCTGATTAACAAATATGTACAAGAAGTCAGAAAAGACAAATTAAGAAATCCCTGTGAAAATACTCAATAAAGCCTAGATTTATCTTACAAGTTCTGATCTTAAATGGGGCCTATTTGCACTGAAAAGGTCAACATTGTTCAATGGTGTAAGTAGCAAGTAGAAAATTCATAAAGAGAGAAGCTCCTCTTTCTCCTTAGAATCTGAGATTCCAGTGAAGTTGTACTTAGTCAACTATTTTCTAGATTGCTCAATAAGGCAAAAATAGGACAAAGAGATGGGAGTTGTGGGCACTTAAATTTCTGTTGGATATTATAAAGAACTTCCCAACAGGCTGCTTTGTGCGTCTCATGAAAAAAGTTTAAGCAGAAATTGGACAACTATCTTTCAGGGATGTTGTAGACTGTACTTACTAATTGCATGAGAAGTGCACTCGATGATTTTCAAGTTCCTTTTGAAATGTAAGACTGTGCTGCTACCTTCTATAAAATCAAAAGCAGCCCTAGTTAAATCATGGGTAAATAATATGTCTTAAACATGAGTTCTCAACTAATAGCATTTACAGTTTAACAGAACTAAATCTAAGTTTCTGGAATCCACACAGAGGCTAAGAGACAGTCACAACTTTGGATGTGAAAAGATTCTCAAGGGAGCTGCAGGACCCTGGAGGGGCATGCCAAGCCAATGCCCTGCAGGCCTAGCAGGTGCTCTGAAAGCAGCTGTGAGACAGATGTGTTGTGGAGGGTGAAGGCAAACCTCAAAGGTAGTCAATACAAAAGCACTGTGGTTTCCTTTCTTATCAAGTCTTTATCATTGACCCTAATCCTTTATATTAAGAACACATAGTAAGAGAGCTCTAGGGCAAATGCCAAAGTCCATGCAAGAAATCTTTGTTGAGTTACGAAACTGTGGCTCATTAACCCTGAATGTTAGCAGTCAAATGTAGACATATCCAAATGCTTATGCAAGGCAAAATTGTAGTTTGATCATACTCAAGACTTACTTGTCCTGGCCCTCCTCCTTTTCTCCATACTTCTCTCTCCGACCCCTGCCCTTAGATCTTCCCTAGGATCCTTGACTTCAGGCAATGCCTCGCATTCAGGACCTGCTCTTCTGTCACCTGGGAATCAGAATGGACCGAAGCTATGTCCTCATCCCTCTGGGCCTTGTAGATAAGTCACTGATAAATTAAAATTTAAAGAAAAAAATATTTGTGTTCCTATTCCATGATATTTGCATAATAGTTGAGTTTTCTTAGAATTGAAAAAATCATTTCACTAAATAATGCTTCTATAATTGTAAATCCCATGCAGGTGGTCAGCAGGGGTCACCAATGATAGTTTTAAGGTCTAGCTTGGTTGTACCACACATCCCAACAGATAGGTCATCCCCTTGTCAAAATTTGGAAACTACATAATGGAGAATTATTTTTAAATCCCTTACTACAATCTGTATTCATTCAACAAAACTTACCAGTTTTTCCTATGGAGCAGTTATTGCACTCACACCACAATTGAAATGTGGATTGCATTATTATACTAAAGTTAACCATTTTCTAATAGTTTAAGCTTATTTTCTTTGTGCATTTATTTACTTTTGACACATTTTTTCCTACTTTTTTTCAGCTTTATTGATTAGAAATTATATTTATTTAAGGTGTACAACTTGATGTTATATAATGTATACATTGTGAAGTAATCATGACAAGCTATACTAGTTAACATATCTATCACCTCACATAGTCAACCACTTTCTTTCTTTTTCTTGTTCTGTATCTTTTTGGAGTGAGAACATTAAGATCTACTAAAAATTTAAGTATTTATTGTCCATGAGACTGAGCTTATTATTTTCCTTACAGAGTACAATTTTGCTCTTTTTTTAAATAAGGAGTTCACTTAACTGTCACTTTACACATAGACTAAAATAATTGAAATACTTCAAAA
This sequence comes from Lyroderma lyra, assembly GCA_004026885.1. Classification (NCBI taxonomy): domain Eukaryota; kingdom Metazoa; phylum Chordata; class Mammalia; order Chiroptera; family Megadermatidae; genus Lyroderma; species Lyroderma lyra. The sequence goes on along the minus strand of PVJL010000002.1, from coordinate 342,071 downwards.
ATTAAGATGTCAAAAATCCACAAGGCGATAGAGAGGAAATATGAGAACAAGGGCTTGCTTTTAAAAAGTACTTACAATGACTAAAACAAAATCAGTTTACTAGAGTGTTCTGGAAACCAATTTGCTATTGTTCCTGAGAAAAATGCATCCAAGTACTATAAAAATATAAAATTATATCATAAACATCCAAGCACAGGACACCTACAGTGGCCATTTATCTGACATAAACTAAGATAAAACTGATTTAGCTGCTTCCCCTGAACCAAAGCAGTGAAATAGAACAAGGAACCAGGTAATTCCAAATGAGTTCAATTTTAGGGTTTAAGTATTATTATTAGATCACCCTGAATTTTTTTTCCTTATATCTCCAGTGTTTACAGGAAACTAGACCAAAATGACAGTAACTCTCTTTGCCATTCTCATGCTTAAACAGTGTTTTTGGTCCAAGGACCATTTTGAAAATACACTGTCACACTGATTACTTTTGCCACTTGGAGTCCAGTGGGGGAAAACACCCATGGTAGAAAGAACATCCATTTTCTCAGACTTTCCCTTTTATTAAACCTTTTAGCCAAACTGCTAAGAGAAGACTGAAACAGAAGTTTTAACCTTTTTGACCTGTTACTTGCATTACGTCATTCACAAAAGGGAGAATTACACTTAACATTCCCTATACTCACCTTAAAAAATATCTGTCATACAGAAGAAAAGATACTGGTTGGTTCAAATTCATTGATGAGTAAGATAACAATATTGTACAGCAGTTTCCTATTTAATAAAAGGTATCACTCAGAAATAGTGAACCCAGAATTAAGAGGACCAGAAGCTTACATGATTTGGAGGGCTGGATGTCTTTCTCAATAAAAGAATTACCTTCAGTTGGGTGGTTGCAGTGTTCTGGAGAGTCTTCCGTGAGTCTCCTCCACCAGAGCGAGCTCCTCACTCATTAGAAGAAAACGTCCACTCCCCTTGGGCAAGGGGAAATGGACAGGAACCATTCTGGAACGGACGGTCTGCCCTGCCTGCCAATGGCTTCCCAGTAGCATTGTTACAGTCCAGTGTCCCGATTCTGCCCTTGTTGAAGTCACAATCCTTTTCCGTGTCCCCTTTGAAAATATAGAAAAGGACTGAGAAGAAAATACCTGCGGTGACTGTTAAGCAAACAGTATATATGATAACAAAAATGCCCAAAGCTAATGTAAGATCCACAGCGAAAATGACCAGCTTTGCCAACATGTCTGCATTGCTCCTTGGTCACAGAAGATATTTAAAAATTCCCAAAGGCACCCAACATGCAATTATGTCTTTGTAAAGTGTGGACAAGAAAAAGGACATTGCTAAATATGCTAAAATATGGTGTAATTCCTCCAAGTATGTTCCGGCAGGGCTGTGTAATGAAATTTTTTTTTCCCAACTGATACAGAATAGTGGCTAAAGGTAAAGCATTGGGATATTGTTTCACCATGAGTTTTCTAATGGGGAAAAGTTTGGGGATTTATTTTATTCCCTAACTGTAACTGATTTACTTAGGTTGTAAATTTCAAGGAGTAGAAACACATTAATGTTATGCATTTATAACAGGCAAGGCTACTATAGAAATCTGATGTTTCTTGGAAAATTAAAATATACCAGACCAATGTGAAAGGAAAATAAAGCCATTTTCAAACACACAAAAGTCTCAGAAAGTATACCTCTTTGCATGTGTTCGGAAAAAAGATTACTAGATTTCAGGCCCAAGACTAAAAGAATCAGGAAAATTCTTTCATCAAACACAAGGATCTTGGGTTCTTATCCTAAAGTAGAGATATGTAAAAATCATTAGCTATAGAACTGGTTATAGTGGAGATTAGTGCTTCAATATATAAAGAGGTTTGCTGAGATCATTTTTTTAGATATTATTTTTCAATTATAGTTGATGTACAATATTAGTGTACAACATAGTGATTAAACATTTATACTGACATACATTTTTATTGATGGATAGGGTTTCTTTTTCTTTACACAGATCAGATCTTGGTTTTGACCAACAAATATCACATTCAACTCTTCATCCTAAGGTGCCCCCTAAATGTATTCCCAACTATTTAAAATACATTTTAAACCAGCAGCAACCAAGGCTTCGGTCTATGTAAAACTACTGCAGTGACTCCTGAAGCTAAATCATACCTTTAATTTCTCTTACCTTTCAGATCGTCAAATCCCATAGGATTCATTCTAAAGCTCCCACTTTTATTCCATAATAACTTGGGCAGAAACATTTGGAATAAAATGATGCTGTGACTTGATTTGTGTTCATCTGGACTTTCGATCCAGCATTCTATCAGTCTTCATAAAGTTCTGGAAACATACTTGAAAAGAACTGCAATGTAATGAGTTAAAAACGAGGCCTGGGTTTTGGCCAATGTTAAATGATAAGAAGCTGTGTGACCTGGCCATGCTGCATAGCTGAGGATGGAGGATTGGTTGCACTGAGCTTTCCACAGCCTGAAATGACCACAGCTGAGAAAGGTGGCGAGAAGCTTCAATGCTTGGACTTCTGTAATATTTATTTTATGATGTTAAGTTGAAGCTGCTAGAACTTCCTTGGGTTTCTACTCTATAAATTTATTCAAATAGGAGTTTCCCTAAACTTTAATATAATAAAATTCAGTAAGTCTTATGATTGCATTATTGTTTCTAATGTTAGGTGATCATTTCTATGAAGGGATTAAAACTTCTAGGTCTATTGACATCAGGCTTAATCATGTGACTTGCTTTGGTCAATGAAATGTGGTCAGAAATGCTAGATGTCAGTTCTGAACACAAACTCTAGAACTATTGTGTGGTTTCACTGTTATTCTTTTTCCATAGCCTCTGAGCTGGCAGGTCCAAATGGAGGCTTCTTATTCAACTCGAGTGGACTCCAGGTGGAAGAGCCAAAGCTAACTTATGATTGACATGTAAAATGAACGAGGAAGACTTTCTATTGTGAGATATTAAGATTTGGGAGTGAAGAGTATCTTTTATTACTGTAGCACAACTTAGTCTAAGTTGACTGATACAATCAACATCCTTTATAGAAACTGTAAGAACTGTTCAAGTATGAATAAGCCAAAATATGCAGCAAAGCTTTGGCCAACGAGAATATCTTATTTCTTCTGATTTAGGATTCTGCATTCCTATCCTCCTAATTTGTCCTTTGAAATATATTGGAGATAGGGCATACTGCTTTCAGAAGTGCTAGTTGCCTGTACTCAAGGCTATCTGATAATCTCCCCTTTTCTTGCCCAAATGGAGATAGGTCTGGAGTCTCTCACTTCCCACTTCTCCACTGATGCCAGCATTAAGCCAGCTGCAATAGAATACCCAGGTGAGATTCTTGGAAGGGCAGGCTGCCTCAGTGTGTAAGGGGAGACTGCAGAGACATGTGGGCATGAATTCCAAACAGCACACTGGTCAAGTGCAGAAAGTATTTATGGTAGACCAGCTGAACTGATGCAGACCAGATGGGACTTAAATTCAAGGGGAATGTAATTCTTGACAAGTCTGGGATTGTCCAAATTAAAATGGAATGTAATTCAGGAAAACCATCAGGCTACAAATCATTGCAACCTTAGCTCTAAATTCAACACCACCTTTAATACCTTATTATATGAATTATAATGCCCATTTTTATCTCTAAAAATGATGATTCAATGACTGCATGAGTTCAATCTGCCTGAGTTGCAGTTTCAGCTAGATTGCTTACTAGTTGTATAACCCTTGAGAAGCTAGCTAACTTTTCTGTATTCTAATGTCTTCTGTTGAAAAAGGAGTACAAGGATATACTACCTACCACATATGGTTGTTGCAAGGATTAAATGAGTTAATTGAGGTAAAATAATAATTCCTTAACTACTCAATTAATGTAAACTAACATCAGCTATCATGTCTACCTTGAAAGATTGCCAACACTATCAAATGACTTAAGAGCTTTATAAACTTTATGAAGCATTATTTTCATTGTCTTTTGTTTCTTACTTTGCAGTACAACATGGCTTATTTTTCTTTGATTATGATTTTTTTGAGGGATAACAATAATTTAAGATGCCTAGTGGATTCATTTGATGACACCAGTATCTTCTAGTGAGACCTTTAAAGTAAAAAACAGATCATCTCCACAAAATCATTCTTAAATTGCATGTCAAATGTAGTAAAATATTCACAACTTGGTTGATTATTTATGTCAAATTTTTAATCCCAAGGTGACTTTCTTTCTATCCTTTTTTCAACCATGAAGACTGATTTTACAAAAGTAACCCTAAAATGTTAACTCGATCACAGAGATAAAAAAAAAAAAAGAAAAAAAAATTGTCCTCCATGCATGAGACAATGCTTTAAAGATCTTTTGCTATTTATTCACTACCCATATTGCTCCTCTTTCCTTTAGCATGGCTAATGTTTCTTTTGTGAACTGTTTTGAATTTTCCAAATTTTTATTGAAAAGTGATTATTGTTTTAATTTAGAAAGTTAGAGAATTATTTCATTCTAATTTTTTCCCAAAAGATTACTGTGGAATCATTCTACTAAATGTTGTAGAAAACAGATGCACATTGAGGAGCTCTCCACTTTCTATTTTTAAAGACCTCTCTCCCAGGGGCTATTTACTTGTTATGCATGTGGGTTAAGATGTCCTTTCAAGTCAGTTGAGAAATACCAGAGATCTAGGAAGTAGATATCCTTCCTTGTAACATCTATGTGAAAAGGGTTATGTTGGCCATAGCCTTTGGTCTGGGACACAAAAATTAAGCACTTCGACTCAACAAGATAGTGGTAAGTGATGTCTCAAGTTCAAAGAGGAGAGATGAAGAAATGACACTGCCATCGCTTAAAGAAGGCAGAAGCTAAGGCTATATATTTTTGTCTTGAGTTCTTTCTGGAAGATATTTTCCTCAAACAAGTTCTTCCGTTTGTCTTTTCAAGGCGTTACACATGGCAATAGCACCACCTATTGGCTCATTCTGTTCTCCTTTTTGTCATGATTTGGTAACTCCGTGAAAGGTATGGAGAATTCAGCTAATGGGTTCACTTCTATCACCTACTCTTTTTTTTCTACTGAGCATCTTTGTTGTGCAGCAGCAGTTTTAAGGTTTGTTCAATAGTTTACCAGTGTTAAAAAGAAATTTTAAGACAAGCCATTTCTTAGCTCCTAAACTCTCTCTTCTTTAAAATAGTAAGTTGTATAAGTACCATTAATAAATTTTTATTAGTTTTTCTGTTTTCAGTGTAGTGTGAATAAATGAGCCATCTTAAGAGCCACATGAACTTAACTGTTTAATAACATGGGCTAATTAACTTACCTAATTCAGTTTTATTTCCTTAAGTACAAGTATTGTTTTCTGCTTGCAGGAATAGACATAATAAACCTAGAATGATGAGTTCATATTAACTTTCTATTTAAATGAAAGTAGAGAGTATATTTGATACATATATGCAACAGAATACTGGAAAAACTTTATAAATATCTTATTCATTTAAAGATCCCATGGGAAGCATGGAAAGTCTGTATTATTTCTATTTTGCTGAGTTGTGAAGTCAATTGGGGAGACAAAATACAAGATTCTTTTGAAGCTGAGTGTAAAGATCTCCAGACCAAGACTGACTTCTAAAGAAATAATTAAACTGAGTGTTAATAATCTCACCACAGCTTCCTGATGTCTGGCCACATGCAAGCAAGTGACTCATACACAATAATGGATTTATAAATATTTGAAAACCAAGGGAAGGGAAAAAGGAATGAGTACAAGGATTATCAAATCACAGTGCATGTAGGCTCACCTCAAAGCAGAGCCTGAGACAAGGATCCATGTGTGTGTGATTGACGGAGGGAGAGCTCTTTGGGGAAAGCCCACAATAAAGAGGAAGAAATGATGGGGAGAGGATGTGATCTTAGATAAGGGCTAGTCTCAGCTCCATCCCATGGGGGAGCTCTGGAAGATAAGCCACATCACAGATTTTTATTTCCCTGTCAGTCAGTCATTGGCTATAACCTTGTCCCTGGTTTCATAGGAGAAGACATGACTTCCCTGACAGGTCATGTCTTATACACTGAGGACAACTCTCTGAAGAAGAATTAGCCTTTAATATTGGCCTCTAATTTCACAGCAATTAGAAGATGAACTCATCTGGGGCATCTGAGTGGGCCTTTAAAAATGTGCTTCCATTATGTGTCATTTTGGTCTTCTTTTCCTGTTTAAATACATTTAATACTCACTGTCGGCCATTTTACTTAACTTTCCTATTCCTGAGTTCTTTATTTTTATTCAGCTCTGAATTGATTGGATTTTATTCTCATGCATTTCCTTTTTCCAGAAGAATTCATGGGCATGACAACTTGTCTATTTGAAATGTTTGTTTTGTCTTTACACCCAAAGGACAATTTAGGGGGTATAAAATTCTTGAGTTCTACTTTTTTTCTTCTCAACAGTTTATTACTCTAGTCTTCTGGTATTGATTATTTCTAGAGAGAAGCAGAGATAAAGTGTTTTTCCTTTGCATGTCACTTTTTCTGCCTGTCCCATGTGATTTTTTTTTTTTTTTACACCCTTGAACCTCTGTAATATCACCAAGATGTATGATGGTGTCTATGGTAGGCAGAGTACCAGTTATACCCTTCGCCTCCCATAAAGATGTCCAGATTTTAATCCCTGGAACCTGATATTTTACAGGGAAAAGGAATTCTGTAGATATAATTAAAGATCTTGAGATGATGAGATTATCTTAGATCAAGCTTGTCCAACCCACAGGCCACAGCTCAGGATGGCTTTGAATGCAACCCAACACAAAGTTTGTAAACTTTCTTAAAACACTACAAAAATTATGCATAAACCTTTTTTTGTTTTTTAAGCTCATCAGCTATCATTAGCATTGGTGTATTTTATGTGTGGCCCAAGGCAATGCTTCTTCTGATCAGACCCAGAGAAGGCATAAGATTGGACATTCCCGTTCTAGACTATTCTAGAGAGTCCCATTTAATCACAAGACTCCTTTCTAAAAAATAAGCAAAGGAGCTGTGAGGATGAAAACTGAGTCAGAGAGAAATTTGAAGATGCTGCACTGCTGGCTTCGAAGAAGGAAGAGACCATGAGCCAAGCAATTCAGGCATCCAGTAAAAACTGGAAAAGACGAGACGATTCTCCCTAGACTAGCTCCAAAAGACCTTCCACACTACAGACACCTTGCTTTTAGATCCATGAAACCCATTTTGAACACCCTACCTCCAGAACTGTATGATGATAATTTTGTGCTGTTTTAAGCTGCTAAGTTCGTAATACTTTATTATAGCAGCCATGGGGGGAAAATATAGTGTCCACCATTACTTCATCTCTTTTATGTATCTTCTATATATATCAACTCCTCTACAATCATGTTCATTGTTCCATTCTATTTTGTTTTGTGTGATTTTCTCACACTTGTCCATCATGATTCTGATCCCATTTTTAGTGGTGCTCTTTCAATGTGTGTTACTATTAATGTGCATTCATTTAATGTGCACTCAGGAATGCATTTATATTTCTTTTTTAAATTTATTTTTATTGTTATCATTTATATTTTTATTCCTTCTTCTCCTTAAGCTCAACCAGTTGATTTTTCATTTCATCCTGTTGTCTCCCAATGTCTTTGTTTGAACATTTGTATATTTTAGTTAGTTATTTTGGGAGGGGTTCTTCTTTAAAAATATTTTTTATTTTTCAATTACGGTTGACATACAATATTATATTCATTTCAGGTGTACTATGTAATGATTGGACATTTCTATAACTTACAGTACCCCAGTAAGTCTGGTACTCATCTGACACCACACATAGTTATTATATTATTGACTATTACTCCTTATGCTGTACTTTACATCTTGCATATTTTGATTCCATACTCTCCACAAGGAGGCAAAAGTGTTTTTTCTTTCTTTTTTTCTTTTGAGTCATTGTGCTGCATGTCATTTCTTTGAAAATACTGGAAACTGTGTGCTTCTCTGGTATTCCTGTTGTGGCATAGGTTTCATCTACCTTTTAGATACATTATTTCCCTTCCCTAATTTTTATGTGGTAGTATCTATCAACGGGTGTGATGACTTTGTTAAATTAACATTTGTTAAGTGGAGCACAGAGTGCCGATGATAAGCTGATCAACAACTGACTTCAAGGGATATTGAAGTAGAGTTTGTTACTCACAGGTCCTGGAGCAGCGGTTCTCAACCTGTGGATCGCGACCCCTTTGGGGGTCTAATGACCCTTTCACAGGGGTCGCCTAAGACCAGCGGAAAACACATATTTATGCAGATGTGTACTTATGTGGACCAGTCACATGTGTAGAGAGCAGCTACCAATAATTTTATGGTTCACCACAACATGAGGAACTGTATTAGAGGGCCATGGCATTAGGTAGGTTGAGAACCACTGTCCTGGAGGAAGTGCATAGGACACCTTGAGGTGTTACACTGAGAAGTCAAGACAGGGTGTAGAGAGTGAGGTAGGACCTGGGACACATGCATTTATTAAGGTCTGTGGGTGGAATGATTTGGAGTTCTTGGGCTAAGCCTGGATTGGTCAATTCAAAACAAAGAGGTGGGTTTTAGTAAGCCCCATGAGTGTCTTATCTAAGGCGGACATACAGGCACCTGGGAGACAGGGGAGACTGTTGACCACAAAGGCTGTTGGAGAAGTTGTATCAGGAACACGTGGTTGCTTGTAACTGCAGGGTCTTATTTAGGGCATGTGCTTGCACGAGGGGGCTAGTGTCAGTTTAGGACCCCACAGGCTGCTTGACCACACAAAACAGATGCCAAGGCAGCAGTACCTTCAAGTAGCTTAGCTAAACTCTTGAGGTGGGGTCTCAAGCTAGTCCTTAATTGATTTTGATTAGGTTCAGCTATATGATGGGGAGTAAAGAAGAGATGTTCTGGGACAGTCTGTGGTTCTAATAAGATCTTTTATTTCTAGCATCCTCTTCATAAATATTTTTTGTCTTTGGGCTTTACAACTATATCTCTATGTTTTGCATTCAAGCAGTTGGTATGTTTCACAACTAAATTCCTGAACCTAAGCTCTTACTTGATACATCAACAATCTGTCCCCTCCTTTAGCAGTGCCACCAGAGTTCTTGTATCTTGTATCTTGACTGTGGTAATATAGTGTCACTTTAGTGCAGATTTCATAGTTTGGGCCATTATATTTCACAGTCTATGATTTGAGGTTGTAGCTTTTTTTTTTTTACATTAAAAAAATATATACAAAGTTCACACATCATAAAATTCACCATTTTAAAGTGTACAATTTATTTTTTTGTACATTCATGATGTCATAGAACCATCACCACTAATTCCTGAACATTTTATCACATCAAAAAGAAACTTTATAGCTGTTAGCAGTCATTCCCCATTAGTCATCTTCCCCACCAGTCCACTAATCAATCCATTGTCTCTATGGATTTGCTTACTCTGGACATTTCATATAAATGGAATCATATGATATGTAATCTTTTATGTCTGGCTTCTTTCACTTAGCATAGTGTTTTCAAGTATCATCCGTGTTGTAGCATATATCAGTCCTTTTTTTGCCAAATAATACTTCATCGCGTGGATAGAGCACATTTTCTTCATCTGTTTATCTTACGATGGACATTTGGATTGTTTCCACTTCGGGGCTATCACGAATAATGATACTATGAACGTTTTTGTGTGTACTTTTGTATGAACATGTTTTCAAATCCTTTGACTTCTCTTTTCTCTTTACAAGTAGAACATTTGCCCCTCAGGTTTATCATTCTTTTTCTGGTGTGTTTCAAGAGAAAAGTGAAAAAAAATCCTTTTGCTTTACTATCATTCATCAGAAACACCTTTATTTTATCTAAGCCACAGATACTAAAACGAAAGTCCTAAGTGCTCACATAAATTGCTCAGGGGCAACAGCCAGTTAACAACAGAGCTGAGAATAGAAGTTTCTTTGACTTTATGGCAGCACTTTCTTCTCAGTTTCTCTTATTTTTCCATTAATACCTTGATTCATTTTTCCTCTAAATACTTCAATTAACTATTGCTGTGAAGTAAAATATTTCAATACTTACTGATATAAAATATCAACTATTTATTATTTCTCCTGAATCTTCACTTCAGGTCACCTGGGGCATTCTGTTGATGTGAGCTGGGCCTGGTGGGCTTACTTACTCATCTTGGTCAGCTGCTGGTCTGCTAAGTAATTTATTGACTATTGCTATGATGTGTGACACATCGGGGATCTTGGATGGATGATTTACTACAGCTCCTCATGGCCTTTTATCCTCCAGCAGGCCAGCCTCATGGCAAAGGCAGAGTTCCAAAAGAGAAAGAAGGATGTAAGTTCCCTTGAGGCTCAGACCTGGCATGTTATCACTTCCTTTTGTTGCTATATGGTGCCAAACAAGTCACAAGGTCAGGCCCAGATTCACAAGGAGGGAGAAACTGATTCCACCTCCTGATGGGAGGACCTGCAAACGCACATTGCACAGGGTGTGGATACTGGGACGAGTAAAAAATGGGGCCATTTTGCAACAATCTACACAGTTCTTATACTAAGAATGATCTGGCAATAATCCTATGAAAGCTGACAGGGAAGTGACAGAGAGAAAATAGTTCAGATAAATAGAAATTTTACACTGGCTATAGAGTTCTTATTGGAGTCATATGCCTATGCACAGGGTTTTCTATGACCACTTTCTTCTAGCTAGAGTGGTATGCATGCTGTCTGCAAATCGCCCCCTCCTTCTGGTTGCCACCATTGTCTAGACAGTGACTCTTCCATGTCACGGTCTTTCGGTCTTTCTAAAAGCCTCCCATGCTTTGAGCACCAGTTTTAGCTTCTAGAGTATTGGACTCTCATTAGCTTCCGGAATGTTCCTCTTATAAGACCTGCCTGTAATAAATTTACTTGTCTGTCCATTACACCCTGCCCCACAGGACTTAAAGCTCCTTGAGGACAGAGCTATTGCCTAGTGCAACTTTGTATTATCTAGCAGATTGCCTAGTACATAGATATGCAGCTCAATAAATATTTGTGGAATTACCAAACTAATGAATAAAGCCTTCTTCAGCACATTGCTTTTCTCTTAGGATTCATCTTATGAATTATCTCCATCACTTCATGTAATAGAGATATATACATACACAAACACATATATCATTTGAATATATATACACACATATTTTTGTCATATCTGTTTGTTTATTTCATTGCTATTTAATTTAACTACCTAATAATAAATAGAGTTTCTTAAAACTCTAAGTCTTACTCTGTATTCTACTTTCTTCTAAAAAAGAATTTTTTCAAAGATACAAATAGGTCATTATGACTAAATATTGAAAGAATGAAAGAACCATTTTTGATAGCAATATTCTAAAAACTGATTTATTATAGTTGCTTTAGTAATTATGGTAAATAGGGAAACAAAACGAGACACCTCATCTTCAGAGAAATAGAAATTCTTCTAGGTGTTTATATGGCTTCTTATATAAGGAACATTACAGAATGTAGCAGATGTCATCTATAAACATGTTTTTTTTTTTTTTAAATTTTTTTTTTAATTCATTTTTATTGTTAGACTTATTGGGGTGACATCTGTTAGCAAGGATTACATAGGTTTCAGGCATATAATTCTACAGTGCATTGTCAACTTGTTGTATAATAAGTTCACCATCTAATGTGACTTCTTCCATCACCTTATATTTAGCTTCCCCCCTCCTCTCCCACCCCCTCCCCTTTCTCCCCTCCCTAACCCACTCGTCCCCAAATAAACATTAAACTATCGATTGTGTCCATGGGTTATGTGTTTGTTCATTTCCTTTTTTTCTTTGCTTTCAGTTTTATATTCCGCATATGAGTGAAATCATGCAGTTCTTTGTTTTTTCTAAACATGGTTTTATGGAATAAACAGAACCATGTTTCACATGGCCATTTCACGTACTGACCTTCAATTAAACCCAAAGTATTAAACCCTAGCTAAATGAAGACTTTCCTATGGAGAACTAAGCTGAATTAGTCTAGGAGGACTTGTTTCTAGTATATCAATTCAACATAACAGTAGAATTTCAAGAATGTAGGCTAACGAGGAATTGTCACATCCCTGAAAACTTTGCCCTCAAGTGTCTGCAAGCTCACTTGTTATTGAAAGCTTTCCAAAATCAAAAGATTCAATATTGAACTCCTCCAAAAGTGTCAGAAATACAGGTTTTTATCACTGACTAAAGTGTGATTCACAATAAAGTTCAGATACAGGTTACTAGGAGACAATGCTGACATTTTTGTGAAAATTAATTTCATGATAAAGGGCTCCCTGCAGAATATAAGAGAATCTAGGAAATGATTCCAAGGTATATTTAACCAGGTATGTTTTTGTATGCGTTAAGTTTGTTCTTATATCTAAATTTCTTATATTTCCCACAATTTAATAATGCAGGTTGAATAAATAAATAAATAAATGAAGATATCAGGAGGTAGGATTTTGCTAGAATGGGGCCATTGTTGGTGGTAGTGCTCTATGGAACTAGGAAGGTGGATGTGTTGGCTGTTTTCTTTTTCCCCATCCATTCTCAGCCTTCTGTCCTCTGCTTTGTGTCCCAGGAGGCTGATGCCTCTACATTGCCTTAGCTACTTCTCTTCTCATTTGGTGCCCTTTTGGATTTGACCAATGGGAAATTCTATAGCAGTTGTGGTAAGAAAAGAAGTTAGAGGGAGTTCCCTGATGGTGTAGTGGCTTAAGGCTTCGGCGCTGGTGCTGTCAGAGCTGTGGCCTGGGTTCGATTCCCAGTCAGGGAGCTACCCACATACCAAAAAGAAAAAAAAAAAAAAAAGAAGTTAGAGCATTTCTTCCCTATCTGCTGTGAGCTTTGGGTTTGCAGTTCTGGAAATGGCTGAGCCCATCATTAATTATAGCTTCCATCTGGCAGCCCATCTTCCATGGCTCCATCAGTAATATCATCACTGCCCCACATCCCTGCAAACCTGTGGATGATAGCAGCTTCCCCCTGATGCTGGTCTCTGCATGCCTCCTCCTCCTCCTTCAACGGTTCCTTTAATGCTGCCCATGCCTCTGTATATAGTCTCTTCATTGATCTTGTGAACACAGTGCTGCTTCCTACCAGGAGTCCGACTAAAACAGTAGGAGCTATTATGTTATAATTAAATACTAATTTGCAGTAAATTATTTGTAAGTAAAGGGAAATAGCAATGAAGTTAGATATTCTTTTAAGATTATGTAACCTGGTTATTGATTTATAAAATAAGGAGAGCTCTCAGAATATTTACTTGGTCACCATACAGGTGAAAGGTAGGTGGAAGGCAAGATTTAGGTATTACAATAAAAAGTTAGTGGGAATAAATATACACATCAGCACCAACCTGGGTATGAGCACGTGTGTGTGTGTGTGTGTGTGTGTGTGTATCTGAATCAGATTAGGCAAAAAAATCTGGATATTTGTTTTCCTGAAAAATATGTTTGAGTAAGCTACTGTGTTTTAAAGCAGATGTCAGAATAAGAAACTATATGAACCATTTTTTAAATTATGTAACTTGTGACAAGGAGTTCAGTGATAGTCAATGAGAATTAACTGGCAAGATGGTGGACACAAGAAAGGAGTTTGTGGTTGTTTTTTTTTCACCAGCCAGACTGTACCCGCTTTTCTCCCTCTCCTGGGAGCTGCCACTACCAAACCTATCAAGATCACTGTCATTGCCAAGGTTCCCAGGCAGGGCAGGTTTCAGTGGTGGTGCACCCAGTTGAGAAAACACACGTGGAGCCAACATGGGGACCATAAACGAGCCAGCGAGCAAGCCACTCCATTGTGCACCTGGGACCTCATATACGTATTCGAGCAAAAGTGACATCTTGCCGCATCTGCCCAGGAGCAGTTGTCTGGATTTTCATGGTTACATAAGGTGGTACATGCGCAGTAACTGTCAGCCCCAGGAGTTCCTGACCCCAGGCATGGACTGATGACGCCAAGGTCAGGCCTGGGCGGCGGGCCTGGCTGTAACCCTTTACAACGGGCCTGGCTGTAATTCTTTACAGCGGGCTTGGCTTTAACCCTTCGGGGACTGACAACCACCATTTAGAAGAACTACCAAGTAGACAAATTTTTCTTTATAACTCTCCATCTTTCACAGGATAATTCAATCAGCAGATCAAGTTAATTGAGGGATAAAGAAGAGAAGGATCTTAATCTGAAGCAACCAGGCACTCTGATGGAGGCTAGATTCTTTCTGTGAGCTCTGCTTTCTCCTCATTGAACATCCCTCCTTCCTAGTGTTCTAGTTGGGACCAAGTGAGGCAATGTTACATGAACATTGCCAACACCGTTCTTGGACCAGAAAGGACTCATTTGTTGTGAGGGACCATGTTGTAGAGCCTGCAATCCCAGAGCTGCATTTAAACCCAGCCTCTGCCCTATTAGCTATGAGCTCTTGAGCAAGTTACTTAACTTCTGAGATTTTCAGTTCCTCATCTGAAAAATGGGAGAAGATCATGGCACTCTAGTGTAAGAGGTTATGTAACCACAAGTAATAAATGCTGTGCCCTTCTAAGCCTCAGCCTCTTCATTAGGATAATTCTGATACCATTGGATTGTTGACTAGGAATCAAAGAGATAATACATGTGAGCTCCCAAACACTCTTAATGTATGTTCTTTTTAATCCTTTCCCCCACCCTTTTGATTTTGATCTGTAAGTGACAGTTTTTAAGCCATACAGAGGAGGCAGTAGGAGAAAAGTCCCCAGCCTAGCAACATTGAGTACAGTAGGCCACCAGACCAAGTGACATTTCATTTGGCCTTTGAAAAACTTTTACAAGTGAACATGGGCAAAAGCAAAGGCACAAAGATGGGGAATGTACAAGACCACATTTCAGACAGAGCACAATCTAAGGTTCTTTTTGAGAAATATCTAGGGATGATGGCTAAAGCCAAATTGTGGCTGGTGACATTGAACACAAGGAAAAAATAAGGGTTTCTTCATTAAACTATGTGGAGCCATGCAACAAGGTTGGGAGAGGAGCTGAGACAGGCTGCTGACTGTGCATTGAAGTGGGCAGGGAAGGGATGATATTAAGGTATTTTTCCCAATCGCCTATGCTGGCTAGAGCAGTGCACCCATTGCCCTCTGTTGGAATTGTCAGCTGCAAACAGCAGCTCACAGCTGGCCTCTCCTGTGGAAAATGACCTCATTCTGCAGTCCTCAAGCTGTGGAGCAGAAGACCTGAGGCCTGGCCTCACTCTGTTATGTTCTTCACAAGGCCTGAGTGAATGCTGGGTGTTTTTATCTCAAATACTTTCTTTTCCAGTACTTAAGATAATGTCAATGAACTTTTCCTGAACAAAGCCTAACCCAGTGAGTTGGGGATGGTGTGGAAAACTGTATTAAAAGTAGTTCAAAATTATTAAAAATAAATCCAAAGAAAGAAAATATTTATTACTCTCACCATATGTCCTCATCTGATCTCAATTGGCTGAATTCCTTAATATGAACCAAACACACCCACTGAAGTTCCATTATTGACTAGTCAGTGTGGACCTTGAGCAAATGACTTAGCTTCTCTGGCTCTTCATTTCCTTACATGTAAAGTGGGGTTACTGGAAGTTTTCAATGAACCCATGCATTACCTGAGTCCATATTAGACACCTAGTCAAGGTTAGTGCCTTTTCCCTCATCTAATTCCAGGTTGGCTTGGCCTTGATGGCCACACCTGCTGTTCTGTCAGGCCAGCCTACCTTCATGCTGCAAGGGGTGGGCTGTAGCAAATGCACGGGCTCTCCCCAGCAGAGCACCCTGTCCTTTCACCGTCGCGAGGCTTCTAGCTTTTCATATGCAACCAACAGCCTTCCCTACTCCACAAATGCAGCATGACTAGGAATAGAAGCTGAAGTGAGGCTATGGTCAGGTTTTTGTCTTTTGTTTGTTTGTTTGTTTTCTTTTTTTATTTGTTTTTTTTTTTTTGAGGCCATCTCAAAATATTTAATTTTTTAGAACATTCTTTTTTAATATGTCTCACCATTTGAGAACTTGTCACTGCTTTTGTCCTCCATCTACATAGAAAGCAGCACAATTACTATAGTTTGTCACCAGCAGAGGTCGGAAATTATGCCGTGGAAAGAAAGCCAATTCCCTTTGGTTTCTCAGCCCATTTCAGAGCAGCTGCCTGTTGGCCTGATAAAATACATTTGATGGTAAACAAACTGGTAGATTTTGATCTCATATGATTTCAGGGGCATTGTTTCAATTAGTGGGTCAAATGGGGAATTGAATGTTTTTCTCTCGATTTCTCATCCACACCCTTATCCCAAATTTATTCTTTTTCTTCCTGTTTATTCCATTGCTGGAAATATTTTGACATTTCAACTCCCTGGAAAATATGGATGATTGAACATACATGTTTGCTTTCTCTCTCTCCAAAACCCTATTAACAAAGCAGTAAAGCAATTTTTAAAAATGAGTAAGAACTACTTAGTAAGAACAAAGGACAGGAGAGGCGACTACACTATAAGATGGATAAGATGGACCTGACTTAGCACACCAAAGAAAGCTAACTTGTAAAGCTGAAGTGGAGAAAGATGAGAAGCAATCCAATTAACACCTCCAATGGGCTCAGAAATGAGCAGTGTTGAGTACTCCTGGAAGTGGGAGTAAAGACAGGGCCAAGACAGGGGATTGGTTGGAAGTCTCTCCTAAGGAGGTTGGATTCTAAGATTCTGTTGTCTACTCTTTGTAGCTGGGCAATTGTCTTTTTGCATCCTGGTAAAATATAAGAACATTAGTCATGGGAGAGGGTAATTGAGAGGTCTCTAGACTGGAGGGCTCTAGGCACAAGTTGGGAGTGGGAAAGATAATCACAGTGAAATCAGTGAGGTTCAGGCTTTTTTCTGGCATTTACAGAGCCCAGGGCAAGAGTGCCCCCATGGGCCATGGCTTCTGACCTACTGTCCCTTCTATTCCCTTCCTGGTCCCCTGCTTCACCTACAGGGATCTCAAATAAGCACTTGTGGAGACTAGCCCACCTGTTTAAGCTCTATCAGATCCCCTCAAACTGCCACTCCATGATCATCCCTTGGTTTTGAGGGTGAGGTTACACGGTGGGAAGAATTAATAATGCTAAGGAAGACAGGTTGAGCGAAATGTTTAGATAATTTAAAATGCTCTTAGAAATTGAAATGTGAGAACTGATTTAAAAAAAGAACACCTTGAAGTATGAAAAACAAAGTTGAGAATATCTCCACCACAGGAAGAATATAAAGACACAAATGGAAAGGAGGAAAGTAAAAAAGAAAGAGTAACAGTCCACATCAAAAAGTTAAAAAAATATGAATTTAAAATAGAAATATCAGGAAGAAAAGAGGAGGAAAACATAATTCCAGAAATTCCCCAGAATGCAGGAATATAGGTTTCCAGATTGAAAGAACCCAGCAAGTGCCAATTGCAATGAATGAAAATATTCCTATGCTAAAACAATGGAGAAATGTCAAAAGTGTGGGATGAAGAAGATACTACACGAGAAAACAAGTTACAGTTAAAAAAATAAAGATTCAGAATCTTGAACTTCTCATAACCAACACTAGAAGCTGAAGGTAACACTAAAAGCAGCTGTCAATAGGAAAATGGCTTCAAAATTCCAAAGGAAATTTATTTTCAACCTAGAATTCTATACCTTGGCAATGTGTCACTTAATATGAGGACAGAATATTTTCAGGCTTGCAAGATCTCTAAAATTTTTCTTCAGAAAGTTGTACATCCAAAACTATTATAATATTGTATGTCACCTATAATTGAAAAATAATTTTTTTTAATTTACAAAATAATCAAAGGAAAAAATTTTTCTTCAGGAAGATATATACCAACAACCAAAGTAAATAAATAAATCAAGAAAAAAAATACAGATTTTAAAATACAGAAAATCCAATATAAGGAAGAGATAAAGAAAATAACCAATAATCAGCAGACATAGGACAAGTCTCCTGATGAAAGTGTGCTAGAAGGCTTTGGGAGAAATTTATTTGAGAAAATGAAATTATTCCATAATAATATATCTGAATATTTAAAGAGAAGATGTAAGTAATTGGCAGAGAATTTTGGATTGAGTTGCAAGAAAAAAAATGTGGAGAATTAAGAAAACAAAACATGATTATAATTATAAACAAAACAAAAAGTTTATAAGAAATGAAAAGTAAATTTAGTAGGTCACATGGATCAGCTGTGGATAGCATTGTATAATAATTGCATATTGTTTTAACCCAAATTGGGAAGGGAGAAGGTACACTTGGTGGGAGATAGGGAACAGAAAGATGCAGGAGAGATCATGCAGGGGTCATCATTTTCCATAAAAGGGAGATAATAGATAATGTCCAAGACTAAAATTAAGAGGGAGCAATAGAAGCAACTAATTTGAAGCAATATGGATGTCTAAACCAAAGGTTGAACACACTTGTCTGTTGAAAGAGGATGATTGCTGCAGGTATATGGAAGACTGGCATTTTTCATAACAAATATTGGAAAAAACCATTTTACTCTTTAAACCATATATATGCATGAATGACTTCATGAAATCACACCCCTCAAAAGAAAGACATTAAAAATTCTAAGTTATAAACCAGCTTCTGTTTTATTTCATATTTTCTTTCCATTTAAAAAATTTCAGACCTGGCAATTCCCCTTCTAGGTATCCACCCCCAAAATTGAAAACCTTAGTCTACAAAAACATGTATCCCAATGTTAAATGCAGCGCTGTTTGTGGTGGCCAAGTCATGGAAACAACCAAAGTGCCCTTCGACAGATGACTGGATAAAGAAGCCGTGGTACATATACACAATGGAATATTACTCAGCCATAAGAAAAGATGAAATATTGCCATTTGCAGCAACATGAATGGACCTGGAGATCATCATGCTTAGTGAAATAAGTCAGACAGAAAAAAAAAAGCAAGAACCATATGACTTCACTCATATGTGGAATATAAAACTGAAAGCAAAAAAGAAACAAAAATTCATGGACACAGTCAATAGTTTAGTGGTTACCTGAGGATAAGGGGGAGGGGAATGAAAGAGGAGGGAGGGAGAGTTAAATACATGGTGATGGAAAGAGAACTGAACTCTGGGTGCTGTACACATAATGCAACACATAGACAAGGCACTGTAAAATTATGCACATGGAACTTCTGTAATTTTTGCTAACCAATGTCACCCCAATAAATTTAACAATAAAAATTTTATATAACCATTTAAATATTTTTTATTTAAGTAGATTCAATGTTATTGATTAAAATAACTAACAGAAGACCATAGTGGTCCTGTTGTAGCTTATATGTAGTTTATTAAATTGGAAGGAATCCAATAATGTGATTTTACTTTTTCATTAGGAAAACTACATTTTTTAATGAAGTGAGTTTACTTTAATTAGCTTTGTGTATATGAACTGAAAAAAATGAAAAGTTTAATTATTTAGAACTATAGGAAAATTAGATCTTCTACCGAATAGAATAGTCTGATTTTGTTTAAGTGTGGTTGATTGATTGCAAAAATGTCCCTAGTTCTTCACCTTTCCTATATGCATTCTCCTATGTAACGTGACTTTGTAGCAACTCCCATTGATAGGTGGAGTCTATTTCTCCACCCTGGAATCTGGGCTGGCCCATGCAAGTTGCTTGACCAATGAAATGCCATGGAAATGAGGGTGTGCTAGTTCTGAAAGAGCCATATATACTTCCACACTTTCACTTGGATCCCTACCATGACCATAGAAATAATCCAGACTATTTGACTGAAAATGGGAGACAACATAGATGAGTACTCAGTAGCCTTAACTGAGGCCCCAATAAAACATCCTAGAGCCAAGCATGTGAGGGAGCCTGACTTAGGTCGGCACAGTTGTCAACTCAACCAGCTGTTGACTACAGAGACAAAGGTGAAACCATCTGAGAACAGAACCACCTGGTTCAGCTGAGACCTCCTAAACAATAAAAAAATGTTCGTTACTTTAAACCACTAAATTCTGGGGTCGTTTGTTACATAGCACTAACTAACTGGTATACGAAGGGTTATCCACTTGTCCCATAGAGGAATATCCAATTTTCACATAATTATAACTTATTTTTTTTAAAAAGCATCCTTAAGAAGCAACTGCCATAAGCTCTCAAATCAGGGACAATAATCTTAGCAGGAAAACATTTGTTCTGCTTTCCTGCATATATATATGACCCGTCAGAAGGAATAGCCAGAGAGTGCTTAGTTGCCCTCCATAGAGGGAGGAAGATGGCTTAGAGTTGGAGAGAGGTTAACAAGCTCCTAACTGGACAAGAGTAGAAAGAAGTCAGAATGGTGAACATCCAAATTGGAATTCCATGAGAAAACAGGCATGTTTAAGATGGAATTTTTAGTTATTTTTGTGGGCTGTAAAATGTAACACTCTCACCCACACAGCTTATGGTTCTTGTGAACTTTCAGCAAAATCTATAATGCTTACTCATACCTTCATGTGACTGGACAGTATTTCAGCAATTGGAAGTGCTGCAGAGTTTGAATCCAGGTTATAAAATGCGGGGCTAGAGGGGTGCTGTGAGAGGACATCCTGAAAGGACCCAGAAATCTGATATATCATAATTTGAAATCAAAATATATCAAATTTTCTTATCAGTTGCAAAGGAGAAAAATATGTGTGTTTTAGTTAACATTTATTTCTAGAGAATATGTTTATTTACATTGAAGAACTTCAGGAGTTAGAATGAGATCCTATTTGAGAAAAATATGTTTTCATTTTAAACTCTCCTTCATTTGTTATGACAATTATGTATCTCTAGTTGACATATTTTTGTATTTCCACCTAGTTTAGACATTAACTTCTTAATAGGGTTCTTTCCCTAGAGTAATACATATGGGCTGGGAATTACTCTAAATGACTTAGCTCTTCTCATCAGTTTGAGAGTAAAAATTTGTGCAAAACAAAACTGGATATTGCTCTTTGAAAATACATTTTCATCTGGATTGCCCCCATGGGCTTCGATAAGAGCAGAACATTTACCTATAATGATAATAGGCAATGCCATTTCCAGTGATATTTGGGTTTGGTAACTTAAAGGAGCAAATGGCCCCAAAGTTGCATTATGTGCTTTTCATTCTCATTAAACACTCAGGGCTAAAAATCAACCAGGGTGAGCTGAGGGAAGTCAGGCAGCTTATATAAAGCAAAAAGAAGTACATCCTCATTTGCTATTTTTGTTATAAATTTTAACTGTCTAGTACAGTTTCAGGTCATGTCTACTTTCTTAGGTCAAGGAGTAGCCAAACAAACAAACAAACAAAAAACAAGCAAACAAAAACTCCGCTATTTATTGGGATTTGTATTTTAGCTCTGTTGGATAAGGTTCTGAGCAAGATTTTTTTTTATTCAACTGGAATTTAGCAGCAGCATTTCTTAACACACAACATCTATTCCCAACTGGAAACAGTTACAATAGGCAGAGATTGTATGTGGTATGGACAGGCCCTAGGAATAATATCAAGGTTAATTAATTCAACTTGGAAGTTTTGATGATTATCAGACAGACAAATCTTAGAAGATTTCATAGGCAACTCTTGAGGCCTCACAGGTATTCTATGATGATAATCCTGTAAATTATTGTTGACAGCATTTGGAATGAGGATTTTAAAGAACGATGTAACAGTTTGAATAACTGTTGACAGCATATTCCTTAGTACTTTGTGAATTTTTTAAGTTACAAAAGGCATTGCAAAATATTCAAACAATGTAAAAACATGCAGGGGAAAACCAAAGTCTCTCTCTCCCCAATCTCATTATCTTGAAGTAATTTTTGTTAACAATGTAGTGTATTTTCTTCAAGAATCTTATGTGCATGAGCATGCATGCATGTACCAAATCAATAATATTACTAATAGACTTATTTGTTTTTCAAAAATAGAATCACTTTCTATATATAGCTCTGGATGGGTGTTTTTTACATTTACTAATTGTCATGGACATTTTCCATGTCAGTTCTTATAAATATAGTTTTTGAAACATCTGTATAAAATTCCTTAACATGATTATACAATTTAAATATTGCCTTTCTAATGAACATTTAGATTATTACTGATTAGTTTATATTAAACCATGATATAATAAACTCTATACATATCTCTTTGTGAAAGTTTCAGTATTTTTGAAAGGGACATTACTAGATAAAGTACTGTTGGGTTAAAGAATTTAAAATATTGATTGAGTAATATTCCATTGTGTATATGTACCACAGCTTCTTTATCCAGTCATCTGTCTCAGGGCACTTTGGTTGTTTCCATGTCTGAACCAGTATGAACAGTGCTGCGATAAACATTGGGGTACATAAGACTTTATGGACTAAGGTTTTCAAATTTTTTGGGTAGATCCCCAGAAGGGGGATTGCTGGGAGAGGAAGGAGGGGGAGCCCGATATATGGTGATGGAAAGAAAACTCACAACTAGAACCTGCGTAATTCTTGCTAACCAATGTCACCCCAATAAGTTTAACAATAAAAAATATTTTTATATTAAAAATAAATAAAAAAATATTGATTGGTAATTATAAGTTGCCCTCCAAAAAAGGGAGGGGGAATTTGCATAAACTTATTATTTCACCTTAGGTCGATAAGTCAATGAGGATTCCTTCTTCCTGTCAATATCATATTCTGTTTTTTATTTCAGCCAATCTGATTTTTTTTTAAGATGTAAATTTATTCCCTGGTTACTAATGAGGAGGGACATTTTTTATTGTAAATAAGTTGTTTTTATTTCTTCTTCTATGAACTATATTTGGTAATCAGTTCATCATTCTTTCCTTATTGATTCATAGGAACTCTTTGCATATTAAGGATTGCCGTGAAAACTGCATGTTGAAATTCACTTATCTTTCATTTCAGCCCACTTTCAGTATGTAGACATTGGGAGGTAAAAACTAGATTTCCCTGACTTTTCTGTAGCTTGGGTACTGAACATAATTTAGGAGTACCAGTCAGATGCCTTTACAGAGTACTTTGTTCAGAAGAGAGGAAAGGAAGAAGTAGGACCCAGGACTTATTTCATAGCTGTGACTTTTGGAGGTGGTATTGTAAGGTTGACACTGTATTTTCTATTTTCAGGATCGAACACTCTAAGTTTAGTTTGATTGAACAATGTAATTTAGCTTATGACCTTTTAAAACTTTTTTCTTTGCTTTGCTTCCCTCCTTAATGATTCTGTTGGCTCAAGCCAGTTTCTGCATAGACACTAAGCAGAGTCTTCCTTTCTTTTTCAAATCGCCCAGTAATTGCTGGACCACCTCTCTCTTCTCTTTGCTCTGCCTCTTCTTAGACATCTACAAAAGCTTTTAGCAGCTTGGGGAATGGGGAGATGGCTTTGGGCACAGGTTGGCTATCCTCCTGGAATGCTGGCATTTTGAAAAAAAGCTGCTTCTCCCCCACCAAACTTGTCTCTCAATTATTGGCTAATAAGTGACAAATAGTTTGGACCTGAACCTGGTAACAGTATGGTTTTGGAATCAATGGTCTTAGTGTCCATTTCTAATCTGTATTCAGCTGCTTGATTCATCTGCTTCCTTTGATAATGAAGGCAACTCTCCTGATTTAGACAAATGTAATATGGATTCCTGTCAGCAGCAGCAGTGGATTCTGGGTTTGTACTTTTGAAGCTGAAAATAATTTCTGTTGTTTGGGCCTTACGTTGATTTAGTTTGCATCCTATTTCCTGCATTACATTATTTTCAGCCCAAAGCAGCCTGTGTGGATTTTGTCTACAACTGAAACCTGAGTAGTACAGAAATAGTATCTATTTTAAACTGTTCTCTATGTTATACATATTTTCCTCTAGTCTGTCACATACGTTTATATTCACTTTATAGAAGTCTGAAAATTTTTTTATAAAGTCAAGTATGGTCATCTTTACCTTTATGAATTTTGGAATTTCAGTCTTGCATAGGAAGAACTTCCTACCTCAAGCATATTGTGCTGTATTTCCTTGTACTTTTGTCTTTATCTCTAGAAATTTATTCTACCAAATTTCATTTTCTATGGCATATGTAAGTAATTAATTTTACTTTATTTCTCAAAAATCAATGGCTAGTTGGTACAATAGCAATTTATTTAATAGCCTAACTGTCCCCCACTGAGTTGAAATAATTTTTCATCCATCATGTATCTATTTCTGAATTCTGTTTCATTAGTCTGTTTTTCTATTCCTGCTCAAACACCACACTGTTTTCTTATAATTTTATAATTTTTGTTTTTAAATTTAATTATAATAAAGAATAATAATCATAAGCTTAAGTACTGGTCAAGTAACTAGACTAGCAAAAATGGGAATTTCAGTGTCCGAAAGCTCCTTGAGGTGAATTATACCTTTTATTCATATATGTATTCATGAGGACAATAACACCTGGCATATGACAAATAGTTTTTTTAAGTTACCAAATCAAATAATTCTTTTCTTTCATATAAATTAGACAAAAATTATAAAACTAATAATCTGATTATTGTTAGTGATTATTTTTTGCAGCATGTTTTATAAAAACTGATCATTTAAATCATATCAAGTTCATGTGATCTTTGATTCAACCACCCCATGTGTTAAAAAGCAGAGGTTAGAAAAGCTTTATGTGTAAATTTTCATGAGTATCTTTCCTAGTAAAACCCCAAAGAGCCAATAATAGAAAAAATAGACTAAGCAGCTATTGAGGAAAATTAAAATACATAAATTGTTAAATGCCTCAATATTTGGAGTATTGCACTGTTAGCAAAAATTTTGAAGATTTAGTAATAAAAATGGCTGTGATATGGGGGTTAAAGAATAAAGAAAGAAAAATAAAAAATAAAGAAAGAAAAGCAGAATGTACTCTAAGTAATGGTTTTTCATATATCTAGCCTTGTTTCAAAAGGAATTTATGGAGGCATTACTGAAAAATTTTGTGTGCATTTGGAAAAGTAGCAGAAAAGAAAATTAGAAAATATTGAACTGTCTGTATTGCAGAGGTGACAGGACAATGTGTAATATTTTGATTTATTTTTATTTTAATTAACATTAATTTAATAATGCCTTAAAAAAAGAAAAATTTAAATATTAATTTAAAAATAATTGAATGATAGACAATGCCATAACCTGAGTGCCATACAAAATGAAGCCCTAAGCAAAACTTATGCGCTAATGCTTTGTGGTGAATGGCAAATATCCCCCAATTCTCTGTTTCTCTCTGTATTAATACATTTACAATGCATCTCCCCAGCTCCTCTCATCAAAGGGTAGAGTATATGTAACCCACCTCTCAAATCTGGACCAGTTTTATAAAGAATTTTGCTAAATGGAAGTGGTGATTGATACTGCAGCAGTCTTAAGCTTAGGTTTTAGGGTGCTTGCATGCTTCTGCTTCCATTTGCTCTCTGGGATCCTGCACATCTACAATGAGTACAAAACAGGGCTAGCCTGCTGGAGGATGACATGCATGCAGAGCAGTAATAAGCTATCCTAGATTAGCCAACTCCTAGGCAACCTAGCAAGTGACTAAAGCTGAGGCCAGAAGAACCGCCCAGCTGAGCCCAGCACAGATAATCTACCTAGAGAATTGTGACCTAAATAAATGCATGTCACTAAATTTTGGTGTATTTTGTTATACAGTAAAAGCTAATCAGTCCTTCGATACCCTTTGAAAAATACACCTGCAATGAGAGTGAGGGAAGAAAAGAAGAGAGGCAAGGAAGGTAAGAAAACACAAAGAGGGATATTTCAGAGCTAGCCAGTTTCAACAACAGCATGGTAGCTTGGTCATAATAGATATCCTCTTGGGGGACCTAATGGAGATACAACATCTTGGAACAGCCTATTAAAGGGAAGGAAGATAAAATTTATCTGCCAGCCAGTTCATCTCCTGTCTCTCATTTGTCCAAGTTTGCTCCATTGAGCATAATGCATTTCTGAGTTGTGTTACATTGTCCTTCTGATTGCTACCCCAGGGAAACTCAAGCGCAGGAGAGTAAAGATAGTAGCATGCTGGATGAGTGTGGTAGACTGATTACAAAAATGTCCTCAATGCTCTACTTGGCCTTATATCCACACATTTTGCAATATGACTTTGCAGTTCCTCCCATTAAGTGGCAGAACTTACGTCTTCATGCCTTGAATCTGGGCAGGTTTTTTAACTTGCTTTAGCCTGTGGGCTGTGACAAAAGCTATTTTGTTCCAGTTCTGAGCTTAGACTGCAAGAAGACTTGCTCTTTTCTGCTCTCTTTCCTCAGACCCTTGCCTCTCTGTGTGAACAAACCAGGGCTAGCCTGGTAGCTGATGACCCAGTGGTCCCCATTTTGTACCAGCCAACAGCTAGCTAACTACAAAAAGCAGTCACCTAGCCAATCCGTTGCTAACTACACACACATGAGGGTGGCCAGCCAAGGCTAGAATAATCACCCAACTAAGCCTAGCCTGAACTGCTCACCCATTGAATCAAGAGTTAAATATGTAATTGTTTAAAACTACTAAGGTTTGGAGTAGCTTCTGTGTAGCAATAAATAAGTATTTCATGCAGCAATAACTGATAGAGTGAGCTTGCAAGTGAGAGAGTGGATCACACTTATAGAATCTAAACTTGAAAGGTTCATAATTTTAAAAATCCAGAGCACTGTAAACATGCAAATTAGCCTATGCCATTGTATCCTTGAACTGAAAGGTGTTGTTGCAAATTAGTTTTCCAATTAGTCAAGTTCAGTAAAATGAGGTTTTTTAAAAACCTTTTAAAAATAATATACTGGCAAGCAGCCTTGATTGCTTTTGTACTGAAAAGTGTTAATAACTTTCCCCTTGTTCTTCATTAATTATTGCTTAATTTCCACTGCAAGTGGGTGGATTGTTTTTTATAACAATAAAAGCTGATGGTAATGTTTACTTAGATCTGTCATCCAAACAATGGACATGTGTTACTTGTATAACAGGCAGAGAGGTATTGTTCTCCATCTCCAAGAAAAATACTCTTAAATGAAGAATTATGATTTAGTTTTATTAGCTATAATGTGGGTCTAATGGTAGCATAATTAGGAATTTCAATCATAATTGCTTTATTATTTTCAGAAAATGATTGGAAGTTTTCCTTTTGCTTTAGAACTGTGTGATGAGGTTGGTGCTTCTGATCCCTGGCTAAGGGAGGAAAATGAAGACCAGATATGTCAAGATCCCATTGAAGTCACTAAGAGACACCTCAAAGTATTTTTTCTCATTAGTTCTGGGTACATGGTTAAAGGTAGAAGAGCAATGCTCGAAAATATATCAGAGACAAGCTCTATATTTTTATCTCATAATACTATTACAAAACATTTAAGTGGATTTTGATTAACTCAGCCTCAAAGTGGAACAAATTACACCTAAATGTTTGTGTCTCTTTAAATACTGCTGCAAATCAGGGTTTCCCAATCTTGGCATTATTGACATTTGGGGCCAAGTAATTCTTTGTTGTGAGGCTGTCCTGTGCATTGTGGAATCTTCAGCAGCACTTCTGGCCTCCACCCACTAGATGCCAGTAGCCCTTCCTGTGCACAGTTGTGACAACTGGAAATATCTCTCGATGTTGTCAGATGTCCCCTGGGACACAAAAGTGCCCCTAATTGAGAGTAACAGCTTCAAATCAACATCTTTGTGTGATGTCCAGGTTTATGTTGTGGTTTCTTGGGGGCTGCTGCAGAAAACGAAGGGGAAACCAAATAAGTAGACTTCAGGTCCCCTAATTGCACTTCACCTAGAGAAGCTCTAGTTTTGTTTTGTTCACGAAGTCAGGTTTTGTTGTAAAATTTGTCTTCAAATAAGACGCTAAATTAAAAGTTTTTTAAAAATTCTTCTAAATCTGGAACAATGTTAGCACAAAGATACAGGTATTAGTAATCAATAGGTACTTTTCTAGAAATTGTATCTAAAAAGCATGCAAAACCCTGTTAAATTCTAATGCTGTTGGTTACCTACCTTATGGGAAAAATTTTACCCCATACAGTCCTGACCTAAGTCTATGGCAGCAACATCATTTATAGTCAGCATCTCCAGGAAGAACTATAACAACCTCTTAAGAAGTTGATAAAAGAAGTTGTAATTCCTATTCTGAAAAGGAATCCACTGATTACAAAGCAGGCTAATCAAAAGAGTAAAGAGAATGAGCAGAACCCACTACAACTGCTACCTACTATGTGTTTCTGGGAAAAGCTAGAATCATACTCTCTTGTATGACTCAGAAGAATTAAAACAGCAGTTTCTACAATGAAATTCAATCTCATTTTAGCCACAAAAGCTCTTTTCTAAATGGAATTTTATGCAGAATCTTAATATATGAAACAGATAAAAGCTTTACAGAGTGAAGCAGAAAGTCCCAGTCCCAGAGGCTCAGCCAGGCACTTAACCTAAGCACTACAATGCAAGATTAAATCTCCAATGAAATATAGGAAAAAAAAAGGTCTATGTGCATATTCATGCATCTATCTGGTGGCTATAATCATTAAAAGGAGTTACATGTGAAATGAATGGGTTAGTCTACTCTGCTACAATTTCACATCCATATTCACTATAAACATATTTTATTTTTTACAAGGTTTCACAATTACTTTTTTGTGAATTTTCCTATGTCATTACATATCACAAAATTGAGTAGTATTCCCAGTAGAGCACACACAATTAGTTAACTACCATTTATTTAGTGCTGTGTGCATTTGGATAATATCTGATCCCCAGTTGACAATATTCTTTCTGGTTATAAAATAAATTTTTGTTCTTTATAATCAAATTATCAAAGCTAAAATTATTCTTGAGTGCCTGATTTTTTTAAAATGAGGTATAATTTATATAAAATAAAACACAGTTCTTAAGTGTTCAATTCAATGAGTTTTGAAATTTAATATGGCTGTGTAACCATCACCCAAAACAAGATATAGAACATTGTCATCACCCTAGAAAGTTCCCTTGTGGCCCTTTCCATTCAAATTGTGTCCCAGAAACAACCACTTTCTTAATTTAATCACCACAAATTAGTTTTGAATGCTCCAGACTTCATATAAGTGGAATCATACAGTATATATACTTCTGGGTCCATTTTTTCCCCCTCATTGCAATGTTTGTAAAATTCATCCATGTTTGATATAGCAGTGATTGGTTTCTTTTTATTACTAAATAGTATTGAAAGGATCCATAAATCCTTAAAAGATTCTCTTCATATACTGATTTTAAAAATGGAAAATCTCTTCCCACAATGGGGTTTTGAGCAATTTTTATTCAGATATAGTCTTCATATGATAAACACCCGTTTGAAGTTTAATGTATCAATGAGAGAGGGTCTTTGCTTTTTATTTTGCTTTTGTTTTTCAAAAGCATTTCAAAATCATGATTTAAAAAAATACAGACACAAAACCTGTGCTTGTGGCTCTCTGGCAAACATTTTAGCATTTTACCACTGTCCCACCACCAGGATCATCAGCTTTTAAAACAACGAGGCTGTGTAAAAATAATCAACGTAAAAGGAAAGAGCTAAATTCACAGCGGTTGGTCTTCAAAAGCGTTTCCATTTTACACAACAGAATGATGTGGACTTAATCACAGATGCGCCCAATGAGAAAAATTCTACCTTCTTGAACTTTGGTGGCAGAACTTGGGACTGCTTTACATTTCTTAGTGATAAAATGTGATAAAACCTCATAGGCTTATAGGAATATTCTGAATGTTATTTCGGGGATAAGTTCTTAAACATTAATGTTAGCAATGCCCACCTACTTACACTGGTCTCTAGGTATGTTCATTTTAAGTCAATTGCTCAACCAAATTGTCTTGGTTACCTGCTGCATTCCAGGCCCTAAGCTCACTGCAAGTCAATAAAGGTCTATGATTTATGGTTAGTGATATGTATCTATCAATTTATGACTTTTTTTTATTATTCACTTTTTTTTTCCCTCTTCCCAACTGCTAGGACCTTACTGGAGTAATTAAATTAAATAGAAAGCAGGAGTCCAGGGAAAATTTTAGTATATCCCCCTTTCTTTGAAAATCCCTGCTTAATTGGTTTTTCAAGCAATCTGTGAAAGTTAGCAGACACTCCGTGTGCGTGCGTGTGTGTGTGTGTGTGTGTGTGTGTGTGTGTGTGTACACAAAGGAAGCACATAGTCTTTCTCTGAGCTTTACAGAGCATGAACAGAGATTCCTGGGAAAGAAGGTGGGAAAACTAACTGTGCCAGAGATGGCACAGATTTTGCAATTTGGATGAAATTAGAGTGAATTATTTTCTTAAGCTTTCTCTTCCTCTTACAAAATGGAGAAACCAGTAAAGGCACATATGTCTAATTTCAATATGCAGAAAATAAGACCATCAGGTATAGTTTCTAAAGCTAACTATGGCTGAAAGACAGGTGTCTGCATAGTCCTACTCCCATTTTCATCTTGCCCTGAGAACATATATTTAATGAATTCTTAATTATAAATGAAAAAGACAATATTTCACTAGATTTCTAAACATTTGAGAGCTTTTACATAATTATCATGTCTGCAGAAAAACTCCCTCCTCCCCACAATTCTTAATCTCTTGTTTATAGATAGATGATAGATTAGATAGATAGATAGATAGATAGATATAGATAGAAGAAGCCATGTATTAGTTAGCTATTACTACCTGCATTTGCCTTCCTGATTGAGTCTCATTGCAATTCTAATGTTCTCATAGCACCATGTATCCCTGTTTCTAAAGCATTAATGACAAGTGCCATTATATGAGTATTTGTATTAGTAATTTGCATAAGTTTTTGATTACCTCCATTCCCCTCCTGGGCCACTACACTGTGAGGAGTGAAGTGCAGGTACCACACCTGGTTTCACTCACCATTATCCCTCTCTCTCTCTTTTTCCCTCACTATATTATAGAATGGATGAATAATAACAAAACGCCACAGAGATCAATACTACTGGGTTCTCAATTGTAAGTGCTCTATAAATGGAGAAAGATTTTATTTTATGAGACTATAAGACTGTTCAAGAAGTAGGTTTCTCCAAATTTCTCCTGCTCCACTGGTTTCCTGCCTTCATTATAAATATTCAGGATGTGTGCATCTTACCCAATCACTGTCCCACCCACTAATTTCCAGCCTGTACACCCTTGCTATAATATGATGAAATCTCTCTTCTAAGGTCATCAGACCCCAGTTTCACCATGTTCACGCCTCTTTTGTCATTTCTTATCTTCTAAAATCTTGCTGCAGCTTTTGACACCATTTATTATCCTCTTCCTTTTTTTTTTTTAATTTTTAAAAAATTTTAATTGTGGTAAAATACACTAACATCAAATTTACCATTTTAACTATTTTTAAATGCAATATCCAATTGTGTTCAGTAGATTCACATTGCTGTGTAACTAATCTCCAGAACGTGTTCATCGGGCCAAACTAAAATCCTCTATCCATTAAACAACTTTTGCCTCTCCCCTCCCCCACAGCCCCTGGCCATCACCATTTTACATTCTGATTCTATCCATTTGAGTATCCTGGATACCTCAGGGTTTCCTCACCTGATGCTAAGACAAGACTTTGTATGGAGGAGATCCTAAGAGACATCGATATGGGAGTGGGGAGGTGAGACAGGGAAGAAAAAAGCTGATAAAAGGTGCATTATCAATAAAAATGCATTACCATTATGGGCAACTAGAGCTCAATCCCAGTGGGGGCTTTGAGAGACAAATCTCTGTGTGGTCCTACTCCCATCTTCAGAGCTGTCCCCACTCCCTGTGAGGAGATTGCACATCCCTCTACAAACAATTCTCAGTCTGAGTGGCCTTCCTAGGGGCATTAATTCCAAGGGTTTCCAGCCCAAGCACTGCATGGGCCACCATGTTGCATGGACAGAATATCCTCTGGTACAAGGTGCAAGTGCTAGCAGAGGAGATTTAATAAGAGACACTGGAAATATCTCCAAATGTCCTCTTTCCTTCCTTGTCCTTCTCATCCTACACATGGTCTATACTGATGTATCTCATCAATGCCCATGCCTCCCGGGACCTTCCAAATGCTGAAAACTTTTCCTCCTGTGATCTGGGTCTCTGTAGTCATCTGCTTACTGGACAGCAACTTCTGTGGGAGCTTATGATATCTAAAAATCACCAAATTCATTCCTCCTCCTCTAGGCCCAACTGTGTCTGTGCGCCCCCCTCTCTGGTTACCACTCCCACGCCATCTTGGTTAATGCAACTGTGATTCACTTGGTCTCCTGGGCAAGAAATCCGGTGGTTGCTTAGGAGCCCTCTCACCATTGCTTCTCAAGGCTGATCAGTTTTGAAGGCCTGTCAATTCTAATTCTTTAAAAGCTCTCTAGTACATCTCTCCACTACTACTGTTATTTTCTTCCTTCTGGTTCTTATTATCTCTCACCTTGACTATTACAATATTCTCCTACCTTGCCCACCTCCTCCCTCACTTTAAACTTGTAACTAATGTAAGTCCTCAGCCTCAGGGAGAGTGCTTCAATTGTAAATCTGACCACATCACTCCTTCGTTTAAATTCTTTTTATGATGCTTGATTGTTGCCCTCATTTTAAACCTCAGTGTTGTCAGTTACACAGGCAGACTATTCAGTTTTGCTAGTTTCTGGACAAAGTGGTAAACAATAGGAATTAACTGTTTCTTAAATGTTTGAGAGACAATAATACTTATAAAACCAGTTAGATATGGGTGTTTGGGGAAAAGAGGACTATGAAAACCAATTTAATTCCTTCTGTTCAAACTAGTCCATTCAAATTCTCTCTATTTTGATTATGTTTGCAATTGCTTTTCTAAGCATTGTTCATTCCATCTCAAATTAATACACACAGAGTAGTTCATAATATTCTTTTTTATTTTAAATTTTTGTTGCTTGTCTAGTCTTCTTTGTTTTATTGATTTATTTATTAGTAAATTCTACTCCCTTTATTTAGTCTTGCCAGAAATCTGTCTTTTCTGTTAAGGTTTTCAAAGAACTAGCTTTTGGTTTTGCTTAATTATCACTATTTATTGTTACTTCTATTGTTCACAGTTACATAGATTTCTGCCATTGCATGAATAAATCCTTTGTCTTTGGTTTATTACACATTTGCTCTCCTGCTATTTTTCATATTTTCATTTGCATGCTTAGCTCACTTTTTTCTTTTTTAGCCTTTTGGTTTCTTTTATATATGTGTGAAAGTTATGTATTTTCTATTAGGGGTTACTTTTATGTTGCTTAGAATTTCACATGCAGTATAAAAGAGAAAAACTCCACTTCTCTCTCTACTACACATATTTCTGATACTAAATGGGTATGTTTTCTCCCTACACTGACCAGTTCTTAATTCAATCTTGAAACTGTCTTTCTGGAATTAGTGTCAGATCCCTCAAGTTAAGGGCTCAGTCCCACAAGGCTGTCCCCACTTCTGATGCCAATCATGAGTCCATTCTGACCCCTGACTATAAAACTGGGCTTCCCACACCCCCTCCTCTTGTTTGATAATTTGCTGGAATAGCTCACAAAACTCAGGCAAGCACTTTACTTACTATTACCTATCCCTGTATAAACATGACCTTGCTAAGGATATGACACCTTACTGAGTTGTGTGTACAATGCTACCAATGTAAGTGCGCAGCGGCAAGTTTGCAAACTTAATTGTCAGATTTTGGGGATGACAACAGCTCTGAGGGCCATTCC
Source organism: Lyroderma lyra (assembly GCA_004026885.1). Lineage (NCBI taxonomy): Eukaryota > Metazoa > Chordata > Mammalia > Chiroptera > Megadermatidae > Lyroderma > Lyroderma lyra. The sequence continues at coordinate 308,381 of PVJL010000002.1, read as the reverse complement.
AGAAGAAGAGTTCCAAAAACTTTGAAGGGTGGACTAGACACTGGTGTGGGTGCATAGCTTCCTAGGGGAGTACTTCAAAGGTGACCGTAGTGATATTCAGCAATGAGGTATGTAGCACTTTTTCTAGGATGAATTTATGAAATTAATTGTACAACCTCATATTTCTTATTATGTCACATGTTTCATTACCATTTATTTCTAAGTGTTTCATAATCCAGACGTCCTATAAAGTGGGCATGCATGGCCTAACCTCTTAAATTCCTAAATACTGTCCAAGAAGGAATCTCTCTTGAGGTAGATTCCATGAGAACAAAGCAAAGAGGTCATAAGAAATACTAAAAGCTAAAACATTGATTTCTTCCATGTGTTTAAATGTAACCGATGTCTATTATCAATCATCATCCCTTAAAAGAATAAGAAGGAAAACTTTGAATGAATGAAAGATGACGGGTTAGTGACTGATTCATTTTGAACTTTTCTAGGAGTTATCGCCTTGCTCTGGATACCAATCTGAGATAAAGTGTTATGAGACTTCTTTCACATTTGTTGTTGTTAAGAGAATTAAAACCTAATTTATCAAATAATATCATTAGCTATTTATCTTGATTATAGTAACCTTATCTGGTTTCATATTATAAATGTCACATTGTTTTTCTTGCAATTAAAAAGTTAAATTAAGTGCTGGTTGTCAGATCAATTTGTTTTAAGCAGTTTATATTATTTTAAATAAGTATGCAGAGATAGTTTGGTCATGATAATTAATGAGATTTAAGAATTTCTTTCTAATTTTTCATAAATGAGTCTTATTTAATTATTCTCAAAAATATAACACCAGAATATCACACACACACACGCACACACACACACACACACACACACACATGCACAGATGCATGCATACACACACAAACATATATTTCAAAGAAACATGATGCTTTCTATCATACTCCTTGCTTCACACATAATTTATATTTTAAATATATTAAATAATTACAAATTATATAATGAGAAGCAGAGCATTGATTGCTTAACTTTTTTATAACTAACCGTAATATTGATAAATTTTTATCATGTTTCAGTAATACTCCTTGTAAGATGCATTCTGTAGGATGGATATTTTTGGTATGCATTATAACACATGTATTTGTATGGAAAAATTATGTCCCTTTTTTTTTGACAGATAAGATGGGTTTGGTTGATGAGTTTACAAATGAGGCCTGGTTTTGCCAATTAGGTCACTCATGGGACTTTTCCATGAATTGATCTATAGCTCTGATTTTTGACAAAGAAAGAAAATGTATTTAAGGCATGTAATACCTTAAGACATTTTAGAAAAATATTTCATTCAAAGGTGTATTGAAATTAAAAATATTTTGATTTTCCTAAAGTTCACTTGACATTGTGGGGAAGCATGGTCCAATAAGAGCATTCTGTGATGATGGCAATGTTCTATATCTGAGCCGTTTGATATGATAGCCACTAGCCACATGTGTAACCGAGAATTTGAAATATGGCTAGTGCAACCGAAAAACATCACTTTTAACTTTATGTAAGTTTAATTAATTTAATTTCAAATTTAAATAACCACATGCAACTTGGCCACCATATTGACACAACAGCTCTAGCATAATATATCTTCGATTTACTTATTCACTATTGATTAGGGCCAGCCTCTCCAAAGTTAAATGTTGATGTCTAAAAGACGGATAAGTTGCAAATGATTTCTGTCCTGTCCTACAGCACAGGTAACAAAACTTTTTATTAACCAATTTTGTACTTAACTAACAATCTCATTTCAATATTTTTTCTTTTACTGACAATATATGCTTCAGTCTTTTGAAATCTCTTTTTAACCAGCCTTACCATCCTATTTCTGCCATTAATGGGTTAGTGCTTTTGAAGTTTTTGAAAATTATACTATTGCTTCCCGTCTGACTTCATTTACTATTTACTGAGTTCGTCTAGTCCTCAGATTTTGCTCCTGGCTATGATCCGAAAGTACAGTCTAATTACTTAACTCTGTTTGGAACCTAATTCTTGTTTGTATTTGAGAGAGAAAAGATATAGTGAATTAAGATCCTATCTCTGCTACTTATATCACTGTACAACCTGGAAAAAAGTTATTACAGTAAAAATAATAGGAACAAATGTGTAACATTATAATAATAAGTTCAGCATCATGCTGAGCAATAGTCAGTGTTCAAGGAAAACTGGTAGCTTCACAGGTTTGAAGTGACCAGCACTACCTCTTTTCTCCATGTTTATTGGCCTTTAGCCTTGCAGAACTCCTCCATTCCAGAAGCTTTCTTCTGTTTCCACTTTTCATTGTGTAACATTCACTGAAGCCACTGTTATGGGTTGAATTGTGACTCCCTAAAATGAATATGTTAAAGTCTTATACCGCCCCCCCCCCCGCCCCCACAGTACTTCAGAATGTGACTGTATTTGAAGAGGGTAATTAAGTTAAAATCAGGTCATGAGGGTGAGCCCTAATCTAATAGGAGTGGTGTCATTAGAAAAGGAAATTTGGACATAAGAAGAGGTACAGAGGGAAGATCACGTGAGGACACAGGAAGATGGTCATCTTGTAAGCCAAGAAGAGAGGCTTCAGGAGAAACCAATCCTACCGACACATTGATCTCAAACTTCTGGCTTCCAGGACTGTCAGAAAACAAATTTCTCTTGTTTAAGTCACACAGTCTATAGTACTTTACTACAGCTGTCCTAATATAGCCACTTGAAATTGAACATCTATGATCTCAGTTAAAATGCAGAGGTCCCTTAAAAAGAAAAAGAAAAAAAGAAAAAAAGGGGAGTTCCCTGGTGGTGTAGTGGCTAGGCTTCAGTGCTGTCAATGCTGTGGCCTGGGTTCGATTCCCACCCAGGGAACTACCCACATAAAAAAATAATAAAAAAAAAATAAAAAGAAAATACTTTAATCTTCTGTTACTCGTTAACACTTAAGCATGAATGAAGACCAAATATTGAAATGAGAAATCGAAGAGGCCAGACTGGGCACTTCGGTATCTAAATAGTTCCTGAGGAACTACCATATGGTTAGGAGAAGGGTCAAAGAAAGGGAGAAGGGTCAAAGAAAGGGAGAAGAGTCAAAGGAAAGGGAGAAGTATATACTTGTGACACATCTGGGCTGGCTCAGGATATCAGTTCAACAACTGATGCATTTCGCTAAAAGATAATTATATCAGTTATCTATGGCTAAGTAACAACTCTCTAAAAATCAGTAGCTTAAAATAGCCACTCTGTTTTTTCTAATGTGTCTACAGATTGGTAGGGGCTTCTGATGATCTGGGTTGGGCTTCCTCATGAGAACCTGGTCTACTGATAAGTCAGCTTGAGGCTGACCGATCTAGGATGGTTTGCTCTAGAAAATTCAACTCTCTTATGGTATTTTCAGCTCTCTTTCTTAGGGTCTTTTATCCTTTCACAGTTGAGCTCAGGCTTGTTCTCTTGGTGGTGGCCAGGATTTGAGAGAGAATGCAAGAGAGGCCCTTGCTCAGAACAGGCACAGAATCATTTTTGTCTCATTCTACTGGCCATTGCCAATCCCGAGGCCAGCCCGGAGTTACTAAGTGGGATCACCTCTTGGTAGGGTGAGGACTGGCAAAGTCACTGAGAAAGAAAGCAGAATTAGGAAAGGGCAGAGAATTTGAACCATTTTTGTAATATGTTAAGTTATAAGCCTGGTATATATTATATTTTGATGTTTCTGGAACTTTGGACTTTTTACTTTTTGAGTCAGTACCTTCTCAGTATATCTTTATATATTCTCAGAGCGAAGTGTGCATCAAATATGCAAAATGTGGAAAATTCATAATTACATGGGTTGAATTCTCATTTTCCTCAGTATTCACCTAATATAAACAATAATGTAGGTACAAAATAATCACAGGAGGCAGTTTTTCTACTCAGAGTTCTATACAATATTAACAAATTGGCCATCTAGACCTCCAAATATACCCTCTCTAAGGGAATATGTCAGTATTTGTGCGTCACCTCGCCCTAAATGTTGCACATTTCACTATTGTCCATCATCATTGTCCCTCCTCCTTCTTCCTGCCATTCCATTCCTCTGTCAGGACACTATATCTAACTCTTCCCTTTAAACAGCACACTTGCATCTTTGAGATTTTGCACCTTTCGTTGCTTAATGATCACCAAGTATTATGGGGACAATAAGGCCTGCAAAACTGAAAATATTTACTCTCTGGCCCTGTACAGAAACAGTTTGCAGGCTCCTGCCCAGAGTTTCACCAATAGCAAGAGCAACTCTTTGCTTTAGTGAAGAGGGTTGATGCCTGACCTTACTAGGTCATTCTCTGATTTCCTGAACACGTGGAAGCAGCCATAGACAACATATACACAAAGGGGCATAGCTGCATTCCAATGAAGCTTTATTTCCAAAAATAGGTGGTGGGCCAACAGGTTGTAGTTTGCCAACCCCTAGTCTAGAAGAAAATTCTTTTACAGTCATTGAAGAATAAGAAACAGAACTCAAGAGACTCCTGGAATTGAAGAGTCTATAGGATGAAGTGCATGAGGCTAATTACCCAGGAGAGGAAAATAAGAGACTTCTAGGAAAATACAGATATCAAGCTAAGAAATACTTGAAAGGTCATTCAGACCTACTGGAAGAGGCTACTTGATTGAATGAATACAGAGAGCCATGGTGTGTGTCAGGTGTGGAAAAGGTGGTTCTTTCAGTTCACGTAGACCTGAAACAGCAGATTCTGAGTCAATGCAAACTACATTCCCTGGAGACCAGGCCTGATTTTTATGAAGGGCCTCATGAATCAGTAATTAATAGTACTTTATTGAGAAGTTATTCATTAATTGTCTTCAGAAGAGTATTCCTTTTTGTGAAGAGGTAACAAATGACAGCACAACAGATTATAGAACTTGAAAAATACTTTAAACTGAATAAAAGTTGCCAAATATGAACAGAATATCAAAGCAGCAAAAATCAAGATACCAAAAAAAAAAAAAATCTCTCTGAGCAAGAGAGTACATCATAAAGTTTCTCACCAGAATCTTTAAAAGAGGAACCAAATAATAATTGAAATGCTGATAGAATGTGTGCTTCTTTGGGGTAACTTAGGAAGTATGAAACACAAAAGCAAACAAGTAAGAAAAGCAAAATCAAACAAACAGAACAAGGTATTCCAAGACAAGAGGTCTACAGAAACATTACCAAGTATTTTCGAAGAATTCTATAAAATTTTCGTTGTGGATAAAAAAGCCTAAAAAGGCTAAACCTGACAAGAAGGTAAAGCCTGATTTTTTAGCAGGTTCAAGAGAAAAAAATAAACAATCAAGGTATGCTCTATGCTCCCCTCAGGAAGCAGGAGAGAAGAATGAGGGGAATCAATTAGCTGAGACAACCAATAAAGTTGTGGTTTAATATAAAATGCAGAAAAACCTTAAGGAGACTCTTGTTTCAAAAAAAAGAAGAAGAAGAAGAAGAAGAAGAAGAGAGAAAACATTTTGAATAATTGCCTTGGCCAGCTGAAATAACTGGTAAGTCACCAGAGTGAGAAGATAAAATAAATCAGGAATGACAGATGCTATATATCTCCTGGATATGAGTTTTGTTAACAATAGCTGGAAAAGATTGAGGCCATTTTCCCATCCCAACTGAGTGATGAAGTGTCAACCAGTCAAAGTTGGAAGAACAAATAAAGAACATGAAATTTTTTTCTCTGTGTTCAGCAAAGCTCTACTGGGAAGTGAATGCAAACCCTTGGCATACAAGTAGCGATCCTGAAAGCCCATGAAGCTATGGCTCTGTAAAAGAAGCTGATTCAGGAAGAGAATAAATGGGGAAAGAGAGCAAAAGCAATCAGCTGTGGAGGAGATGAAAACTTAACAGGCAGATAATTCCAGAAATGGGGGGAGAATGACAGAAAATCGAAATATCCAAATGCAATTCATGATAAGAAAGCTCATCGCTGCTTAAGACCAAAAGTAATACTAACATATAAAAAGAGCAATGATTTAAAAACCAGAGACTCTAAAACCAAATCCAGGAAGATTTGATCTTGAAACAACCCAAAAGAAATGTTCTAAATCAGTGCGCAAGCTACATCGGGATCACCTAGAGGGCTTGTTGAAACAAAGATGGCTGAACCCATCTCTGAGTTTCTAATTCAGTATTTCTGGGGTGAGGCCTGAAGTTTTGCATTTTAACAGTTCTCTGCTTATAATGATGCCACCAGTCTGAGGGTCACACTTTGAGCTGCTGTAAACCAATCCTGGTTATGTTAAAATTGCCTTGCTTCCTTTTAGACCTATTCATTCAGAATCTCTGTGTACAGGGCTCAGACATTGGTATTTTTTGAAGCATCTCAGATCATTCCAAGTCAAGAGTAAGGCATAGCTCTTAAGTATAAAAGTTTATGAGTTTCCACAAAATAGAACCAAATGGGATATTGGCATCATCTTAGAAAGTTCTATGTCTTCTCTCAGTCAATCTAAAAGGCAACCTCTGTTCTGATCTCTGTCATGATATACAGTAGACTCTCTGTTAACTGGAACTCAAGCAACTGGCACTTTTAAACTTCAGAATCCCGGTTGCTTGAGAGTGCCTGTTGTTTGAGTTCCAATTAATGGCGAGTCTATTTACATTTATCTGACATCTACCAATCCCTGTGTGTGCTAGTTAACTGGGAGCCTACTGTATTAGTTTTGCCCATTCTTGAACTTCATATAAATGAAATCACACACTCTGTTCTCAGTTGTGTCTATTTTTTTTGTTGTTGAACATAATGATGGTGAGATTCACCCAAACTGTTGCATCTCACAAGTTTATTCTTTTGTGTTCCTGAGCAGTATTCCATTATTTGAATAGAATAGAATTACTTTATCCATTTTCATGTTGATGGACATTTGGGATATTTTTCAGGTTTTGGCTGTTGTAAATAAAGTTCTATAAAGATTCTTGGACAAGTCTTTTTGTGGACATACGTTTTCATTTCCCTTGGGTGCATTTTTCTCCCGGAGGGGCAATTACTGTGTTATGACTGTAAATGTTCAACTTTATAAAAGACATTTTTAAAAATTCATTTTTATTGATAGATTTTTTTGGGTGACATCTGTTAGCAAGATTTACATAGATTTCAGGCATACAATTCCACAGTGCATTGTCAACTTGTCGTATAATAATTTCACCACCTAATGTGACTTCTCTTCCCATCACCCGATATCTAGCTTTCCCTCCCTCCTCTCCCACCCCCTCCCCTTTCTCCCCTCCCTATCCCACTTGTAAAAGACATTTTTTGAAGTTGATTGTACCGTGTTAGACTCCAAACAGCAATGTACAAGAGAGTTCTATAACTCTACATTCTTATCAACATTTGGTGTGGCCAGTCTTTTTCATTTTAACCATTCTGGTAGGTTTGTAGTGGTAACACTTACTGTTTTTGTAGAATTTTTTTCAATGCATTCTGACCGGAAATTGTCCATATTTGAGCAAAGTTATTTAATGTTGAGGTTTGTATTTAATTTTTTTAAAGTGTACACAGATGGACTTCATCTTTTGAACTACGGTCTCTTTCTATAATATGACCTGACTAGTTTTATTTTTATTTATTTATTTATTTATTTATTTATTTTTAATTAAAAAAATTTTTTTATTGTTAGATTTATTGGTTAGTTTTATTTTTAATTATTTAGATCATGTAATTTTAAATGACTTACAATGTTATTAAAATAAATAAATGACTTTAAAATAATTTAGATTTAATTAATCTATCAATTAAATTTAATTAATAGATTAATTAAATTTAATTACCAGAAAAAGAAAGATGGACTAGGAGAGAAATTAAAACAAATGAAATTTACTTCTTCAGTAGACTAATATTTAAATTGTTTCCATTCGTTATTGCAATGTATGTTTTAATTTTCTTCTATTGTGTTTTTTGGAGAAATATAAATTTAAAAACCTTTTTTCATAGGTACTTTGCATAATGTAATTGCTCAAAATATTTGAGAAAACCTGGCGTGCACATTTTATAGTAGTCATTCTCAAACTTCAATTGGTGTGAGATCTTGATAAAAATACAGAGACCCAGGCCACCTTTTCTGCTTCAATAAACTTTGTCATGTATGTTATTTATTATATTAGTTTTTCAGGTGATTCTGAAACACAGCAAAGTTTAATGACCACTGTTCTACATCATATTCCAGCATGAAAATGAAATTGTCATTTAATTATGGTGCAGTTGCAAGCAATGACCAACAGGTGGCTCACTTGATTACAACACTTTCAGCAAAACGAGTTCATTTGCCAATCAAGGCATTTCCAAAGAAGTAAGTAGTAAATGGAAATAAAGAATACAGTTCTATCTGAAAAATAATTGAAATGCCTTTTCCTCTTAAATGTGTGACTCCTAACAAGTCTTCTAGACAAACATGTAGAAACTTCCATTTTGAATGTGAAAATAATTCTTTAGCGTTTGTTAGTTAGGCAGCAATCCTTCTTTTAAAAAACTTCAGTTCTGTCAAGGTAAAATGGTCCATACATGATACAGTATTTGACTTCACCAAAAGGTCAGGAAATGATTCACTGCTCTCTGGTTTGGGCTCACTAGGGTAGACAGGCTTAAAGGTTCACAGTAGGAATTACTGCAGAGATTAAGAGGCTACCTCATAGACCTAAGTTTAATTACAGCTGATCAATTACAATGATTCTGGCTGCAAAGTTGGCCTGTTTTGAGTTTACTGGAGAAGGACATTATTTGAAACTGTATGGAGTGTTCCTCCTGGGTGGCAGCTAGGCAGGTATTACTACTTTACTCAAATGCCTCCAGTCAAGTTGGCATGTTCCAAAGCAGACAGTGATTTCCCAGAGTTTAAATGTCCAATTCAACTTGGAATTGTACCACAGTCTCACAATTTCAACATGACCCCGAGGGATAGGCTTCATTTATTCATTGATCATTAGTAAACATGTATTGAATGCCCACTTCTGTGCCAGATGATGAGTAAGGCTTGAGAATTATGACACAAAATGTATCATTCGGACTTGGAGTCAGACAAGTGGTCAGCTTACTGTAGTTGAGCAATACCACACCCGGAATTGATGGTTGGCTCCCTTCTGTTTTCACTGCCATACGTCATTGCCCAGCCCTCGGCATCTACTTAATGAACGTTTTCTCAATTATGTAGCTGATATGCTGACAGAAGTTATCGCAGGTCACTAAGCACAATGGACAATTTACATAACTTAAATGAGGGAGAAAGTCCTTTGGAGAACTTTCTTTGGGTTAGTTTCATTTGAATGAGTATGTTTACAGAGCAATCTGTGTATTTGGAATTTCTTAGTGAAACTGACATGATCCTGTCCATCTTTCCTCTTTACTCACTTCTGTGCTACAGGCAATATGCTGAGTACACCTAAGATTCGCCACCTGAGGGCTTTATTTCTGGCCTTGGAGCATACACAATGGCTGCCAGAAGTGTCCCCCAAAGCAGTTTCTCTTCAACCTGTCACTTCCAAGAGTTGGTGGATAAATGCCCCAGGTTTGTTTGTTTGTTTGTTTTGTGTTCTATTTTTTGCTTTACAGGTGAGATAACTCTGAAGTTGTTCTGCATTGTCTCCTAGAGCTCCTCAGTGAAATAGTTTCTCTAATTGCCCACAGTGGTAACTCACTTGATAACACCCCTTTTACTACATTCTTCCTATTCTCTGTCTCACTTTTTTCCCCCTATTGGTGGTTCCTGGCATCAATTCTCAAAACACTGTCCCTCAAGTCCTTGTCTACTTTTGAGGGAACTCAACCCAAGGATAAACATGCATTGACCATGAGCGAATGACTGAGAGGTGTGGAGAAGTGTTGGGGACATGCACAAACATGGAAGCATGCGGGAACTTGAGACTGAATAGTTAACGATTGATGAAACAGGTGAAACACAGGGTACAGGGGTTAGAAGTGACGAGGAGGATCTTCTGTGCTAATCTAAAAAAATTCACATTTTATTTTGAAGGCAGTGGAGATTTACTAAAATATTTTTCAAAGAAAGGAAAGGGAACCTATTATGATCCAGCTATAACATAAAAGCAGATGTAGATGAGGTTCAAGAATGAATGAAATAACCCATAACAAGGTTGTTGATAATTTTAGAATCTGGTAAAAAAATTACAAACTCTTCCACATAAAAATACACATAAACACATGCACGCAATTTTGCAAAGAAATTTATGTGTTCACTGACCCCCTTTTCAACGATAGTCATGCATCTCTTTAAGGTTTCTAGAAAAGTGGTTAGGATCCAACCATTGAGCAAGAAGATAAAAGGTAATGAGTGAACTGAAGCTTTGGGGACCATAATATTTAAGTATAGACAGGAATAAAAATGGTAGAATAAGAAGCTGTCACTCGGACAGGAAAAGACTCAAAGCAGAATTTTATAGGTAAAAAGCAAAATATGCTCTTGGTTGATGTACTTTGGATTAGAAGGAGATGACATGGACAAGCACTCTCTAGTGCTTCCTTTTTTGATGTTTGCTCAAACAGGAGCACGTGATCATCAATCAAGAAATACTCCAGGGCAGAGGGTACAAACCGAAGCCTCCCAGGTAAAATGCAGTTAATGAATGTATGGCTTGGTTCTGATAATGTTAATCGGTTGGTAATCTTTAAGTTAGTTTTTAACATTTAAAAATAAATAAATTTCTGTATTTTCTTGAAAAAAATTCAAAACATTTTTACCCAGTTTCCACTGTCTAATTAGCCGTTGCCCCTGTAGGAGATTCTATGAGCTCTTGAATTGGCCACACCTCTTTTACTTCCTTACGTAACTGTCCTGATTCTTACAAACTTTTCGATATTTTGAATCTTAGGATTCTAACAATAAAAATTCACATCTCAATACTCATCTCCACTCATTGATTCATTCATTTCGTTGTTCATTAGCATTTATTGAATGCTCTCTGCTAGGAACAGAAAGACAAATGCTGAAAACAGAAAGATAACATGACTGCTCTTGCTCCAAGTTACTTAGAGCATAGCCAATAGAAGCAAAAACTAAAAATTAAAAAAAGTAGATGTAGAAAAATCCTGCCTGTCCATTATCCAACTCCAAGGGGGTCCTAGGGCACTATCTTTGGATTATTGTGCTTTGATTACAAAATTCAGAGATCTGTTCTCTCCTGATATGCTGTTACTCATTCACAGGTTGAGTCAGTTATTCAGGGAAGAATGCGTTCATTCGTATCTTTCAGGAGTGGAATAAAGAGCTTGAGTACTAAAGGAAAACGAAGAGGGAATTGTGAAAGAATAGCACACAAGAAGGCAAGCAGGGTGTTCCCCTGGATGAAAAAGAGGAAGGGGAACATGGTAGATGCTTTGGGATCACCACTACCAGGCAAGTATGCCCATGGGCCAATGCACCATGACGGAGCTTCTTTAGATGTTGTTGCTTATGGCTCACAGCTGCATCAAACTGCCATCCGTCAATGGGAGCTACCTTATATAATAGGTTATAAACGGCCCTTCTGAGGGAGGACGTCCTGTAGCCAGCAACTAATAAGCGGAGGGGTACAAAAGCCTAGGTGGGAATGGTACAACTCATGCTCCAGAACCCCCTGTGGGACTAGCCTGAGGCCAGATTCCAGGTGAGACTGTGTCCTGGCTTATGCTACTTTCTCCCCACTGCTCTAGCCTCCTTCCCTGCTCCTTGTCTCCTGAGAACTCTTTCTCAATTAATCACCTACTCCTGAATCCCTGTCTAAGGCTCTGCTTCCAGGGAATTCAGACCAACACAGAACACAAAGACCACGGAAACATTTATTACTAATTGTCTCATTAATGGAGAATAGCAAAATAGCAGCGTTTTAGGGTGCAATCAGATTTCGCAATACTAGATCAGGATACAATGATATGGTAATAGCATTTCATGATTTATATACCACAATTAAATTCAAAATTTAACTTGTAGTTCTCTTTAGAGACAACAGTACACTCTCCTAGATGTAAATGCATTTGCACATTGGAGAGGAGTTACTAATTTTAATTTCAATGGTAAATATTACCACTCACTGTAGGCTTCTGGGGGGGTCTTCCTGTGAATGATAATTGACAGGGTGGTTGGTTTCTGTTGGTTCATGCTAGGCAGATGGATTTCAGTCCAAGGCAAAGCCAAGGTCTATTAACTCTGGACTTCTTATTTCTAGAATATGATTGACTTACAGATCACCTCATTTATTCAGTTGATGAGGAAAATGAAATCAAAATGGGGAAGGTTGCATGACTATGCCTTTAAATATTGAGAAGACTTTCTGTCCTTGTGCAAAAACTTTAGCAGCTGCCTCATGATCTTACCTTCTACTGCTCCCAAATTTCCCATTTCTCTTTCTCCCTTCACTTAAGTGTTAGACCCCATAACATTGGGAGCAAGTTTGCATTTTAAGAGGACTGAGAAGAATTAGGGTTGTATATTTGGGAGTATCAGTCTTTTGACCTAATAAATATCAGGATTATCTTGTCTGTTCCAGCTCCCATCTTAGGTGTACATGCACATTTGGATATGCACTCGCACTTCGATTTGCTCATGTAGTCACATTCTCTTTTCCAAGTTGGTTTAATAAGGTACAGTCCCATTTGAGGAGGGAAGTAATTGGACTCCTGATGGAATGACATCACATTCACAACAGGAGAAAAAGAACATAAAAAAGCAAATTAGTTATTGTTCAGTTGGGATTGTTGGACACCAAATGCTCAGGCAAATGCACAGAAGGTTTTGCAAGTCGTCAAGAACAAGGTAGAGCCTTTTCAGAAATGTGTCAATCTTGGTCACCAGGATGTATGTTCTTTCTCAAACTGAAAACATACATTAGCCCTCGCTAGGAAAAAAAGTTCCTTGGTTTTCTCTTATATCTCTTTCAGGTAATGACCCCAATCCTGGCAACACTGAGACCCTTACTCCACATAATTTTCTCCACTAAACATATTAATATGTGACTTATTTGTTTGTTTATTATTTGTTCTCTCTCCATACCCCCCCCCACAAGAATATAAACATTATGCTATCAAGTGTATTGTCTATTTTGCTCACTCTTCTGTCCCAGCAACTAACTGCTTCCTGGTATATAATAGGTATTTAATAAATATTTGCCAAGTGAAGGCACAACTGATAATGGCAACTTCAGATGTATGAATCGCAAATGAGAAAAATGTAGAGTGCAGGAACATCAATAAATAAAATAAGGATTTGAAAAGTATTTCCAATATTCAAGAAATATCTTTACCACGTTGACTAATTATTTAGGGGAGCACCAATGTATTCTGCATTCTTCTTGCTGAATCTGCAAGGAAATCCCGAGAATGTTTATTTCAGTACAGAAAACAGAGTTTTGTTTGGTTTTGTTTTTTCCCTTCTCAATCAGAGGTTCACTATGTCGCCAAAATAAGCAGAACATGTGATGTGTGTATCATGTCATTAGGTACTGAGGATAGAAAGAAAATGCAAAATTGCTTAGGAGTCAATCTCAGCAATCTCTCTTATCAGCTGTGAGATGTGGCTTCACTTAGCATAAGGCCAAGGTGACAGTAAGAAAATACCCCAAATGGCTGAAATAATACGTTAATTTCTCTCTAATGTAACTGAAGTCTGCAGCTAGCAGTTCTGTGCTAAAAGTGCTTCTTTAAGTTTGTCAGGGATTCAGGCTCTTTCTACTTTTTGGCTCTAGCATGCTACCACGTAGCTTTTATCCTCAAGTTCACCTTGGGTCTACAATGGCTGCCACAGCTGACGCCATCGAAGGATCATCAAGGCCTAAATAAGGAAAAACGTCAGAATGGTGACAAGTGCTTATTTCAAAAACACTTCTTTCCTCACAGTCTCCGATCCTTTTTTGCATCCTCAAGTTCTATACCACATTTATGCTTACATCTTATTGGCTATGCCCTAGTCCTCTGCATACCTAGCTTCAGGAGAGATGGGAAAGGCAATATTTTAGTGAACTGCATTCTACCCAAATGGAATTTAGTTGTATTGCAAGAGAAAAAATGTAAAATAGATACTGGGTGACAACTTGTAGTCTTCGACATGGCTCAGGTGAATTTTTTATCCTCTTTAAGCATCAGTTTTCTCATTTATGAAATAGGGATAATAGAGTTGTCAAGAATATTTCATGAAATAGCATACATAAAGCCCATGGTACAGGCCTGACAAATAGTGAATATTTGATTATTAATTGATGTAGCTGTTCCTACTATGATTATCATACCTGACCTCCGAGAGTTTAACATTTTTCTAGAGGACACAGCATGGGAAATATGTAAATGATAGTGAAATTCAGTGGAGGATGTTCTCTTTAAATCAATAGGGCAGATGAGTATTACAGATGTGAGCAGAGACCACAGGGTCAGGGAGGATTTTAGCTGTGCTCCATGAAGTAGGTGAGGTGAAATTTCTTCAAAAGCCTTTTCCCAAAAGGTTGTTTTTTGTTTTTTTATGTGCGTGCAGTAGTCCCCACTTATCCCCCAGAGGATGCCGAAAACCACAGATATACCAAACCCTACATACACTATGTTTTTTCCTATACATACTTGTGTGTGTACTTCACAGCAGGGGTATCCAATCTTTTGGCTTCCCTGGGCCACATCGGAAGAAGAACTGTCTTGGCCCACACGTAAAATACACTCACACTAATGATAGCTGATGAGCTAAATAAAATCACAAAAAGATCTCATAAGGTTTTAAGAAAGTTTCCAAATGTGTGTTGGGCCACATTCGAAACTGTCCTGAACCACATTTGGCCTGTGGCCTATGGGTTGGACAAGCTGGCTTTATGGCTTCTCTGGTATATACAAATTGTGCTTTGGGGCCATTATCAACCAAAATGAGGGTTACTTGAACACCGACATTATGTATGAAACATATGACAGTTTGGTAGTTGAGATGGCTATAAAGGCAGGCAGCATATGCAGCGGGAATGTGCTAGACAAAGGGGTGATTCGTGTCTTGGGCAGGAGGGAGCACGTCGGCCAGGGACTTCTGCTACTCAGAACAGTTCAAAATTTAAAATTCATGAATTGTTTACTTCTGGAATTTTTACTTAACATTTTCAGACCTCATACTGGAAACTGCAGAACGTGAGACTTGTGGATAAGTGAGGACTGCTGTAATATAGTTTGCTGAGAAAATTAATTAACATATTGCCATGGATGAGAGTCCGATCTTGATTTCAAGCCAGCTAGCAGCCACTCTGTGGTGGGTAGGGAGCAAACTGTCGTTTGCTACATGGGATTCTCTGATTTGTCCCACTCTCTAGAAGGAAGAAAAAAGGGCTAGTCAGGAGTTTCACCCCAATGGGGAATTTTTTTATGGAAAGCACCACAGGACTAATTCCTATCATTAAGAACCTGTAATAAACAGCTGTGGAGACTCTTACTCTGATGAATAATCTACCTAGAGCGGGACCAGTGTTACTCAATGTGGTCCATGGATCAGCAGCATCACCTGATAAGTTATTAGAAATGCAGATGCTCAGGCTCCACTCCAGACCTGCCAAATCAGAACCTGAATTTTAGTAGGATTCCCTGGTGGTATAAATGATGTCAAGTGGAGAATCACTGGTGTACAGCACACTCCTATCCTCAGGAAGTTAATATTTAGAGAGAAATAAAGCTTAAACCCATTAAAATGGGCAAAACAGTGAATGCACAGAACATTTCTCATGATGCTGGGATAACAAAGGACTTGACATTAAATTTATCTGAACATTAAAAGTGTGTGCCCACCTGAGAGAATTTCATTAAGGACAGCTATTGTTTTTCTGTCCAATATGCCTTTACTTTTTCTGAGAACTGCACCATCTCTTTCTGGCAACTTCTGGTGCTCACTCCATCCACACTGTCTTTATATCATAATCACAGAAAGTCTTTTATGTATGTCAGCCCCCAGCTCTGTTCATAAACACAGGTAGGTTGCTTATATTCCCTGGGAGGAGCCTGTCTTTTGAAGAACATTTATTAATTATGAATAGAAGTGACAGGTCCTTGTCACTTCTTGTTGGTGGCTTCTGTTTGCTTTATTAACGTTGTCTTCAATCCAAGTTCTACATCACTCTTGTCCCTGTGCCAGCACCCACGACTACATTTTGAGAACAGAAAAAGTTGAATTGGCAAAGGAGACTCACACAGTTATAGATCGTGCCCCAAACTAAAACTTATTGATAATTCAAAGGAAGCAGGAAGTTACCAGTCATGTGTAAAACATTCATTTCTTGTTGAATCTGACACAGTGAGACATAGATCCCCAAAAGGCCATTTTCTCCCTCATTTAAATGAATTTTGGTTTTATATTTAACAGAGAAGATTCTTTCTGAGCAATGTACATTACACTCTCAGTTAACCAGCACCCATGGGGATTGGTAGATGCCAGATTTAAAAAAATTTTTTTCTTGCCTGTTACTTGAGATTTTGCCTGTTGCTTGAGTTCCAGTTAATGGAGAGCAGAGTCTACTGTATGTGGAAACACTACTAGCACATATATATTTATTTCCATTCTTAGAAAGCCCATTTTACACTGTTAATTACAGTCTGTGGTACAACTTTTCATTCATCAGCTATTCATGACCTATAAATCCATAAATTCCAGTTTTGTGTACACTAAGTCATGAAGAGAAACAAGGCATATCCCATGAAAAATATTTTACAGGTAAGGACCCCCTGGTATCATTTCACCAATAAACTCTATTAGTATATTTACCACGTGGTCTTGTCTTCAGGTCATTACCACATTTACACGGGGAATTTGACTGGATTCACTATTTCTAGATATCTCTGCTAAGAAGGGAATGGGTTGCTGGCATGCTGTTGTTTTTTGTCCACTAACGAAGTTATAATACCTGCTTGAACTCTTATAATATTTTCTATTTATCACAATGAGTTTTGTCAGTAATCTTTCCAGAAATCTGCAAACCATCCTCAACATCATTGGCTCCACCATCCATGTCCAATAAATCACTATGACTTACATCCTACATCACTCTTGAATCCACTTTATTTTCACTCTTACTGTAATTCAAGCTTTGGTCATCTCTCAGCTAAATATTGTGATCTCCTGGTTTATCTTTTTACCTCTAATCTCTTCCCTGTCCAATTTACTGTCAAAATGGTTTCCTAAGTGATCTTCCTAAAACATACACCTGATAAACTATTCGACAGTTTCAATGATTCCTGTATGACTAAATATTGCTACATAATAAACCACCAAAAACTAAGGGATGGACACAACAGTAATTAATTTTTACAGACCATGAGGCTGGGGATGTGCTGATCTCAGCCTGGCTTTTAAATACATTTGTGTGTCAGTTGTAGATGCTGCTCTAGGCTACCTGGGCTGAGATAGCTTAGCTGGGGCAACTGCATGCCACTTGTCTCTCAATCTCCTCCTGGGACCAGCAGACTGATCTGAGCATGTCTTTTATGGCAATGGTAGCAGCACAAAAGCACAAGTCCTTATGTGCCAACCCATCCCACACCCCCGCTTGCATTATGTTCCTTAATTTCTCAGTAAGAGATGTGACAGGTGGCTGCCCCACAGTCATGTAAAAAAGTGTGTGTGTGTGTGTGTGTGTGTGTGTGTGTGTGTGTGTATGTGTGTGTGTGTATATATGTGTGTGTGATAAAAGTTGGGGCCAGTAATGCAAGCTACCATAGCTCCTAATTCCCAAAGGACAAAATTCAGGTATGATGCTTATATCCCACTGCAGATGGGAATTTTGTCATCCCCATGTTTTCCTCCCCAGTGGCTGACTCTTTCATTCTCAGAGTGGCTTCTCTCTCTGACTAGGTATATATGAGGTATGATTAAAAAAATACTGTGAATATTAAATTTAGAAAAGTTTTTGTAGTAAAAGACACATTGCCCTTAATACCCCTCAGAATATAACCCCTCGCTTCAAACACACTTATCCCATCATTCTTGCCACTTTCTGAAGCAGTTCTGGAAGTTCTCTTTTGTGAGTGTCTGAGAAATGGGCAAACAATTTCATCCTACATCATGACAATGCTCTGTGTCACACATCACTTCTGGTACGGTAATTTCTGTCAAATAAAAGCATCCTCATCTACTTTATTCAGATCTGCCACCATGAGACTTCTGGCTCTTCCCCAGAGTCAAAATGACCATCAAAGGTAAACATTTTTAATAGATTCAGGACATTGAGGCAGTCTTGATAATTCAACTAAAGACACATAAAAGAGGAATTCCAGAACTGCTTCAGGAAGTGACAAGAATCATGAGCGGGAATATTTTGAGGGGGATTAATGGCCATGTGTTTTGCACTGTAATAATTTTTTTTTAATTTAAACATTCACCATATTTGTTTTTATCACAACTCATATGTCTAGTTTCTACCACACATTGTTGTAGTGTATTTACAGCTTGGTCTTTTCAAATTGACTGGAGACCCCTTGAGACCATTCTTTTGTCCCATTCATCTTCATATACCTAGGCTCTAGTACTGGTCCTGGCCCTGAAGTTGCTTAAGAAGTCTTTGTTGAATTGAATTGAATTGAGTCTCATGGAAAGTACATCTCCTAGGGTCTGAAGACCTTTTGTGTTGTACACAATGTTTCTAGTAGGTTTAAGACATTCAACCAAGTGTCTGAGAAGTTGAAGAGATTCTTGGGGAGCAGCTCCCAGTTCCTGGGGAGTTGACTTATAAGAGGAAGGCAGGTCCCCAGGACCAGACAGCCTTAGGTATCAAGTAGATTAAATAACAGAGAATAACATGAGGTTCAATAGAAGAACTGGATGGAAATTGGGAACCTGGCCCCATAAAAAATTGCAGAGGCCCAGTACCATTCAGGAACAGGAAGGATTTGATTCTTAATACCAGAGAGTTGGCGCTTTGAAGTTTAAATCTCTCTTTTCTGAGATCAAAATTGGTTCTAAAGAGCTGATAGCAGAATCAAATGACCCCATCTGTGAGAAGAGGAGGCAAGTGAAGCAGACAAACTGATCATTTTCTGGGAATTCTTAGAGCCATGCTATTTATTAGCTGGTCATCAACAATAACATATGGTCTAGTGCCAGGAATTAAAATCAGAATCACAAAGTAATAAAGATTTTTAGTGGATGCTGAATGAATCTCTGGCTGGCCTAGGGGTGAAATATAATCTACATGACACAGTTTGCCAATTTAGTGGTGGAGAAAAGAGAAAACTAAACCTACAATGAAATAATTTTTTTGTGTGTACACACACAGTGAGACACAAACACATCTCAAAAGAATTTTGATGAGATGACATATGGCAATATAGCCACCTGGGCTTCCTGAATAGTATGTGCAAAAAGAAAAAAAGAAATCAAAGGTTTATCAAACATCTTTTGGAGAGTCTCACTTAATCAGTGTCCTAGAAACAGAAAAGATTTTCTCTCAATAAGAGAGAGGAAAATGCCAACGCTGATCATTTCTCATAATTAAAACAAAAATATTACAGTATTATTTATAAAATAAATGTTACAATATTTAATCATTTCTGTCCTAAGAATATTTTTAATGCATTTCTAATGGCTTTTTTATTTGCTAAGACATAATGATGAATAAGAAACTAGTTGCTTCCTTGGAATGAATTAATTAATTTGGATTATTAAGTCATTAAATTCTTCCTGTGAGAAAACAGTTTTGTAAGGGACAAAAGAAAAAATTCACAAATATTTTATACCTACAATTTGTAAACCCTGTTCTAATGCTTTATTAATTTTGTTTCCTCCTAAATAGCCTTTTTGTAATAAGAAGATCTAAAATGCTTTTTGGAATTAATTTACTTTCACTAATAAAATAATTCCCTGTTTCAAAATGTGTAACTCTCCAGAAAAGGTGCTCTGCTGTTGATTCTATAAACAAAGACTATAAAAAGTCCTATATGAAAAAAAAAATTTAAATTGGGTGCTTCTTTTAGAGTACTTACAGTCTAGCATCAACTATAATGTGGAGATAGAAATCAACATAATCGATGGGAGAAAGGAATACATGATACAGATGAAGATCTCTATACTTTCAGAAAAGAGAAATATTTCTTCTAGCTTGGGGTATCAGGTTGATTGCATGGGACAAAAAGAAATTAAACTGAGACTTAAAGAATGGATTAGATTTGGATATGAAGCAAACACTTCACTTAAAGCTAAGAGAATATATGCATGCATACAAATCCATTCACATATCCATATATCTCAGTTCTATCTACTGAAAAGATCTAGAAGCAGTGACAATCTAGTAGCAATGAGCACACATAGTACACATAGAACTTTGTTTCTAGATCTTGGTTTTATTCTCCAATAAAAGGAATCAAATTCCTTATAAAAGTGGTTAATTTCAGAGCCAAGACAGGGAAAATATATGATTCCTGAGAAGAAAGGCCCAGTCCCTGGAATACAGTGTAGTGCAAGAAAATAAGGAAGTACTTGAAAAATAATTGGTCATGTCAGTAGCCACCTGAATGGACAACCAATGACCAAAGCCAGAACTTGCTGATAAGATGTATTGCATGAAAAGTCATAAAACAAAATAAATATCCATGAACCTGTACTAATATAAAGAATTAAATATATAATGGGGAGCAAAAAGAGCTGTTCCTTATAATCATGATTAAAATATGTATGTAATATTAATTAGTATATTAATAGTAACATACCAATTTATATGATATTACCTATATTAATATAATATAATAACATAATTAATAATGTAGGAGAAATAAGGGAAATGGAAGCTCACCATTGGGCAAACACCACAGTAATAACTTGCAGGCAGCATCCACTGGTGGATGACAAAATTAATGGGTAACTCTTTGAAGAGAAACAGAATGTGGTATTCTCAAAGTATCTCCTCCAAGATAGTTATTAAAGAAAGAAAACTTGATAGTAGGGAACAATTTGAATAGACATATCTTGTACAAATAAGTTTATAGTTCTTCAAAAATGATATAATGTCTTCCATGGCTTTCTAGCTGATGACTCTGCCCTGTCTGACATTTTTACTATCACATCCCATACTTAGCTTTAAACTTTTACATCTGGTGGTCAATGATGGTGCCCTACGAGAAGCCCAGGGTATAGCCTTGTCTGTATTCCCAGCCATACAGCTTCTCTTAATTACTGTTCATTTCCCAAATTTGGTTCTCTGGAACTTTTTTTATTTATTACATTTATTGGGGTGACACACTGGTTAGTAAAATTAAATAGGTTTCAAGTGTACATTTCTATAATACAGGATCTATATACTAGGGCTGTAAGAATGTATCCAGCCATGTACCCATTCTTATTATATTGACAATGGATGGATTTTTTCCTGACAGCTCTCATATTTCATTGCGTGTTTACCATTCAGAGTCAGTTCTCCTTTCATCACCATGTATTGGATCCCCTTTACTCTCTTGCACCATCTTCCTCCCCCCTTACCCTCTGGTAACCACTAAACTATTGTATTTATCTGAGAGTTTTTGTTTCTTTGTCATCTCATCTGTTGCTTTCAGTTTTATATCCCACATATGAGTGAAGTCAAGTGGTTCTCAACTTTTTCTGATTTATTTCACTTTGCATGATAATTTCAAAATCCATCCATGTTTTCACAAAAGGCAGTATTTCATGTTTTATTATGGCCAAGTAATAGTGCATTAAGTATAGGTACCACATCTTTTTTATCCAGTCCTCTATCAAAGGACACTTTCATTGTTTCCATGCCTTGGTCACCATGAATAATGCTGCAATGAGTACATAGGAGTACATATACTTTTACAGATAAATGTTTTCAGATTTTGGGGGCTAGATATCCAGAAGGATTGCTGAGCCATATGGTAATTTTATTCTTAATTTTTAAAAGAACCTCCATACTGTTTTTCATAGTGGCTGTACCAATTTACATTCCCACCAGTAGCATATGAGGGTTCCTTTTTCTTCACATCCTCTCCAGCATTTGTTATTCCTTGTCTTGTTGATGATAGTCATTCTAACAGGTGTAAGGTGGTATCTCATTATGGTTTTGATTTGCATTTTCCTAATAGCTAGTCAAGTTGAGCATTTTTTCATATATCTGTTGGCTACTTGTATATCTTCTTGGGAGAAGTGTCTGTTTAGGTCCTCTGCTCAAAAGACCCCAAATAGCCAAAGTAATCCTAAGAAAAAAACAATAAGACTGTGATATCACACTCTCTGACTTCAATTTATACTACAAAGTGACAAAAACCAAAACAGCATGGTATTGGAACAACAACAACAACAAACCAGACACACAGACAAATGGAATAGAATTGAAAACCCAGAAATAAACCTACATATATATGGGCAGATAATTTTGACAAAGGAGCCAAAAAATATCATGGAGAAAAAAACCCTCTTCAATAAATGGTGCTGGGAAAATTGGAAAGCCATGTGCAAAAGAATGACACTAGACTGTTACCTGTCACCATACACCAAAATTAACTCAAAATGGATAAAAGACCTAAACGTAAGACCAGAAACAATAAGGCTCTTGAGCCACTTTCCTGCTGAAGCCCACTCCTACCTCTTTGGAGTGTACTTTCTCTTCAAAAAAACTATCTATTTTTTTCACCTTTAAAAAAAAAGAAAAAAAGAAAAAGAAAAAGAAACAATAAAATGGATAGAAAAAAGCATAGGTACTCAACTTATGGATCTTGGGTTCAGAGAGAATTTTATGAATCTGACCTCAAAGGCAAGAGAAGTAAAGGCAAAAATAAATGAATGGGACTATATCAAACTAAAAAGCTTCTGCACAGCAAAAGGAAACCATCAACAAAACAAAGAGGCAGCCAACCAAATTGGAGAAGATATTTGCAAACAACACCTCTGATAAGGGGTTAATATCCAAAATATGTAAAAAACTCATACAACTCAATAACAAAGAAATAAACAATCCAATTTAAAAATGGGCAGAGGACCTAAACAGATACTTCTTCCAGAAAGACATACAAACAACATATATATATATATATATATATATATATCTCAATCACTAGAACGCTTTTTGATTCCAAGAGCTAATAATATATTTCCAAAACATTCTTTTTTTTTTCTTAAATAAGCCAAATTTATTTTTGGTGGTTTCCATCACCGTGTGTGGTCTGCCACCCCAAGTCTCCCCTAATGCAGCCTATAGTCCTGCCTTCTGTCAAAGACTGTCATTACTGCATCTGCAAACCCTGGGTAAAACAGCCTCAGTAGACTCTCACTTAACCAGAACTCAAGCAATTGACACAATTCTCAAGCAACCACTGCAAAAAAATCTTCTATTATATTTTTGCCAGTTGTTTGAGAGTGCTGCATACATTTATCTGGCATCTACCCACCCCCATGGATGCTGGTTAATTGAGAGTCTACTGTGTTTCTCCAGAGCAACTGATGTCAGCTAAGCAAGAAGCATCATAATTGTATACTTAATGAAATGTCCATTTATATATTTATCATAACAGTCAATTTTCATTTTCAAATAAGATTCTATTAATTCAAAGGAAATTGCCCAAAGGAGGAATACACATTCTGATTATGCATTCAACAAACATTTATTGAGCTCTTACTATGGACCGAACTGCTTAAGTCCTGGGAATAAAAAGACAAATAAAAAGATAAATTTCTCCTTTTCAGGATCTCAAAATATAGGTAAGAGACTGAGATGTGAACAGGTAACTGTAGAACCTTTTCTAAGTGGCAAGATGATGATTTCTCAGAGAATTCAGAATATCACAGGCCAGGTGACCTTCCAGCAGGTTCTAGAAAGATGAGTCAGAAAATTTTCAGATGTATAAGAAATGATGTAAATATTCATGTGCCTCAGGTACAGCCTCCTTCCCACCAGTAGGGGCTGATGGAAAGAGGGAGCCTCCACTTCTTGGCTGAACTCTCCCAGAACTTAATCTTAGCACCGGGTAGCTGGGATAGGGTGAGAAAATCTGAAGTCCTACTCTGCCCTTCCCAGTAAGATAGCCTTCTGAGCTAGGAAATGGGGCATGGAAGGGGCCTCTGTTCTCATTCGCACCTGCTTGGAGTGAAATTTTTGTCTTGCTGAGCCAGAGGGCAGAGAGAGTGAGTGGTCTTGGTTCAAGAATAACAGACTCTCCCTTTTCTTACTGCTTTTGGGTAGACTTTTTTGAATAGATATTTCTTCATTTACTGTATGCCCTTAGGATTTCTAGAGACTTTAAGTGTGTGTGTGTGTGTGTGTGTGTGTGTGTGTGTGTGTGTGTGTTTATAAAATTTTTACCATTTTCCCTGGGAAGCAGGTCCACAGAGCTCCTCAGCAGCTCATGCTGTCATGTCAGAAAATAATCTCCCTCTTATTTAGTCCTTTTGCTGTAAATTTAGCTTTAATATTGAGATTGGGATCTCTGTTTTCTAATTTAGATCAGCATTAACTATCTTACTCTTTTACCCCACTTTTTTGTTATTCTGTTTCAGATCTGTCTTGTGTATTCTGCAGATAGTTGGATTTTGTTTCTTGATTCTAACATAACCTTTTATTGTAAAAACTTCCTTTGCTTGAGACCACATTTAGCATTCATTAGGTATTTGTGGAAGGAAGTTAACTTTTTCTCCTGAGGCCTAGATGGAGAGGGATTCCCCAGGCTTCCTGGGAAGGCCCAAGACTTGTCAAAATCATCTATCATTCCTGATGGAAATGGCTTAGATAGCACCAAGATCAACCTTATTTTTAAAAAATGGCTTTATTGAGGTATAAATGACATACAACAAATGGTCCACTTTTAAAGTGTATATATGTCTTGATATATGGCGTAAACACCAGGAAACAATCACCACAACCAAGGTCATTAACAGAGCCATCACCCGCAAATTTCTTGGTACCCCTTGTATTTCCTTGTGTTCCTTTCCAACGCAAACCATAGCCCCTGCCCTCATATGGCTTATGATCTAGTGTTTATTAGCCATAATACCACATATACCAAGGGCTGTCCACAAAATACCCAGCCATGTGCTATGAAAAACAGAGGCATTTACGGCTGGATTTTTTCCAGACAGCTCTTGTATATAACCAGGCCCACCTGAAGAAAAATTTAGAAATATATGAAGCCCTTCATTGTCTCATGATATAATTATTTTATCCTTAGTCCAATGGGCTGAGAGAAGGACTGACATTTCTTAAGAATTCAGGTTATATTTCCCAATGATCTTGCCTAGTACTAAGTAAAAGAAATAATGAAACTGTGCAAATCAGTTCTAGGAAAACCAGTTCTCATGTATATGGTTTGATAACTTACAGAACTGCAACTCTCAACACTTTATCTCTCCAGACTTTTCCATATTTTAATATTTTATTTTTGTATTCATGTGTATGATTCTTTGAAAGAGAACTTTTTGATGGGAGTAGATAGGGGAACAGAGGAGCCTTAGGTGCTGCTGACTGCTTACTCTAGTTCTCCAAAGCCTCCAAAATAAATATATTTTTAAAAGCCTTCCAGAACATATTTGTTGAGAAGCATCATGGCTGGCTGTACTTGCCTAGTTGGGATAACAGATGTTAATTTGTTTACCAAGAATAAAGTAAAAATGTCTAAGTATATTTTTCATGGACTGTCCCATATGGATGATACAAACATGTTAATTAGTCTAAACTGAGTTTGGTTATTTTTATATGAAAATGTTACCTAATACATTTTAGGTATGCTCAAATACTATATTATTTTAAAGTAAAAGGAATGTGTAAAGTACCTTTATTGATACTTTAGTATCTTTATTGAAACTTTACATATTCTTTGTTGTGCTTAATTAATTTCAAATCTTGGTGGGAGTGGAGGAGTTAGCTAGTATTTGAACTGGATAAGAGCACTGACTTTGGAACAAGACAGTCTGCAATTGAGTAACAACTCTTATCTATTACTACCTGTGTGATCTTGGACAAATTACTTAACATCTCCGAGGGACAACTTAATTATCTTTAAAATGCAGATAATAGTAATACATACATGCATACATACACACATACCTTACAGGGTAATGGTGGAAATGAAGTGTGATAATATAGGTACAGTATTTATAACAATATTCTGAATCACAAGTGCTATTTATGTTGGTTATTAGTCTATGTATGAAAATAATACCACTTAAAATGAACATTTTCTTTGATGTCATGATTCGAAAAGCAAGCCAAGTGGGTCATAGATTTGAATTTAAAATTTAGCTTTAAATACACAGACATTCTAATATGATGATACAATTTACATTCTTGTTGAATATTTTTTCATCACTTTGAAACAAAACAAGAGCTCTAAAAACGTTAGACAGTAAAGGTTGAAAAGAGCTTAAGGAGTTCTGCTCAAGAATGTTGACTGAGAAAAAGAAAGCATACATTCACTGTTTCCTTTATTCTTCTGAACACTTGTTACTCAAGTAAACTCTCAGCTTTTATGGTCAGACCATTGTTTTAAGTGAATCTGATTATTTTTTTCTTATATTTCTTAGCCCAGTTTATACATATAAAGGGCCTTCTGTAATCCTTTATTTTCTAATTGAAGTGGAAAAGAAAACTATTTCCTCTACTGTGTATGCGTATATGCTCCTTGATCCCTTTTATACCCTTCAAAACGCTCTATTCTAAATTCCATTTCTTCAGATAATTGATATGCAAATAAATTAATATATTAATTGAGATTTTATTATTGAACACTCACCATGTTAGTATTAACTGTAATAAGCATAGTAAAACTATGTAGGATTTGGTATCTGATTTCAGGAGGATTTCAGTCACTTCATCATTTGGCCATCCTACACTGATCTGGAATCCAGAAAGTTAGAAAGCCCTAAGGTGGGGTTTGAAGTATCTTTGGCCCATTATTCTGATAAGCAACATAAATCATATCCAAAGGTAGCAGAGAAGTGTGTCCAATAAGACTGCAGTGAGCCAAGCATCAGGAACACGTAGGATTAAAATAAGTGCAGATTAGAAAGCAGGAAGTGCAAGGACAAAAACATGACAGAAGAGGTAGTTTGTCTGGCATAATTCCAGAAATTAATTCCTGTGTATGCAGGCCATTTTTACTATCTCCTAGTGTATAGCTATATGATGGATCTATGATTACTTGAAGGGACTGGAAGAGGCTGAAGTATGGTAAGATGTCATATAACCACATAACTTGTACATAAGAAAAACTAAAGTAATAAATAATGTGGGTGAGTTCTGATAAAAAAAAATAAATGCCTTTGACTGAAAAATAGCTGGAAAGATTTTGTGAAGGAGGTAATATCGGTATTGGGCTTTCCTGAATGCACAGAAATGGGAATGTGGGTATTGGAGAAAGGGCCAAAAAGGCACTATAGGTAATGCAACCTGCATGAGCAAAGGAAGTAAGAAAGTTCTAGGTGTGTTAGAGAAACAGCAAGTGTTGAATGTTCAGAAGAGTGTAAGTTCAGGAGAGATAAAGGTAAGAAATAAGCAAGGGAAAGGAAAGGTGCTCGAGACTTTGAGGCGAGCTAATCTGAAGTGACAATGGAGCCTATCAGAGCAAAGGAACTCCTCAACTGAAAGAATTTAGGGAAAGAAGGAAAAGGCCAAGGACAGAAGGAAACTCTGGAAGAAACTCTAAATGTATTTGAAAAATAGACCTAACGATGAAAGGTCCTGAACCAGCAGAACGAAGAAAACAATGGAGATTGTCAAAAAATATTGGGGTGAGGAGAAGTTGCAAAGTGCTGACTGGCACTCCCTCAATAAGTGTTCACTCATCCCCTGTGAAGTGACTGGAGCTGTGCCATGAGCTGGGTATAAAATACTATCAGCCAGCTCCTTCTAAAGCAAGAGGGATTAATAAAGAAATGAGGAGGAAGTGAGAGTGTGAGGGGAGGTTATTACTCTCCACAGAAGCACTTAGATCCTCAGAGAAGTAACACAGTGGAGAGCAGATGAGTGTTTAATCTAGGGGACACTCGGGCAGGCTTCCAGTCAGGGAATAAAGCCATGATGAAATAAAGCTTAACATGCAGGAGAAAACAACTGATGGAGGGAGAGAAGGGATGGTATAGTAGGAGAGTGAGGCTTAAAGAGAAAGAAAGGTGAAATAATATAGAAATTCCTTTGATGGAGAAAGTGAAAATGGAGAGAGCCAAAACCAAATGATTTTGAAATTAATAAAGTTGAGCATCAAGTCATCTTCAAAGAAGGAGCAAGTTGGGTGTCCAGGAGAGTGGAGAGTTTTGGCATAGGATCTGTGAGGAATGTCTACAAAGATTGTACTAGATTTTAATCCATCAGTCACCACATATTTATGGAACATCTAGTCTATGCCCAGTGGTGTATTGGATATTATATTATATATTCAACTTTCCAAAGTGCTGGCAGTTGCTGCCAACTTGGCATTACCAGCAAATGTGAAATGTACTCCATCATAAAAGTCATTAATAAAAATAAGAAGTGATTTTGGATTTAGGTTCATAAGGCACCCAAGTTGCTCTTTCTTTCCAGTTTAAGACCCAAGCACTGAGAGCTACATTTGAGCATTTTTAACCCTACCAGACCGCTGTGCCGATGTTTCGGTCATTTCCGAACCTGCCGCTAGACCGCGGTACCTACTTTTCGGTACTTTGCCTCGTACGTGAGAAAGATGAAAGGTAGACCTATTTTCTACAGTGTCTCCAAGTTCCGTCTCATTCTAACCACTCGTTTGCATGGAACTAACATTTTTTCTGTATCATGTTGGTTTTTTCTCTTTAATGCTCAGGAGCCCAGGTATAGGGGACAGTTAGGTTCAGGGCCTCAGGTCTGGTACGGTTAAGTCAACATTATTTATAGCACTATCTTATTGTAACTTGTATTTCGTATGCTTGACTATGTGTCTATCTTCTTAGCTTTTCATCACAACTTTCATAGAATCATGCATGGTTTTATATTTAATAAATTATTGTATCATAAAAAGGATATGAAGTTGTACACGTAGAGTGTTGCAGAAAGTGCCATTTAAAGTTCAAAGAATGTGTAGATCCACGATTTACTCAAAATGTGGCAATGAAAGAAAATTAAGAAATGGGCCAAGAATCGAAAAAGACAAAAGCATCAAGATAGAGTTAATACATTTAGGGAAATGGTGAAATTCAAAATATTGAAGGAAGAATCCCAGGGCAACAGACACTATCCATGCTCTATTAATATCCCTTCAGTATTCACCTTGCGATGCACTCTGATGTTCTATTGAGAAAGCCTGAGCCTTTCTCTGGCTTCTAGAACATTACTGCCTAGAGCACAGAACAGGCCAGAAGTGCCATAAATGAATGTCACTGGGAGGATCCTACAATCAGTAATATGAGGTAAAGATGGATGGAAATAAGAACAATGCAATTAATATAGAAGATGATGAAGAAAAAGCAGATGATAACAAGAGATAATGTAAAAGAATAAAAACTATTAACTAGGTCCTAAAGACTGCTTTAAATATAGATCTGGAGTCTATGATGATGACACTTTGGGGAAAGAGATTATTGCAAATAGGTAAAACCAAATATTTTTATATTTAATATATGATAACTAATTTATGCAATTGAAAAAGTTCATTTGTTTTATTTGGCATAATTCACTTAAGAAAAGTTGTTGCTCATTAACCTACATTTATTTTCAAAGTGCCTACAGATGAGCCTTTAATGAGTTGCTTGAGAACCTTTCCAAATGCAAAGTCATGCTAGCTGGTCTCTCCTTATTTTCCAAATTTAAAAAAAGGAAAGTACTGAGAATATTTAAGAAACGTTCCTTCTTAGTATGTAAAATGCACAGATATAACAAATCTGGAGCTAAACAATAAGAAAAAAAAAAGATCTTCCAAGTCTCTAGGACTGTTATTCTTACAAAGAACACTATTGGTAGATTATGATGGAACAGCTCATTGTTGCATGGGATAACTCCATCTGCTGTCTGTTAGAAAACATCCAGATGGATTCCATTTTTGGTCTTTGGAAAAACGAGCCCAATCAATATGAAAAGCTGTCTTTGATTATCCATCACAATCACCCAAGGAGAATCACAATTTTTTGGGTTTCTACCCATCATTCTTGTCGAAAGATTCATGGTTTTATTTTTAACCATAAAATCTGCTTTTGAATTTATGAGCAATAACAATGCCAATGATCTGGTTTTCCTTGGATTTGTTTCTTTGGTGATTGGAAAGTCCAGCTTGAAAATATCTCTCCTCTTCTTTTTCAATTATCTTTCACTCAATTTTCTGAGGAATTATTCATGCTTCCAGTAATTATGGGACTTTAAAATACTTATCATGCTATTATGTCTTGAAGGGGTCCTCAGATTCAGGAGTCAAGTAAAATGGCTTGAATTGGAAAACCACCCTGATGAGAAATGAGATCTAGTAAAAAAATTCATGTTTGAGGACTTTTCCCAAATGCTCATAGAACCTATGTCATCTCTTTTTCTCCGTGGTTAAAGTTGTATGACCATCTTTATAACATCGCTGATATCAAAACGAAAGGAGTCCCTGTAGAAAAAATTTTAAATATCTTATTTTTTAATTTGTGAGGAAAAGTGAGAGTCATCCCAAATATCTCTCTTCCCACCTTTTCTTCAGAGTAAAGCTTCCATTTTGGTTGTGTTACCAGAAAAATGGCAATTTTTCTATGGCGCTCGTCTTCTTGAAGAAAGAATTCAGTCAGGAGACAGAGTTCGTGGAAGTAGAGGATAGCTAAGAGTTTATTAATAAAGGAGGAGCTTGGAGCAGGCTGACCCCAGACAGGGAAGCAGTCTCACCTTACGTTGTTGGTGGGGTATTATATCTATGAGTGCAAGTTTCTTTCCCCCTCCCTCTTTTGTGATCCTTCTGAAAGAACCAAAGCTACATAATAACATGGTTTGGGGAAGTAGGACTTACGGTTGACTAAGTGGGGCTATTTCCCCTTTCCTCATCTTTTCAACTTGATGATAGCTGATAATGGGCCAGGACCAATTCCTTCTTCTGCACTCTTTTTCTGATGACTTTAACTTTTTAATTTAGGGGCAGTTGATAATGGACCCCGCTAATTTCTCCAGGGCCTAGGCCTGAGTGGTCCCCCAGGGTTTGGACTTGGGTGATGACTTTCTGTTCCTGTTACTCATGATTAACTTCTATCTAACAGTTAGGCATGTGACCACTTAGAATACAGATCTCTTTTCCAGCCTCCCTTACAACTAGGTCTGGTCATGTGAGCAAGTTCTGTGCAATGGGTTGTAAGCAGGGTGTGAGACTTTTGAGAAGTGCACAGCAGCTATTCTTCAAAACTTCTGCCTTCCTTTAGGCAGCAGTGAGAGACTGAAGTGGCTGGAGCTCCAGCAGCCAAGGTGGACAATAAGATAACTTTGGAGAGATGCCATGCCCAGTAGGGCAGGAAGATAGCAATAGAGTGGGTCTATTACACCATAGAGTGCCATTTTAACCTTGAATTGACTGACTTTTTGAATCAGAGTTCTTAAATATGAGAACAAAACCAATTTCTTTTTTATAGCCTTTTTATTTGGGTACTTTCTATTACGCATAGCCTATTATATGTGTATTTAAAAAATTGGATAGTGTCCTACTAATAAAAGATTCTAGCAGATGCCATTTCCAACAAAGATCTAAATGGTGATATGTATAATTGCAATGGAAATTTTTAAGATTTCATTAGGTGGTCAAGATCTTTTTGCATGAAAAAAAGGCCAAAAGAAAATGAAGGTTTATGCATAGTTATTTTATGTTTTAAAATTTATTTTCTTTTTCAAATTCCTCTTCAGTATTCCATTTAATGACACTGAACTTTCATAGAACTCAGCACCCCAGAATCTGACTTACAACTGCCAGCACCTGTGATTTATTCACTATACTCTTGATCTAACAAACCCTGCTCTTCCTGAGAATGTGGCAGACTGGATGTGTTGAGGAATTAACACATACCCCCCAACTCAAGAGCACCCCTGAAGCAATAGCTGAAAGGAGGTAATTTATAAATAAGCTCCCTCACCCTATCTGGTGGGTTAACTCAAAGGCATTTGCTCTATACTGGTTCCTAGAGTTCCCCACTGGGATTAAGATCCAGTTATCCAGAGTACTAACCAGCTTGACAATATACCCTTTATTGTCTGTCTGCTTTTCCTTGCCTCGCTTCCACATGCTTCTACCATTGTCTTCTGGGTTCTCATCCTAAATAAACTGCGGCACATGAATCCTTATCTCAGAGTCTCCTTCTGGGGCATGGGAACGAAGACATAATATTTACATATTTTGTGAGTGGCAGTTAAAAACATTATGGCCCAGGGAATGATATAAACAATGACGTGATGGAATTGCAAAGTAGGCCAAGAGTGTCTTTCTCTTTTAGTCCTCAGTGGCAGAAAAGAGCAAGGCTTTAATACACCCCCCTCCAAAAATTGGTTAGTAAATAATGTGCTTGGAAAATGCAATTCTAAAACACTGGGGAGAGTGTCTTCCCACATCCTTTAGTAATTAAGATGAATTGGCTTAGGGTGAAATCATGCTACATTAATTTCTTCAGAAAGAGTATAAATAGGAATCACTGTGCCTATTATTTTTCCCTGATATCTAAGATGGGCTCGGATACATAGCAGTTAATTAATAAATATTTGTTGCATAAAAGTATTGTAGAGAGGGAAATGGGATCAAAGTTAGGATATTGGTTGATCAAACACACTATTAAGGATGGAAAGGCGAACCACAGAGTTGGAGAAGACATTAGCAATACATAGCTAATAAAGGATTCCAATTCAGAGTATGCAAAGAAGTACAAACGAATTACAAAAATGGTCCAAAAGAACTTCACAAGTTATATTTAAATGGCCACTAGACTTCTGATGATGTGCTCAATTTTATTAGTCATCAGAGCATTGAAAGTTAAAACCATAAAGCAACACCATTCTTTTTACCTGCATTGATTTAAAATAAACAGAGAGACAATGACAAGTATTGGCAAAGATATGGAGCAGTTGGGACGGTCACACACCTCTGGTGGAAGAACAAATTTGAACAAGTTTGGAAAATTCTTTGGCAGTATTTACTAAAGGTCAACATTTACATCCCTTTTTGATGCAACAACTCTGCTCCTATATATAAATCAACTGAAGTGCATATGCATGTTCACCAAAATACATGGATCAAAATATACATAGCAACAATACTGATAAAAATCTCCAACTTGGAACAACCTAGATGTCTATCTATAGAAACGTAAATACATAAATTGTAGTGTAGTCAATGGATTATTCTCCAGTATGAAAATGAATGAATTACAGTGGCCCACAAAGCATAATATTTGAGTGAAAGAAGACAGATACAAAAGAGTACATACTGTAGGACTCTAAATACATTCAGCCCCAAAATAGACAAAATCACTCTATCAAAAGTCAGGATTTGTAGGAGACATACTGCTTTTAAGGGAGCAAAACGGGATGAGGTGCTAGTTGTCTCATAGTTCCATGACCACCTACCAGTTTGAGGATTTGCTGGAACTAACATAACTCAATGTAAAGTTTCCGTCATGGCTAGGATTTATTACAGCAAAGGATACAGTGCTGAAGTAACAGAAAAAAAGACTAGGGAGTTCAACTGCAGGCTTTCTTGTCCTGCCTCTGCAAGGAATGCATGGATGCATTTTCTTCTCCAGCTGTGAAGTACAAGGGACATGTATGAGATGCCCATGCCCAGGAAGGTTGGCTCGAATCTTGGGTTCCAAAATTCCTAAATGGAGGTGGTCACATCCCTGCCACATAACAGTCACGGTGTGAACCCCAAACTAGGCCCTGGGTGCACATCATGAACCTTGATGTTTAACATGGAGGAAACCTCATTCATCTTGACCCACTGCTTTGGTAACACAGACTAATATCTTTACCTAGTCACTATGTGAACATTCCAATAGTTTAACACTCAGAGTCGAACAAGGGTCATGTCCATGGCTAGAGAGATAAATGAGAACTGAATGAAAGAGACCTGCTTCATTAAACCCTTGCTCACTAGTAATGTTATTTTTCTTCCTCTGGGGACTGATTATATGGGGATGTTTATATTTATGTATGCATATTACACTTCAAAAAATTTTGTATTAGTCAGGTAGCAATCCAGAGCCATCAATTAGAGCTCACGTGTGAAAATAAATATGGTTCTCCACATTCTTATAAGATTACTGGAATCCTGGGAAGTTATCAAAATAACATTAGGAAACTATTAGGGAATATAAAAAAAAGGTAGGGACGTAACTCTAAATCTAAGTAGATGTCAAGAGAATGAGAAAGTGAATTAAATTCATGATGTTGAGTTTCAGAATACGTTTAATTAGGCATGTAGTAGTAATTGTGTAAAGAATTGTATTTGGATGTCTTGGCTATTCTTTTATGTCTTTGAAGTGATCAAACTGACCAAATTCCATACAAATTTGTAATTCAGTTATAAATTTTTATGGGAATTTAATTGATAACACAAGCTAAGTTAAAAGTTACTGTAAACAGCTTTTCAAGTGTTTATTTTTTTTTAATTTTAAAATTGAGCATTAAAATATATGTGTAATAAAAAGTCAATAGATCTGAGTTATGGTTCCATTTAGTATTTATTAACTCCATCATGGAAATGCTCAGTTTAACAGAAAACAGCCAGATCTTGCTTGCCTGAGGATAAAGAAAGGCATGTGGAGAAATGAGGCAGGAAAGACAGACTGGTGCCAAATCCTGAAGAGCCTTAATTTCTCTAAAATGGAATTTGTAGGCAATGAGGACTTAAGAAGGCTATTAGCATGAGGAAGAACAACATCAGCTCTGGTTTCAGATTCATGGTTTCTAATGTCACAGGCTGGGTTCCCCAAGCAGCAGACTCTGAGACAATTTAGTGTTTGGGATGTGTATTAAAACCTGCCCTTGGGACACGTGGTGGAAGGACAGAAGGGAGGGAAGCAGCAGCGGGCAGAGGGAGAAACTGAGAGTAATGAAGACCCAAGGAGAGCCTTGGTCAGCCCCACAGGGAGTTCTGGACCTAGAGTAGCCATGCAGAGTTGTACCAAAATGGGCTGAGATGTCTAGACCTTGATATCCCCACGCCTATCAGTCGTTGTGTAAAAGTGGAGCTCAAGAAATCAATAACTTAGTTAGTGCCTGCTTTGTTAATCCACTTAGTTAGCTTCTAGCCTTAACTCATTTCATAGTTTTTGTTATCTTTTTCTTTAATGACTCTGCTTTGTTCCATTTCTTAAGGCTACACATACCTCATTAACCTGGTTATTTCTTAGTCCTTAGGCAACTGAGTAGCAGTACCCTCATTCCATATTTCTTTGTTCTTCCCCAATCTACACACCTAGAAAAGCTTTCAGTCTTGCTAGGATCAGAGAAGGTAGTCTTTGAGACAGGAGTCCACTGCCTTCCCTGAATGCCGTCATTTTGAATACTCATAAACCTACTTTTCTTTCCACCAAACTTGTCTCTGATTTTTGGAGGTGGCAAGTAGCACCTGAACCTGGTAATACTTGCATGTGAGCTGCCCTAGGAAGGGCAGCTGTCTGTGGCTGAGGCAACCCCTGAAGGTGCTGAGAACTGAAGGCCATCTACTGATCACATCCCAGGAGCTGGGCAACAAGTTCTTCCTTGAATGGGGAGCTCAGTGGTGCATCACAGTGTTTACAACATCAGATTTGTGCTTTAGAATCATTCAGGGGCCTTCAGAAACCTAGATTTCACTCTAAATTGGTAGACATGGAATAAAGCCAGGCACTTCTATGGTGAATAAATTTTCCAGGTGATTTGGATGCATAGAAATTTGATAACTATTCTTTTAGATATTCATTCAAAACCCTAACGTAAAGATGCTGGGCTAGGTCTGTGTCCTTTGCTTGTAGGACAACCTTCTTGCCTCAAAGTTCCTTCCTTTGATACAACAATTTGATGCAAAAAGCAGAACTGACATCTGTATTTTGCAGATAAGGAAGCTAGTTTAGAAAGCATATGACATGCTCAAGGTCATACAGCTGCTAAATATTACTTAGGCTTAACCTTGCCCCCTCCTGCTCCCTCTCCCCCTATCTTTCCTCCCTCTCCCTCATATATTTAAAATGTATTGCTATATAAGTCATATTCTTAAAGCAAAATGAATACCTTCATCATCTTTAGAAATTTTTCTAATGTTCTATTAGTGACTCTTATAAAAATAAAAGTTTGTCTCTGTTGTGGTAATAATAGATTTCCTACTGTATGCTATCCAGCAGAGATGATCACATGGTGTTGACTTTGATCCTGGCAATAGCTTTTGCTTTAATTCAGTACCAGATACTGTAAAGCAACTGCAATACTGTGTCATCTGTTTTCTCTGAATAAATCCTTTCTAGAGCTTTACAAGACAGAGTTGAGCTTTCAAGAAAAAGGAAAGTGTATGAAATTCCCCTCCAACAGGCAACTGAGGCTTTAGGTGGCATCAGTGAAGATGTGTTTTAAATGAGAAAGCAAGTTAAAATGAAGATGGGGTGGGTGTGAAGGGCAGTGAAACCTATTGTACGTTGGTTTGTTTGTTTTGGTGTGAGCATGTGGTGCCTTCTTCAAATCTCAGATCAACTCTCTGATACTGTCTAAATCACTAGGTCTGTGCAGAGCAAAGAGAGGTAGCCAATAATCCCTTCTGAAGAACCCATGCTGCTCTCCATGCTGACCACTTGCCTAAATGACAAGTGTGTTACAACCTTTCATCACCTGGGCGCGGCCCAGAGACCATGACTGAATTGCTGGTGCTGGTGGATAAGGTTTTACTTCATTTTTCATTCTTCATCCTCAATATTAAACACGGGCTTGGAAATGCATTAAGGGGTAGCTTTTACATAGTGGTGTTGATGGTGATATTTTTCTTCTTACAGAAAAAAATCTGGCATTGATATTCATCAACATGCTGGGGTTTCAGCAGGATAGAAGCGATTATACACACTGGTGTATGAGCAACTTACACAAGCCAAAGGCCTTAATTGCTTGGCTGGCATGCCTTGTACTTTCTGAATATTTATAATATATAAGCAACAAATATATTAACTCTCCACAATCTGGCATCTCATTCAGAATCTTAAGCTTGTTCTAGAATGAAGTTCAACCTAAATCCTTCAAGGGGATTTCATACAAATTTCACTGAAATCCACAATCTTAAAAGTACATGGGTTTTCCTTTCAGAAAACGGATACAGCTCACTAAATTGGATAAAGTAATTTACTGTTGCTTAAGCCTATTGGCACTTCCAGCCCAGGTCTACAGAATTTCACCTATACTCTTTCACCAA
This sequence comes from Lyroderma lyra, assembly GCA_004026885.1. Taxonomy (NCBI): domain Eukaryota; kingdom Metazoa; phylum Chordata; class Mammalia; order Chiroptera; family Megadermatidae; genus Lyroderma; species Lyroderma lyra. The sequence goes on along the minus strand of PVJL010000002.1, from coordinate 271,134 downwards.
CAGAAATCCATCGTTTTCCCACTGACTTATAATGCCATTATCATCAATGAAATTCCATATAGATTTGGGTTTATTTCTGGACTCTTCTGTTCTGTTGATGTCTGCTTATTTCATATGCTGCTACCAAAATGTTTCAATCTTGGTTTCCTTCATACCGGGTAGGGGGCAGGGAAGGCCTCCGTGAATGTTTGCCAATGTGGACTCTCTCCTCCTTATGGAACCTGTTACTTTATTGCCTCCTCAAACACCCCTCCTGGTTTTTCTCACATCATCTCTCTAGCCCAGTGGTTCTCAACCTTCCTAATGCTACAACCCTTTAATTCAGTTCCAAGGGGTTGCGACCCACAGGTTGAGAACCGACCGCTGCTCTAGCCATTCTCTTTCCTTGTAGTCACTGCTTTCTCTAGCCACTTCTTTCATTTGCCTAAGTCCCATTCTTTGAGTGTGCTCAGTTGATAAGGTTTTCTGAACTATGTTTTTAGCTGTAACCCAACCTGGTCTGCCTCTCACACTTCCTTGCTGAGCCTTAGATTTATTCTTCTTACTGACTACGTGACATCTCTGAGTCCTGGGGTGTTTCTCAGGCCCTTAAATCTCAATACATTGAAAAAGTTGAGCCATATGTCTCCTACTCTGAAGGCATTCTTTCTCTTTCATTAACTGTCTCTGCCAATGGTACCACCATCCATGAAGTTATCCCAGTCAACTGCATGGAAACCATTTCAGGTACTTGTTATCCTTTATCGCCTACATCCATTTGGATGCAACATTCTCTTGATTCTACTTCTTTCATGCCTATTAAATCTATTTTCTTCTTCCCACCCAAACTTATATTGCCATTTTTGAGCCTTTGATTATTCTTTTCAGAGGCTACACCAATAGCTTTCCACTTGGAGTCTTGCTCTGTTTCATTGCATTGCTAGGAGAATAGTATTTTTAACATGTAAATCTAATCAGGCCGTTCTTAAACTACTCAATGTCTCTCCATGATCTTCATGATGAAATTTAAGTGCAAAGGCAGTATCTGAGGCCCTTTGCCACCCAGCCCCCTCTTATCTCTCCAGACATGTGGACTCCACCCGAGTTTGTCAAACACTTGTCTTTCCTGAATATCCTTTCAAGTCATCTTTACAAATCCTGTTCCTTCTATCTGGGACAATATTCCTCCTTCCCAAATCCTGCTTTAACTCATCTTGCCTTCCTTAATTACCCTGAATGCTTAGTTTAGGGGTTATTTCATTTTGCCAGATTTTCTCATGACCTCTCTAACCATAGTTGTTAGATGAGGTGTGCTGTGTTTTTGCTCTCAAAGTGCCTATGAACAATCTAATTTGGCATATAGTTTGTATTAATAATATTAATGTTTGTATTAGCCTCCTTCAAATAGACTTTGAGCTTCTGGAAGACAAGGGTTCATTTTAGTCTTCAGTGCTTAGCTTAGTACTTAACATATAGGACTATGCTGATCAACATAGGCTAGAATAAATTTGACTGTGTATACAAAATCACACTGGAATTTTTATAGGAATTTAGGTAAAAAGACAAATTTTGGCAAAATTGATATCTTAACTATACTAAGTCTTCTAATTTATGAACATAGTATGTTTCTTCATTTTTTTCAGGTCTTCTTTTATTTGTTTAATTGGTATCTTATAATTTTCAGCATACAGATCCCATATGTGTTTTAAGTGTATACCTAAGTATATTTCATTTTGTTTGGAGCAAATCTAAGTGGTATTATGTTTAAAATTTCATTTCATTTTTTTGGGAACAAATCTAACTGGGATTATGTTTAGAATTTCATTTTCTGCATGTATAGCAAAATACAATTGACTTTTGTATGTAGATCTTATATACTGCAAGATTGCTGAACTAACCCATTTGTTAATTCTAAGAACAATTTTTGTAGCTTTTTTTTTGGCATTTTCTATGTAGACAATCATGTCATTTGCAAGTAGATGTTTTTTATTTGTTTTTGTTTGTTTGTTTGTTTTTTGCCTCATTGCTGTGGCTAGAATGTCTACTACTATGTTGAGTGAGATGGTAGAAACAGGTATTATTAGCCTTGTTCCACATCTTAGAGGAAAAGCACTGAGTCTTTCACCATTAAGTTCGATGTTCGTTAAAGGTTTTTTTTGTAGTCCTTTTAAATTGAGGTAATTCCTTTCTATTCCTAACTTTCCGAGAGTTTTAAATCATAAATGCATGTATATTTGTCATATATTTTCTGTATCAATTTCATATTTTTCTTTATGAGTTTGTTAGTATGGTGGATTACATTAACTAATTTTTTAAATGTGAAAACCAGACCTATATTCCTGGGGTAAGCCTCACTTAATCATCATATGTTATTCTTTTTGTACATTGTAACATTTGGTTTACTAATTTTTTTGAGGATTTTTGCATGGAAGTTCAAAAGACATTATTTGTCTGTAGTTCCCGCCACCCCCCCCACCCCCCCACCCCCGGCTGTGCTTGTTTAGTTTTAGTATCAGGGTAATACTGGCCTCATAAAATAAGTAAAGAAGTACTCCATCCTCTTCTGTTTTCTAAGGGAGATTGTGAAAAGTAGCAAACTCAGAATCTTCCAGGTGAAATCTGAATCTGGCCCCCATACAAGGAGGGCAAGAGGACCTAAGAAAGAGGAAGACCCCTGCACACTGGTGGGTGGCAGTTTTAATAAGCAAGGGAACTTGTGAGGCTTGTCTTGGGCCACAAGATGAGTTGATCTCTACACCCACTTTCTAGAATCTTAAAAGTTTAAATAGAGGCTTTAACTGGGTTCAGTCTTGTATACTGTCCAGATGGTCTCAATAACACATTACTCTATCAAGTTCATATCCTTAAAACCAGCTCCTATTGTGGGAACAGTGGGCAGAGGGGATATTCCAAGTACATGGGAGGGATGAGGAGCCTCTGATTGCCCAGTTCCAGCTCTTGGGTCAACCGAGGGTCACGTCCTTTCAATGACCTCCTCCAAGAACTTCCAATTGCTCATTGCAGGTTATTTTCCAACTTTTAAATCTCTGAACCATAGAGAAAGTCTATTACTTATTTAAAAATAAATTTTTTGAATCCCTCTGACAAATTAGTTCTACTCTGTGTATTCAAAAGGGATGCATTTAGTAAATGTGGTGGACAAAGTAATTTATTACCCAGATTCCCCTTAAGTGGAGGACCTGTTAACCCAGCTGCAGGGACTACTGCTGAAGGAAGGCCTTTAGCTGCCTCTCCTTCAGGAATTGCCTCAGCTTCAGAAAACTGCCTCAAGTTTATGTCCCTTTTAAGGCATTTCACTCTCAATTATTACTGTAAGTATATAAAGGAACCAACAACTCAAACCAACTTGGGCCAACTCTGAAGGGTCATCCTAGCTCCAGAGCTCCCTGGAGGGTTGGTGGCCAAGACAGTCATTAGCCTGCATCATAGCTTGACTCCTATTGCTGCCCACTCTTGCTTCCTGTATCTTCGACCTACAGATATTGTTCCTTAATCAACATCTTGCCTGCTAAACTTTCAAGAAATTATGTTATATAAAAAGAAAACACCTAGGACTTAATGTGATATAATATTTACAGAAATAGTATCATTACTCATTTATGATGTTTACCTTGCATAACTCCTAAGTTAATTTGAGGAAAATAACAATAATTACAGTATGTAAGCAGTAGAGACAATGCACAAACATGAGTTTTATCTGTAACAGCAGATAAAACTCATCCTCTTGATTCTTTTTTAAGCAATTAAATCTCAGTATTTCAAAGCAAAATTTTAATTGATACCAATCAATCACAAATAAACAACACCTCTATAAAATATTTTCTGGCTTTTGTGTCTGTACAAGCACACATAAAAGAAAGTCAAAAATAGAAAATATGCAAATAAAGGTGAAGGTGGTGGGTTGGTAGTTTGGGCTGTGTGTGTGGCTTAGAGAACAAGAGACGGATTTACAGACTCTTATTCCTTTAAACATAAAAACAGAGTACAGTGTACCAGAACATATTTATCTTTTATACATAGAAATATTGAGGGAGAAAAGTAATCATCCATTTATCATATAGTTCCTGTTTTCAGATGGCAGCTACTATATTGAGAGCATGAGTGAATGGAAAACAAGAAGGAAGTGATAGATATATTGTACCATTAATGGCAAAATTGTTTAGTTATTGAGTATAATAGAGTACCAATATATACCAACTCTTATTTTTAATTTGCTCTCCAGTTAGTGGTTAAGATACCACATCACAGGTTCATGAGGGTACTGTTAGGGCATCTGAGGACAGACAAGGGAGTGACTTCATTTCCAAAGTTGAAAACTCACGGCCGGTTTTGGGAATCTCTCTCTTACTGTAGAGTGGATAGTGAATACTCTTGACAATGCTGGAGACTTTGGAAGTTGGGAAGGAAGGGGACAACTGGGGGATTTAAGATGAATCACAAGATATTGAAAACTTCAAGCTTTGATTCAAACATCACTCATTAGAAAGCTCTGTCAACTCTTGGTACATAAACACTCTACTCTTATCAGTCTTCTTAAATCGGCAAGCCCAGTCTTACCTTTACCTGTACAATAAATTGATACTTTTATACCAGTCTGGGATATTTGTCTCAGTTCAGGAAAGGCAGGGGAACAGTCCGGGCAGAGTCCCAACTTAATTAGAGGCTCAACTAGCAACACGAGCAAGGAGATGTCAAGACACTCATCTTTCCCTAGACCCCAAATTCTGTTAGAAAGTAGCCAGTTTACGCTGGGAAATCAGAGTCCAGCCCCACTGAGATTCCTCCCAGGGAGGGCACAGCAACCCCAAGGGGGCACCTGCACTTAGCAGCCACACCATCTGTGGGCAGGAAGGGACTCTGTGGACGACAGAGACCGTTTTGGGCCCGAGAGGTCAGAGCAGGGTTCCCTAAATCCTTGCTATTCGGTGTGGTGGCAAGACCAGCAGCATCACATCACCTGGGAACTTGCTTGGCTAGTAGAACCTCAGGCTCCAGGCCAGACCACCTGAATCTGAATCTGCACGTTAATTCACAGGCACACTGAAGTTTGAGAAGCACGAGTCCAGGTGGTAGCCCCGAGGCTGGCGGAAGGCTCCCTCGCAGCCCCGCCCCCTCCGACTCTTAGCTCTCCTTTCAAGCAAAACTCAGCCCTGCATTGGTCCTGCACAAAATTTCCGCAAAACCGGAGTGTGTGGGGAGGAGGCGTGCGGCAGCTGTCCTCGCCAGGGAGGGCAGAGAATAAGTGGGACTGCATGAGCAAAAGGGGGCTTTCTCCAGCTCGGGGCTCGACAGAGTGTAGACACGGCCTCGACCCTCCCTCGGTACCTCTCACCCCCCACCCCCCGCAGCTGCGACCGCCGGCCTCCCGCCGGTTGCCACGAAAACCCGGAACAGCTGCGTGTGCTCACGGAAAGTCCTCCTAGGGGCGACGCTGGGGAGCTGGGCATGCTCAGTAGCTGGGGGAGGCTCGGGTGGAGAGTAGAAAGCTTTGACTCTGCCTCCCACCCCTTCCCGCCGGCCCCCGCCCCCTTGCCCCTACCCAGCCGGTAGTAGTTGCCCGGCGTGCGCCTGGGGAGACCGGGAACATGGCGCTCCTAGCGATGTAGCAGCAGAGGAGAAGAAGGGGATGAGGCACAGCCGCTCCGCTGACAGCAAGCCACCAGGTAGGCAGGCGCGCCTGGCGGGGCTGCCTGGGTGGGTATGGGGGGCGGGGACGGGCGCTTGTGGGGGTGCGGACGGCTGGGACCCCGGGCATCTTCCTCTGCCGGGAGAGGATGCGGAGCGGACATCTGTGACAGCGCGCAATTGTGCATCTCCTAGGAGATGTCAAAGGCTGGGGACCGGCGGGCTGGAGGGAAGGGATAGGAGACCGCCCCCCACCTCCCTCTCTCTCTCTCACACACATCCATGCTCTGCCATCCGGCCTGGGGTCTTTCCATGGGTCAAATAAAGGATAGTTCCTTTTTGCTGGGCGAGAGGGCGTGGGGGAGAACCCCGGATTCCAGTCTTGGAAGTGCGCTGGTCCTTCCGGACCACTGGCAAGCTCAGCACCAGTTCTTTGTGTCTAACAGCCGCGCACGGCCAGGGGTGTCACGGCGCCTGCACCTCCTGAGGAGTGTTGGACATATTGCCAGGGCAGGATTCTCGTATGGTTTTTGTCTCTTGGCAGGTATAGACTGAAAAATGCAATAGCTGAGCCCTTTGGGGGCTGTGTTTTCCTTTGTTACTTGCTTTCGTGTGTGCGCGTGTGTGTGTGTGTGTGTGTGTGTGTGTGTGTGTCTGGTGGGTTGTAGTGGAGAGAACTTCTGCTCATGGGCACGGGTGTGGGCAGAGCGTGGAAGAGGATCTCGGTTGCAAACTCTTGTCAAAATCCAGTGCTGTGTCGGCATCCCAGAGGGCAAACTTGCAAAGTCCAGAGAAGAGTGCCCAGTTTGGAGAAGCGTGTTAGTCCTTCTTGAACCCATGTTATTATACCTGGAGCTTTAAACATGGGACACTAATTAATTCAACCTTAAATATCAGTTAAGGGAATTTAAAGCATTGGGGCTATCTGTGGTGAACTCTTTAAGACCAAATTAATAATAATAATAAAAAAGTTGGCACAAAGCCAGAGGCAAGTGTCATCGTTAATACTTTATGACAGCTTACAAGGTTGAATGCACTTTGGAGGAAATCAGGAAACCTGGCATTCCACAAGGTTCCACCAAGAAATAGGTCTTAGTAACTCACTGAACCTCTTACCCCATCCTTTTCTCTTCTGAAGTCTCGTGACATGCTGACACTCCCTTGCGTGAGTCCAGATGGACTAACATGTTCTTTAGAAGCTCCTCCTGCACGAGATTTCTATGAAATCGACACCCCATAATAACAGCTCTGTCACCTTATATTTGTATATGCTATATTCAGCAGTACAACTCACTGAGTTAGGGAGGAAAGGTAAATTTAGACTATGCTTTTATTTTGCAATATAATTTAGAGGATGGACATTTACGACTGCAAAGTTTTTAGAGACACTTCTCTCCGTACATACAGGATTTATTTTATGATCTCCATATGTAGCAAAAGTGAGTCCGTATCATCAAAATGAAATGGGAAATGCTTAAGGAAAATGCATTTAAGTAAATTAAAGTCATAAATGTTCAATCTGATAGTATCTTGACTCAAAATACATACGTGCGAAGCAGAAACACTGCTAATGGAATCAATAAAGTTAATGACAAGTTCACTGATAGCATTGGTCTTAGAATAGTTTTTCTATTCTGGTGTGAAATGTGTTGATTGTACTAGGTCCCTGTAACTTGTTATTTTGTAAATAAATGTGCTATTTAATTGCAGGCGTTGTAAACACAGTTTGGCGGCACCTGTCCTTCACTTTGTCAGAGTTTGCTAAAATGCTGCAGGTGTGAGCGTCAGGCATTCGAGGGGGTGGCATTATCTGGGTGATGGCAAAGAGCTGAGTTTGAGCTCTGACACTCCTGATTTTAGCATTGTGATCTTGGGCAAGCTATCTAACTTGCCCAAGCCTCAGTTTCCTCATCTGTAAAACAAGCCTAGGAAGACTTTAGGTAAGTAAGACCTAGCTAAGTGGGTAGCTGTGTGGATTACTCATCATATGAACCACCAAAAACAAAACAAAAAAATGGTGGTGACCATTATAAGACGGAGGGTAATGGATGTTTATTTATCCTATGCTATGTGCTCTGTTTTGTGATAGTCAGGATCAAATGTGTGATCTTATTTAATCTTCCCAACTTTATTAGTTTGCTAGGGCTGCCATAACAAATGACCAAAACCTAGGTTGCTTAGAACAATAGAAATCTTATGGGTCTGGAGGCTAGAAGTCCAGAATCAAGGTGGAGATAAGGTCGAGCTCCCTCTAAAACTTCTAGGGAAGGATCCTTTCTTGCCTCTTCCAGCTGCTGGTGTTCCTTAACTTGTGACAGCATAACCATAACCTCTGCCTTCATCTTCACATGACAAAGTGCCCCCTTCTTATAAGGACACCATTCATATTGGATTTAGGGCCCATCTTAATTCAACATGACCTCATCTTAACTTGATTACAACTGCAAAGACCCTATTTCTAAATAAGATCAGATTTATTAATATAGATTCCAGTTGGATGTGAATTTTAGGGGAATACTATTCAGCCCAGTATGCCGACATCCTTATGACCTGTCTTTAATGATGGCATTACCATATGTGAGCAGACAAGCAGAAAATAAAGATAGAGCAGTATCAATTTAGAAAGTACGTAAAAGATTATTTAATCCATCTATTCTATTTACCCAATCATGGCAGGGAAGAGCAGCGTTCAAACATGCCTCACTTAAATGTCACTTGCCTGGAAACCCAGACAACCTAGGATCTCAGTTTTGTATAGGTACCATACCTCACTTAACCTGTCCCAAATGGATTTGTTCATGTTGTCTTGCTCCCTTTTTGCTACCGCACCAACAGAATGCAAACAAACAACAGAAAACCAAATTAAATAACAAAAATGATGATGGCAACAAAAAATACCCCAATCTTAACACTTTTCAAATCTTTCTTATCCCAGTAAATGGCACCACTATCTGTGGAGTTGCTTTAGCCAGAAACTCAAGAATCATCTTTGATACCTCTGGAGATTTCCTCGGACTTCTCGATCTAAAACTGTCACAAAATCTTAAAATTCTGTTGTCTACTCATGCCACTAAATGTATCCTCGATAGATGCTTCTTTCCATCCCCACCATCAAACTTCAAATCATCATCCTTCACCTGGATTATTAATATAACTTTCTAACAAGACCTCTGTTTCCTTGCTTGGCTCTTCCATCCTTCATCATCTCAGTGCCCTGCATAAAATGTCTGGGAGAGATTCCAGACTCTCAGAGCCTTGGGTACTTGGCCTGCCTCATCTTGGACATCTCTTCCTCTTGGCTGCTGTCACACTGATCTCCTGTATCTAGAATATCCCAAGCACTTCTCCCATCCTTTGCAGGTCCAAGCAGTTCTCATTTTTTGAGCCTCTTTGATCTCCTTTCCTCATAACCCAAATCTTTCATTACGCTTCCACTTTTCTTCCATAGTATTTTCTATTTTCTGTGATGGCCATTTATTTTTGTATCTTACATGTAAAAGATGCTCAGTAAATGTTTGGTAAATGAGTGAAGGCATGAATATTCTTCCTCATAGCATTTTTCTGTGCCAAATTAAAGATCTAATTTTTTAGAAACTTTTTTTTTTACTAACTTTATAAAAAGAGCAATTTAGAACCTCATTCTGATTTCAAAAGAGGACTATTCTTGGCTTTTACAACTGCATTTCTTAAGAATGAGTTTTACCCAAGCAATTAAGAATTGAGTCAAAATATTTTTGAAATGGCAACTGAGGATTTTGTAAAATTACATCAGTCAGTCAGCAAATATTTCAAAAATATATGTTGGACATTATGTTTGCCTTTTTAGGCCCTAGAAAGACAATAGTGAACTAGACTTTTAACCTTCTAAAGATTAATAATCATAAGTAATAATCATATATGTATAATAATTAATAACATTCTTTATTGAGCTCCTGTTATATGCCAGATTCTCATCAGTCCCTATCCCTACTTGTTACTATAGCTAGTCCTCCAGTTTTTCTCAATAACATAGAACCCAAATCAGATGCACAACTAATGTTTGGTAGACATAATAATTGGTAGATTCTATTATCCTGATCTTTTAAAATAGAAAACATGTTTATCTGGGGAAAGAGGAAACTGCTCATATATAGAAGACCATGCAATTGATTTCTGAAAATATCTAGACGGGGCCTGTTCTGTTTTAAAAATCATCTTGCCTATTGTCTCTGGGTTTAAAATAAGAGAAATTGTTCTTATATGAGAACAGGTTTCTGGTGTGTTTTTATTCTACAGTTGTCCAAATTCTTAATCACCAGCTGAATTGTTTTATTTGTCTTGTTTAATCCAAGTGAGAAGTAGCTTAATGTCTCTCTTATTCAGACCACTTTTTGGTAGTTTTGACTAGCATCACTGAGGACCCAAGAGAAAGGAATGTGGTTCAACACAGGAACCCAGGTTACATTTTGAACTTTTTGGGTAGCCTCAATTTCATGTCATTTCATTATTTGCATAGAAGATTATTTTAAAAAATAAATAAAAATATCATGTAAATGGTTAAGTATAACTTTTCACCTAAGTTACAAAAATTCAGAATTGTGTCTTGATTTTGTTTAAAACTGATGGATACACAATTGAGTCAGCTAAAACCTGAAGGATCTAATAAGAGATTTTAGTACAGTGGTTGGTTATATAATACATATTAAAAAAATCAATGGCTACCCAAAATGCTAGTATTTACCAACTGAAAAACACAACAGAAAATGATTCTGTTCATGAATCAAAAAAATATAAATTACCTATGAAAAATAGTAAATGTACAGAAAATACATGGGAATAATAAAAAATGCCAAAGGACTTTGATAGGAAACTATACAATTTTACTTAAACACATAAAATAAGAAGTGAACAAATGAAAACATTCCTTATTCTTGGGTAGAAAGATTGATATTATGAAATGGTTATTTTTCCATGATTAATTAGTTTTATCGCATTGGGATTTGGGAAAACTTGACCAAATGATTTTAACATCCACCTGGAAGAATAAATATATGACAACAGTAAAAAAAAAAAACTTTGCAAAAGAGTATGTATGCGGGTAGGGGGGTGGGTTGTCCTTCCAGAAATAAAAACAATTTGATCATTGATCTACAATCATTATGGCGGTATAGTACTGATATAAGAATCAATAAATAGCTCAGAAGAAGAATCATGATGGTGGAAGCATTTTGAAATAGTGAGGAAGGAGTATTTGACACAAGAGTCAGGAGATTGGCTGTTTAGAAAACATTCAATTAAGAACTTCTGTTTACATGACTCAGTAGACAAAATTCCAAATAAATCAGAAAATTTATTTACCAGGTGAGAAACAAAGCTAGAAGAAACTATTTAACAATTTTAGAAGGACTTTTTTAATATAAAATTAATGGAAAGATTTGCAAAGCAAAAGGTAGATTTGAATATATTTTAAACTTTTCTTTGCAAAAAAAATGCAGTTTAAAGCAGAAAATAATTATGGAGAAAAATATTGACATCAAGCATGACAGAACAGTTAATATAATTACACTGAACTCTTGCACATTGATAAGTAGAAAATAATACCTCAATAGAATTTTCTGAATATCTGAATAAGTAATGTAAAAGAAAGAAATAAAAAGGTGAATACATATTTAATACTTTTACTATTAGTCACTGAAATGCAAATTAAAACAAAAATAAGACACTGTGTTTCATGTAGTAAACAAACAAACAAAAATATGTATATATGTAAAAAAATAGTTCCAGCAAGGATTCCATGAGGACATTCTCTTTACTACTGGTGGAAGAACTCTATGATATAACTTTCCTAGAGAATAGTTTGAAGATATTTATGAAAGGCTTTTAAAAGTTCAAATTGTTTGATACAACTGTTTCTCTGGCTTTTTATTTTAATTTAGCTTTGTCTTTGCTAAGGAAGTAGATGCAGGCCAAGTTTTATATAGAGAATTATTTATTATAATGTATTCCATAATAATAGAAAAAATAAAAAGCCTATATAACTAAAAATCAGGATCTGGTTAAAGGTACTTTAAGGACTTCAAATGATAGACTATTATAAAGATGTTAAAGTAGATTGATTTAGAAAAATTATGGAATGGTATGGAAGAAACTTCTCCACAATTTTAAGTGGAAATAACCAAATGTACTACTGCATTACAATAATATGTGTTTTGTGAAATGGAAGTATCACATGGTCATATAAAAACTGGAAGAAAAGCAGAAAGTCAGTGCCTGGGTGGTGGAAATGTAGATGGTTTTTATTTTTTATGCCTTTCAGATCTTTCAAAATTTAGTGAATGATAACATATTGTTTTATGAATCAGAGAAAATACCCACCATTTTACAAATATGGCAATGATACACATTTAGGTTATAATTATTCATTTATGTAACATTCATTGATTATCTCTTATGTCAGGGGCTCTGCCAAGTGTATCAGCAGTGACTCTCAATATGCATGCAAATGCAAGAAACTCTAACTTGAGCAAAGAGAAATTACTAGGTTATCAGATACCTTAAAGAATTGCCAGGAATGTGTGTGTGGGGGGTGTGTGTGCAAAAAACAACAGCAACAACCAAAGAACAGTCTTGGAAGCAAACCAGAACCCAGCCAGCTCCCGGTCAGTTGGTATTCTTCCTGCGGTTCTCATCATAAATAGGAAATGTCTGTGGTTAACCAGGTAATTTAACGCTCCGGTTCATGTTGCTTTGAAAATTGTTTATAAGCTTTTCTGTGAGGAAAGAAGACTTGCAAATGGATGGGGAAAAGGTGATTATTCTTCAATTGCACTAAAAAGAGGACATAGAAAATCTTAATTACCAAGACAAAGCCCCTGCCCTGGACACTGCATGATAAAAGAACTCAGCTGCTCTGTCCTCCAACCTCTGTGCACCTTCTGCTCCAAAGAGCTCCCTGCAGGTGGAGGGTCCTGGTTTGCATACCTGAGACCTTGGACTTCCCTGCACAGAAGGCTCCTGGGACCTAGTGGGGCTGAAGAAAAACAGTCAAAGGGAGGTGTGGATGGAGGTGGGACATTGTAGTCCACAGGTAGTTCTGGAGGCCAGGGTGGAAAGAGCAAGGGGGAGGGGCAGGAGGCTGGTTCTCCTGATTTTGCCCTGTTCTGGAATTTAGGTATTCTAAATTTAAACCTGACTTCTAGGTTGTTATGAATGCATGTTGTCAGGCTAGGCACATAGAACCTATTTAATAATTTTTAGCTTGATTTATCATATTTCAATACTTAGATATATAATAATCGGGACTCCATTTGTGCTTTTGCCCCCTCAACTGTTAGGATCAGGCCTGATCAAGTAGCTATTTTAGAAAGGTATCATTCAATGTCTCATGTATGCACAGGCACATTAGCTCCTTGTGCAACAGCAATACAGATTATAAGAAAAGCAGATTGTACTCCTGTGATTATAGCCAATATATTGATGTGTTAAGCCCTCATCCCAAGAATTCACCTGTGTCTCTTAGTTAATCTTCATAGCACTCTATAAAATAGGTAATTCAAGGCAAAATATCATGCAGATATGTTGGGTAATAAAGACTAGTCAAACTCTGGCTTATCTGAATCCAATTGTCCATCAACACTGTGACATATGGCAATTTGGTATGTAAGAAGAGAAGTATTGTTTGGAGTCCTTGAACCTTCAATAATTTAAAAAATGGCTGGTTTAATCAACCCCCTTTGATTCTCAAACCCTCCGATTTGGCATTTCTGTCAATGCAAATTTCGTCATGAAAATGGAAAGTAAATGCCTTGACTACTTGGCTGTGTTCAGTATTAATGATTACTTGAAAGCCAAAAGTCAATATTTGGTTGCTTCTATAAGAAACAAATTTAAATTACATTTTAAAACAGATGTCAGTTTTAAGACTTCCTCTGCCAGTTTTCAAGGGAATTGCCATCTGTGTCATTGGTGATGAAGATAAATTGGCTATGAAGAGTGCCTTTGATTTTTCTTAAAGTACTAGTTCATCCCCAAGCCTCCATTACCCCATTCTTAACTGAGTCAAGACAACTTTACTCAAACATTATTGGTTCCATCACTCTTTTAGTAACACATTTCAGGGGAATGGGTGAGGGCCCACTCATCATACCTTTTGTCCCAGATGAAAGATCTACGTTAGAGTCAACAATTGTTAGCTTCACTTTTCAATTCAAATGTGAATTCAAGATTGACATACTGTTTAAGAGACTCTAGCTATTTTCTGCATGGAACTTGACCCCTTTGCTTCTAAGCATGACTATTTGAATTATACAAATGGATGTGTGTGTAAAACACTGATTTTCTGGCTAATTGTTCTTAACTGTCAACTGAGTTGCTCCCTTGCTTAATTTAGCTCCAGTGCAATTTACTGACCTAGGAAGTGAACTTCCTGGAAGGGAAGAGTAGAAAACTTATACTTCATTTGTTTAAAAGAGAGATTCTTCCTCCATAGTAAAAATAGTTACTGTGTGGGCATGATTTGATCTCTAAAAATATAAACACTAATGGAGGAGGGAGGGTTCAAGGAAAACAGAATCTTAACAGAAGCTGAATGTAGAGTTTTGCTCCTCTGTGTAGTTTTTAGGACAATGTTCTCTCCTCTCTGGGTTTAATATTTAAATTAACAGCTATTTGTGATTTGAGTTAAATAGTAGTTTGTTTTACCCTTTATGAGAGTTGTTCCGATAACCACTACCTCCAAATTGTGTCCTTTTTCCTACTCTTAAGTAGACTGGACCATTCCTTCTCACAGGCACGGAGTCCCTAAATCTCATTAATTTAAAACTTTCCTGTGTCTGCCCTTCCCTGTCCCCACCTGCTATTCTTGACATGTCTCAATTAGACCTTGTATCAGCCTCTTATCTGTACTTTGTGTTTTTATCCCCACCCTCAAATGAACATATGATTATCACCTTCTTGTTGAGAACCTTCCAGCAGCTACCATTCCCTCTCCCATCCTACCCCACCCCAAAAATTCTTCCATATGGTTCTGGGTTATCCATCCCTCTCAGTGCTATTCATCACAATGTTCTTCAGATGTTTATGTTTTTACTTGACTCCCTTCTTGTGCTAGACTGAGAACTCTTCTAAAGTAGGTATCTAGTCTCTTCATCTCTGTATCCCCAGCACCTAGCTTTATGCATACATGTGTCACATCTTTAATAAATGTTAGTGGATAACTGGGTGTTACCTAAGTTAAGGAATGAGTCCAGATGCAAAAGGGTAATGCCATGGTTAAAAATTCTGGAATTGAACCTAGCAATTATCCAAGCTATTTTCTTAAAACAATTTTTCTTTCACACTAATGTTCAATTTTTTACTTCCTGTAAATGAAAGACACATGTCAAGAAAGATTAATTATCTGTTTTTGGTTACAGACACAAATTCTAATATTGGGTAGGAGTATAGCAGATCTTCTGAGTACACTGAAAAGAGAGAAAGTGATGAAGCAAACCATAACATAAGCTAAGAGAAAGTTCCAATAATGGAGTAAATAAACTGAGCTTCTTGAAAAACAGCAAGAATTATTTGATAACTTGATGCAACTTATACCCACTGCTCTGTTGTCCCAAACCTGGTGTGAATATGGTTAGTTGGTGATGTGCCCCTGCTTGAACATCAATTGATTCTTTTTTGTACTGAAAGCTGGGGTTTTATTGACATCTTCCCAAGTCTTTGTTACCATTTGTTTCCATAGTAACGGATGCCCTAAAAAAATGAGAAAAGCTGGGAAGGCTGGGAAGGGAAATGAATCAAAGTAAGTGGTCCAAGCAAGAGGTTCCCCAGTGTGAGACCCATGGTCTCTTCAGGCTTTCGGTCACATGTATTCGTGGGAGGATTCTCAGTGAGAAGATTCTAGGGTGATAACCAGAAGGGATTTTAAAGGCAATACATAGTCTCTATGAAAGAAGTCACTGTGTTTACTTTAACTTGGATTGCCGTGATGGATACCTGTATTGGCATATTAGCAGTCTCCACTGGTTGAAAGAAACGCTTGCCCCCTAGAGCCCACTAACAACTAGAAATCAGGAAACAACAACTGACGACTTTTACTATCTGTGAAACATAGTTGAACTGTTCTTTCAAAACTGCAAGGTGTAGGACAGGGGTGTCCAACCTTTTGGCTTCCTTAGGCCACATTGGAAGAAGAATTGTCTTGGACCAGATATAAAATACCTAACACTAACAATAGCTGATGAACTAAAAAAGAAAAAGGATCCATGCATAATTTTCGTAATGTTTTAAAAAGTTTACAAATTTGTGTTGGCCTGCATTCAAAACCATCTTGGGCCACAGGTTGGATGTGCTTGGTATAGGCGAACACAGAATTCCAGTAGGTGCTAACATTTGACAATCCCAGTCTTGTGGCCCATGATGTGTTCTCTTAGGCATGCATAGTGTGAAATTTCACCTGCAAATCCAGACTTCTGTCTTCTCTTTAAAAAAGTCATATTACACAAACACAAAATTTGGCAACACTGACCATGTGTCCTTATGGCAACAGTCCACTTTGACTGAGTAGCAGCTGCCTTCACCGTAGGTAGGCAATGAAGTCTTCACTTTGCCCCAGCCCTCAGCACTCCCTGCTGGGTATCATCAGGCTAGTTTGCATGTTTATATTGCTTTCACGGACCTAGAAAACTTTTTAATTTGTAATTCTTAGATCAGAGGAGAGGATTGCTCTGTGGTTTTGGATCATTTTATCCTTGTATGTTGTTCCTTTTTTAAAATCTCATTTCCTGAAAATATGAGCCAATTTATTTAAATATAAGGAAAATGGCATTTTAGAAAGATGCATTTTTAAAATTCTGTGCTAGAAAAAAAAATGTAGCATTAACTCTCCTGTGCTGATATGAAGTTTATTTAAAATGATAGCGGTTAGGGATATTTGGTGGGGATCTTTGTGTAGTTAGACTTCAGCAACTAACTTTTTCAATATTTTTTCAACATTAGATGATTATAGAGTATTTCCTCTTGTGTTTCATTTGAATTAAACTGAAATGGAAAAAGAAATCACATGGTCTTGAGCTTGCTAGAGGTAGGGATGATCAGAACTCAAAAGGATGCTATCATTATTTCATATGGTATTATCTAGCATCTGGAAATTATAAAACATTCAGAATGCAAATATGCCCACAGATGTGAAGGAGAACCTTATGAATGATATGCATTCTATAGACTAGCTAGAACAAGCTCAAAATCAATATTGAAATCACCCAGGGCAACTGAGAATAATGATATCACTGTATCTTACTTAAAAGTAATGAAAAACAAATGAGATAGAAAATTCCAGAGCTGTCTCTAGAGTTTTTATTTCCTTGAGCTAGAAGAGTGAGAGAAGATGTTAGGATGTGGTTTCTCTTTTTTTATTATTATTTTTTTTATTCAGGCCTCAATTTTATTTTAAAAACAGAGCATAGCCCACCCATTGACCGTTTTTTCTACATAGACCAGGGTAGGCAGTAACTATAGATATCACTGTGAAATAGAAGAACTTTTGGTTTTAAGTTAATCACTTAACTAGTAAGATTAAAATAAACAAAGATAATTGGATGTGTCTATTAGAGTGCTTTGTCCTTGGAGAGGCTAGATAAAAAATAGGACACAGATATTACAGGGATCGTTTCCAGCTAGTCATTCATTGCACACCACTCTGTTTACGTGGGGAGGCACTTGCACACATGGAGGCACATCAGTGAAGGTAGATAAAAATCCCTCTTGTGTAGATAGAGGCAGACAGTAAACAATACGTAATAAGTAAGTGTATAGAATATCAGAAGATCTGTGCTTTGAAAAAAACAGTGGTTAATAAAAGGGATCCTGGGCTGGTGGCAGGAAAGGGTGAAGTTTTAAATAAGGTCAGGATGTGCCTCTTTGAGAAGGTGACACTTGAAGGAGGAGAGGGAACTACCTGTGTAAAACAACCCTATGATGGGTAGGAGAAAGCATCACAGGCAGAGAGAAAGAACCCAGTGCAAAAGCTTTAAACTAGAATACCTGCCTTGTTTGAGGAACTGCAGGGAGGGCAATGTGACTGGGACAACGTGAATGAGGGGGGACAGCAGAAGGAGACAAGGTCAGGGAGGGGAGGAGTCAGAACCAGTAGGCAGAGGTAAACACGTTGGCCTTTCCTCTGAGAAAGATGGGGGGGGACTACTGGAGATATTTGAGCAGAGGACAGGCTCTGACATAGTTTATTTTATAAAAGGGTCCCTTTGGCCTTTCTGTTGAGAGGGTGAAAGTGTGAAAGTGGAGAGACTGGCCAGGAGGACATTGCAGTAATTCAGGTGAGAGATGGTGATGCTTTGTCCAGGCTTATAATAGTGAAGGTGGTGAGTAGTGACCCAATTTTTATATATTTTGACGGTAGTGTTCCCTTAGGAGTGGGTTAAGAGAGAAAGAGAGGATTGAGGATGACTCCCAGGTTTGGGGGCCTAGAAGAATGGAGTTGCCTCCAGCTAAGAAAGAGAAATCCGTATCTAGGAGAAAATCGCAAGTGTAGTTTTTGACAACGGACATCCTTGTGGATGTCTTCTTCCAGTGGACTTGTTGATGATCCGTGTACTGGCAGTTTGAAGTCAGTAGGCATCTGGGTGGACACTAACAGGCCTTGCAATATCCACACCTGTGGTCCCCTTCGCATGTTCCTGCAAAACCTTCAGACGTCATAGAAAACCCTGTCTTCTGCTAGCTAACTGTGAGTGTATTTAGTGGACCATCTATTAGTGTAGACAAGGACACCTTATGTATAATGGGTAAAAAGGCATTGAACCCAAGTAAATTGCATCCAAAGTCATTTCCAAAGGAAGGAGATAATATAACCATAGGTGCTGAATTGGAGTCTTAGATAATTAAGCATGAAGCTGTTAAATGCATCTAATGTTGAAAAATGGGACAGAAGTAAGGCTACCATTGACCTTGTGGTGAAGCAAAGGATAAAGTATTCCCCAGGAGTAAATCATTTACCCATGTAATGCAATTGCATTCTTTTAGGGCACTGGTGGACCAGTTGATAAGCCATCTCCTCCAAGGCATTGATGGAACTCTGTGTCCCAAATACAGCAGGACTTTGAATAACATTGTTTTTGTTATAACATTAATGAGAGAGAGAGAAAAAAGTCAGTGTCTGCCTGGGACCACTATCTGTGTGGGTTTTCTCTGGGTATTCCAGTTTCCTCCCACTTCTCAAAGATGTGCCTATTAGGTGAATTGGCATGTTTGCGCTGTCGCAGTGTGAGTGAGTGTGGGTGTGTGTGAGTGCCTTGTGATGGAAGGGCGTCCTGCCCAGGGCAGGGCCCCACCTCCTCCCCTGAGCTATTGGGGTAGGCTCCAGCCGCTGGGCACCTGCCACCAAACTGGAATCAACAGGTTGGAACAGAATTGTCTTATTTATTTTTGTTACTCTTTCTTAAATGTTTGTATAGCCCACTTTTATTTCGGTGTTTGAATTAGTAATGTTTGGTGATATTTTTGTAAATATGTGGTAGGAACTTAACTCTTGTTTATATCCATTAGTCACGTAAAATTGGCTTCATTACCTGTCATTCTACATAAAGTCACAGTTTCCAGGAATCTATTAATGATGTTAAGTGAGGACAGTGTAATGTGGCTCTTGCTGTGATCATTTTTAGGAACAGATACTATGAAAGAAGGGAAAGTTGGAGAAAATATATTGAAAGTTCTATGTATTGGCATGGATAATAAAAATGATTTTAATTAGTCTAAGTCTTGCTAGAAACCCCAAACTAAAAATAGCTTTCAGTAGAGAGAGTGTGTATTATGCATGCTGAGGATAGAGAGATGAGTCTTAATCCTATTTATATGTGTGTATACAGTAAATGTTAGTGATTTTTAATTGGGTATTGAAATGTACTTGATCAACAAGAAGTGAGGAGTAGATACTGGATAGGCTGTAGTGGGATTTCAAAAATAATTATCCAGCTGATTCCCTTGATGAGAATGTATGAGTTGAAGTAGTTTAAGATAGAAGGGAAAGTATTTTAAAATTGGCCACCTGTGCTCCTAAAACAATAGCTGTTAAGCCTTGGACTTCAGATGTGAGTTTAAGAAATGCATCATTGATACAGGTAGGAGCCCTCTAGATTATTTTCCACATCGGACAACACCTTGGATGCTAGAGTTTCCTACCTGGAATGGCAGAAACATGTAGGTAATCCTTTTGTAATTTCTGGTGTCTCTAAAGGAATGAAGAAAAATAATTTGGGGAGAGCTGTAAGAACTAGAAGAAGAGTGGTCTTGAGTGGCTTTGAATCACCAGCACTGAGCCTTTCTTTGCCATTTTTGCTTGTTCCAACTGGTGAACCTGAGTGTTACAGTTTGGCTTTCTCCTAGTCAGAACTTAAGGGTTCACCATTCAATTCCTTTATATTCAGGACCTCAGTGTTGTAAAACTTAAGGGAGCCCTGTTCATGTCAGGTCCATGTGCACGTTGTATCAGAGTGCTGTAGTCCCCAGCCTGAGTGGCCTCCTGCAGTGATCCTGCTTGTGGTGTCATTAATTTGGTACAACTTTGTGAACTGCATTACCATGCCTTGTAATTAGGTATGTTTTCTGTTCTCCCTTTCCTTCCTCTGGGCTGTAAGAGGCTTGAGGTAAGAAATTGGATTTTACATAATGATAATAAAACCTCTCACATGACATCCTTCAGTTAGAGTATCTCAATAAATCTTTACTAGATACATGAGTGACTAAGAATGCTGGAACTTGCTGAGACTTGATGGTGTGTTAGGCTCTGTGTAAAATAGTTTACCTGTTCATGACCCTTAATCAAGACAGTGACCCAGTGGAGGAACACACCACCTTTATTTCTCCTTTGAGGATGCTGGGCTGGTGAGCACAAGGAGAATGAGTGGCAACAGTGAGTGAAGACAGGTCTTTCCAGAATTTTGATGTGAAAGACTAAAAAGAGTTAAGACTAGAAGGTATAACTGGAATAGGATGTTGGGCTGAGGGGGAGCATTTTATGTAGAGATGGATGGACTAGAGCATGTTTACATGTTGATAGGAAGGATTCAGTTGTGAGTAGGAGGATGGAATGTGTGCTGGAGAGAGCCGATAATTGACATCATTCAGACATGAACCCAGAGGACAGACACAGGGAGGAATAGACAGGAGCTCTGTTCTCCTGGAGCAGGGGTAGAGGAGAGAATGAGATAGACTCGGGAAAACTTGGTGGGAAGCTGAAAGTTCCCATCTGAAGCCTTTTCTTTTTGTCTTCGAAGGAGACAAAATTATGTATTCAATTGGAAGAGGAAGGTTGTGGTTGTCATGGCAATGGTGATGGCAGTTTTAAGGAGACTGGAGAAAGTCTGACGTGGTCTCTGCAGAAATTCCAAGAGGCTGAGTTAGTTGATCAGAGACCCTAGCAATTCCAGGTACTTCAATCAGTTTGTATTAATGAAAACATGGCTATAAATTAAAATTCTAAGTACACATTTTCTTTGTACCTACCAGAAAAAAAAAGTTTGGCCCAATTTAATTAGAATCTAAAATTAAAGAAGAGAGGCCTTTTGCACACAGGGGAAATTTGAATTCTATGAAATGCTTTTAAAGAAAATAGCTTTCCTTCTCCTGATTTCTACTCCTTGATTCATTCTTATGGAAGTTGGTGTTAAGAGGAGGAAATACCAAGTGTATCCCCTATAGGCTAAAGTTGTATTTGCAGCCAAGTGCTATGGGAAGGGGAGAGTGTGTGTCTTCAACAGGATTCTTTTGCTTGGAAGAGACTAACCTCAAAGAGATCTACCTCGAAGTGTACCAAGCAAACTAGGAATTTATTGACCTGTAGAGCTGAAAAGCCCCAGAAATACAGCTGGATCAGAAGCTCAGAAATATTATCTGGTTGACATTTCTTCCCCATCTCTCAGCACTGTGTATTTCATTTTCATTCCCAGGCAGGTTCTCCCATTTTTCTGGCAAGAACTTCTCTCCCTCACTCACTCTACATTTTGATCCTACTAATTTATTTATTTATTATTGTTAGACGTATTGGGGTGACATTGGTTAGCAAGAATTACATAGGTTCCAGGTGTACAATTCTACAGTGCATGGTCAACTTGTTGTATAATAAGTGCACCACCCAGCGTGAGTTCTCTTTCCATCACCATGTATTTAGCTCCTCCTCCCTCCTCTCCTACCCTCTCCCCCTTCTTTCTTCCCCTCCCCACTTGTCGATCCTACTAATTTAAAAATCTAGCAGAAAATACTTGAGGACTCAAGAATTCCAACAAAACGTTTTAGGAGTAAATTTCAGTGGTTCAGGTATGACTTTTGCGGGTCACAGAACAGTGTGGTCTGATCAGTGTAGCCTGGGGAATGTGTCTGTTGCTCTTTGACCTCTCTGAGTCCAAACTCTCCCTCCCCCTTCCACCGGAGTCAGAAGTAAGAGTGGCATTTCTTTTTCCCAAACCACCTGGACCAGGAGGTGGGTGAAGGGGATTCATAAGGATTATCAGGATGCCCTTATCAGAAGCAGGAGCAATGGGTATGGTCATGAAAAGAGAAAATTCCCTAAGAGTGGATAAAAGTAAAATTGCCCAATGTAATAATATTTTCTACAAAGTTTTCTGGCCCAGTGAAATTTCTCTGGTTATGTAGTTTTGGCAGCCCTAACTTATTGGACTGATTGTATTTGAAAATAAGATCTATTTTTCCTAGAAATGCATTAGCAGCTTCCAAAGACACTATACATAGCTTCGTTTTCCGTTTCTTGTGATCTTTGTTTTTCATCTTTGCATTCTAATTTTGCCATTGTACAGCTGCTTCTGTTTTGGAACCATGGTAAGAAATAGATTGTGTGGACATACTGATTTAGTATGAAATTAAAATGAAAAGTCATTTGCATATTCAGAACCTCACTTAATGGGAGGAAAATTAGTGATAATTGCACCCTGAATGTTCTCAGGAAATGAACTTATGTAGGTTAGTAAGGACATATTGTCATACCAAACTTACATGAAATGTATGCACTCTGTCCTTCAACTTCTACTGATAATTTCTTTCTTTGCCTTTATCATAAAGAATACATATTTCCTCATTACTTTAAGTGATTTGATATCATGTTGACCTGTATAGTTACATGTTTTGTTCAGTTCAACTTTTGGACAAGACAAATTGGAAAGTACTTTTGGTAATTACTCTGTTATTTTGGCTATTATATAGTTGAGATGATGTCCAGTACCCTTGTTTGTATTATTTCTACAGTCCTATCTGCCAGTCTACATTCTGTTTATTTAAGTATCTGCCATTTTGTTTGTTTTTGGATGTTCGAAGTGACAAACTTAGAGTTCTATCTAGTGATTGTCTTCAGGGCCTCTGAAACCATAACATTTCTAGTCTTTTCATGGAATATTATCATAGACTTTATGATAATTTCATCTGTCCATTAAGAAATTAAATGGCCTCAGGAATCTTGGGGTCTCCATGCATCTATTCAGGTATCTTTGCTTTCCCTGCCTTGCTTGAGGTTGTTGATTCTTGCAGATAGATACTCAGCCTCCTACAAAAATCAGCCCCGCGAGCTGCTGTTCTGACATTGATGGACTGACAGTCCCAGCTCCCACTCTTTCCCTCTACATCTTCTTCCAGAAAAGAGAAAATTTAAGTCTTTCTCCTTTTCCAGGAAAAAAAAGTTTTTCCCAGGAAAATTTTCCTTCAGACCAAAAGGCAAAAAGAACAGTGCAATGTATTGGAAAGGAGTGTTCATTCTGGATTTACATTTTTCTTTTCTTTTTTCTTTCTTTCTTTCTTTTTTTAAAGGAACTCAGACTTTTTTAAATTTTTACAAAAGAAGCAGTTGATTATTTGTTTGGGAAATGGCAGCTGAATTTTTATGTGACAGAGGTGGCTGATGACCCCAGCTGCTCTGTGACCCTGTGGAGAAGGTTCTGTTACTGGAGTCTGCTTATGTCTGGTCCTCACCTGGTTTGACCCCATTAATTCAGAAATGACAGCTTTGGACTATGATATAAATCATAGGAGCCAACATGACGTGTAACTCTGCAGTGGCCATGACAGTTAACTAAGCAAAACATCATTATTACAAAGGCACTTTGCGTAGTGGGTAAGACATTGGATTCTGAATTTGGCAGATATGGGTTCTAATCCCTGTCTGGAACTTTATTAGCTATGCAAATTAATCAAATTTATTAGTTACTCTGAACATTGATTTCCTAAGCATTAAAAAAATAATAATACTGTTACGTACCTCATTAGGGTTGCTATGGGTTACTAGCATCCCCAATTCAGAATGTGATTCTGGTTTACTTTGTACCTATTTCTTCACCATCTGAAATGATTTTGTTCATTTATCTTGTTTATTTTTTATTATCTTTCTCCTTCACCGATAAAATATCTTCCCCACAAGGTCAAGGACCTTGTCTATTATGCTCAGCCCTCTATCTCCCCAGCCAGGAAGGCTTGGCACGTATTAGGGGATCAGTAAATATATGTTGAATGAAGGAATAAATGAGTAAATCATGCTCAGCACAGAACATGGCACTTAGTAGGCACTCAGTAAATGTATACTATGTCATATGCTGATACCTAAGGCTCTTCCACGGTAGACTTGGAAGTCCTTCATTTGGATATGATTTTTTTTCATTGTACAGATTTGAAATCATGGAAACTTAGTTTGAAGTTATAGTGGTTTTGAGATTCCAATTCTACCACAAACTGTTGTTATGTTGAATGCCCTTTTTTGTATGTTCTTAAACTCACATTAAACCATGATTTTGCTTCAGTGAAAGAAATACCAGTGGTCAAGAGAAGTGTTCAGACATAAGCAGTTAGGAGTAGATGCAAGATGAGAGTTCGGGTGTCTCTTATCATTCTCCCTATACTATGTGTCTATTATAATAGAACAATAAAACTTATACTAGTAATGGTAATGGCAATTAACCTTTATTTCACTCCTGATATCACAGATATTATGCTTACAGTAACTCCATGAGGTAGAAGCGATGACTCATGGTCCCACTGCCTCTTCTGAACCCAGTGAAGTCTTTCATGAGAGCCTGCCATCATGACCACAGAGCAATACTGACTCAGGACTGCCAGTGTCCTATAATTCAGAACTTCCCTTAAGCCAGGCTGACCTTCACATTCCAATTACTCAGAACCAGGGAGGGACACTGAATTGTGATGTTCAAGCCCTGTGAATGGGGCATGTACTTTCTGCCACATAAGAGCAGTTCCCAGTGGGCCATGGGAAGCTCTGTGTTTGGTCCCAAGGAAGAAAAAACCGGAGAAGTAGCTTGGTTTGAGTTGTTTGAGAGTGGGGTAGGAGCTCTCATCTGGCATGTGAATTAGAAGCATATTGGCTCTTCTTTTTCCGAGTAGTTTGGTGGGACTACATTTTCTTTTATTAAGTTTATTGGGGTGATGTTGATTAATAATGTTATATAAGTTCCAAGTGTACAATTCTGTAATACATCTGTATGTGGCATTGTGTGCTCACCACCCAAAGTGTAGTCTCCTTCTGTCAACGTAAATTTGACCCCCTAACCCTCTTCATATTTAATTACCAACCATTTCAGTAAGCAGAGAAAGGAAAATTTTCAAATTGTAAGGACAAAAAGAATTACCACAGTAGACTTTTAATCACAATAAGGAATTGTTTTTGAATCACTAGGGGTCACAGTAAGAAGAGATAATTCAGAACACGAAGAATTCTAACAGAGACAGGACCGGTACATAATTATACTTGAACAGCAATTTGACATGTGCTATAACTCCTGTTCCATGTAGGAGCTGGGGTGGATCTGGCTCCTGGGACAGAGCAGTGAGTGTGGTCTAAACCTGCATGTTTGAGTTGGAGAGCTGCTCTAGGAGGGAGGAAGGCCCAGTAACCTCACCTGGACCCTAATGTTGCCTTTCTTCCCAAGGAACTTCAAGCACTCCACAAATGCATTTTAGTTTTTGCTCCTTGGGTTCCTGAGGAATGGTGGCAGATATACATATCCTTGTTTTCAATGCAGACATTAAACTGGATTTATATGGCTAACAGTATAGATTGCAAAGTATCGCACGGCTCCAGGTAGCTACCCTCACACCATTGCTGATAACTGCACAGGTGATCAAAACATGGAGTTTGGGAGACTCTGAGTCCAAAAGTGACTCAGAATAGTGAGATTTTTGAATGGGAAGACATTTTAGTAAGAACTTAGATTTTTACTTTTTATATATGCCTAAAGAGTAACAAGGTAGGTGTTCATGTAAGCCCAAAAGAATCCTTTTACAAGGTAAACTAAAAATTCTGATAGAATAACAGCATGTGATATTAATTGGCAACACATTCTTTTTCAATGTTTCATAAAATAACGGTGCATCTAACAATGCCTGGTATCTTAAACTCAAAAGAAATGTGCTAATATTAACCACAAGAAGTTTTTGAAGCTATGCTAAGCACTCTCAACCCCTTCATATTTATTATATCATTTATTTTATTACAGTACTCCCCTCTTCTGTGGGAGATGCATTCCAAGACCCCCTGTGGATGCCTGAAACAGCAATAGTACTGAACCCCGTATATACTATGTTTTTTTCCCTATGCATACTACCTATGATAAAGCTTACTTTATAAATTAGGCACAGCAAAGGATTAACAACTATTAATAAAATAGGACAGTTACAACAATAGACGGTAATGAAAGTTACGTGAGTGACTTTGGGGCCGTTATTAAGTAAAATGAAGATTACTTGAACACAAGCACTGCAATACTGCAAGATACTGCAACTGTCATCAGATAACCCAGATGGCTACTAAGTGACAAATGAGCAGGGAGCAGAGACAGCATGGAGGCACTGGACAAAGGGATGATCCAACTCCTTGAGGGGTAGGGTGGGGGCAGTTTGAGATTTAATTACGGTACTTACAGTGGTGGACAATTTTAAACTTAATGAATTATTTGTTTCTGGAAATTTCTGTTTAATATTTTTGGACTGTGGTTGATGGTGGGAAACAAGCTGCAGAAAGCAAAGCTATGGATAAAGGGGCACTATTTACTACAACTTGTGTATCTATGCACCTCTCGAGGGATATATGACTTGATTTTGGTGTTTATCTATTATAAAGAATGCTGCTATGAACATAGATGTATAAGCTTGTATATATGTGCTTTTACTTCACTTGGCTGTGGATCTAGGGGTGGAATGCCAGGGTTCCCTGGTGGTGTAGTGGCTGGGCTTCGGTGCTCTCACCACCGCCTTGGGTTCCATTCCCAGCCAGGGAGCTACCTAAAAGAAATGATAGGAGTGGAATCCCTGGGTGAAGTTGTCAACCTATTTTCTTTCTGTGAGTTCCAGTCACTCTGTATCCTTCCCAATACTTGGAACAGTTTTAAAAACATTTAGTTAATCTCGTGGGGGTGTTGGCTATCTCATTGTGTTTTTTATTCACGTTTCCCTAAATGACTAATGATATGGAGCATCTTTCTATGTATTATTTGCCATTTGTGTATCTTCTTTGGTGAAGTGTCTGTTCACATTTTTTGTTCATTTTAAAAATTGAGTTGTTTTTCTTATTGAGATTAAGAAGTTGTTAAAAATATATTCTAGATACAAGGCCTTTGTTAGGTATGTATTCCACAAATATTTTCTTCAGACTGTGGCTTGACATTTCATTCTCACACAGTGTCTTTTGTTTTAATGCTGTCTCACCAGCAACTAGAACAGTGGTTAGCAGGTGTTGATTGATGCTCAAAAAGGGTTTCTTGAAAAGCAGATTTAGTGAAAAGTAGTCCCTAGGAAGTATCTTATATTTCAAACAAGGTTTGACCAGCCCCAGACCGCCAAATCGTAATCATTATTCATATTATACATAAAGTTTTATACTATATTATACATATAGGCATGTATAATATAGTAAGTATTATATAACATAATATATTTACTTGAAGGAATTCCTGAAATAAAAGAGCAATAATAATAGCTAAATGTTTTGATTCATGCTATGTGCCAAGCTGTGGTCTAAGTATTTCCCATTCATAAACTCCAAAAAGAAATTACATAGCTATAATTGCTTTAATTTATCCCTATTATGAAAATAAGGAAACTGAGGCTGATGGCAATGAAGTCATCTGGTAAAGGCAGTGTTTGAATGAAGCCTCCTGACTCGGTGGTGCAGGGAGGGTGGGATGTGCAGATGGGGAAAGCACGGCGAGAGACAACATAGTAACATTTTCCATTACCCAACTGCACATTGTTGTACTGGCTGTGTGAACATATGTTAACTTTTCTCCTTTTGAAGTGGTTCTTAAAGATAATATTTAAAAGAATTGCATGCATTCAGATGTTGGACTATATAATTTATAGACATAGCTAGATGTGTAGCTATAAGATTAAGAGTCTCTAGTTGTGGAGACCAGCTTGCAAGCATGGTGGTTAGGTTCTGTGGGCCTCGAGCCTCCTGCAGTCAAGCAGCCTGCACCAGTGTGAAAGTGGTCGTCACTGGTCATAGTGTCTTCACTATGAGCTTTTCCTCTCTCACTCTACGTTTGTTAGACCTGATACCTATATATTACATATGACTTTCACTGTGCCAGCATTTTACTTGCCTGCATGGTAATATTTGTACTGGACCATGCTTTATTAGTAAAATGAATCCCAAAATGCTTTTCTGCCCCCCTCCCCACCCACATTCTAAGAACACATTCTTTTGTGGGGTGGGAGTGGGAGGAGTGAGAAAGAGAGGGGGAGAGAGAGAGAGAATGTGTATAAATATCTGTATGAGGGTTGTTTGGAAAGTATCCAGCCATGTAATATGAAAAATAGAGGCATTTATGGCTGGATTTTTTCTGGATAGCCCTTGTATATCTCTAAGAATGGAGATATATAGATATATCTAGATATAGATGTATAGATTAATTTGTAAAGAGGAAATCATTGGTCAGCACTTTGTAAACAATCTGGGGCTCATTTTACTCAATTTAAATATTCCACAGTCATTAAAAAGATATTCAAGTTGTGCTTAGGCAGCACAGAATGTATGAAAATCTGCAGCAAATCATGAAATCTATATAAACCATTAGACCGCTTCGCTTGCTGATGCGGCTACCAGATGTCTCTTTTGTGAGCTGACTTCTACAGTGTTTTCCATATCACTAGAGTTATTTGAAGACTTACTTCCTGAATGTCTCCAACTGTGTGTTATGTATATGTGTCTATAAATATGTGTGTGTGTGTGTGTGTGTGTGTGTGTGTGTGTGTGTGTATATATATATATATATATATATATATATATATATATATATAAAACTTAACTTTGCAAATCTTTTATTCATCTATGTTAAGAAATAGGGAAGCCTGACTTTACAAATTTTTATTAGTCTATGTTAAGAAACAATTATCCATTAGGGTAGTATTAATAGCAGGTGGATTTTTCAAGGAGATAATTTTAACAGCTACTGGACATTGTAATATTTCAAATTTGGTATCACAGAGTGGCAATTATAAATTTGTAGTGTCAAAAAAGCAAGTATCTCCAAATTAAGTCTAGCGAAATACTGGCGTTGATAGATTTTTGATTTGCCTTACTGATATTTGGGTCTTTCTGAAGGAGCAGCTGTCAACTCTGGCTACATGCTAGAGTCACCTGGGGAGCTTTAAAAATACTGATGTCTTAACCCCATGCCATGTGGTGCTGGTTTAATTGGTCTGAGGTAGAGCTAGGACATCAGGATTTTTGAAAGCCCTTCAAGTGTAAAGGAGGTTAACCCTACCAGACCGCTGTGCCGATGTTTCGGTCATTTCCGAACCTGCCGCTAGACCGCGGTACCTACTTTTCGGTACTTTGCCTCGTACGTGAGAAAGATGAAAGGTAGACCTATTTTCTACAGTGTCTCCAAGTTCCATCTCATTCTAACCACTCGTTTGCATGGAACTAACATTTTTCTGTATCATGTTGGTTTTTTCTCTTTAATGCTCAGGAGCCCAGGTATAGGGGACAGTTAGGTTCAGGGCCTCAGGTCTGGTAGGGTTAAGGACCACTGACCAATGGGTGGAGGAAGCCATGAGGGCTGGCTATCTGTGACCATGGACTTCAACTGCCCCAGAAGGGTAAGATGGGAAAATGAAGTCACAAGTCTTGGGAGGAAGTGCCTGTCATTTTAGCGCGTTGGAAGGTAGAGCTTTAGTGTTAGGAAAATGCTTACAGGAGGGAAAGCCTGAGAAAAGGTAAGTAGGATCCTGTGACCCAATGCTTTCTGAAGTTTAGCAACTGAAAGGATGAAGAGGCTTCCTCAATAAAATTCTGACCTTGTAACCTTTCAAGCAGTGTTTTCCAAAGGATGATTCGTGTACCACCTGTGGTGTGCATTGTGGTATTAGTTAGTTGAAAGAAAAACTTCTAAATATTGTTAGCACCTATGCAATTATTTAATAGGTACTAAACATGTAAGAGCCACAGTAGACCCGTGATTTCATGAATTCCAGTTAATGGAGAGTCTGCTGTATTTCATTCCTTTTTGTGACCAAATACTATTCCGTTGTATGGACAATACTACATTTTATTTATTCATTTATTAGTTGGTGGACATTTTGGTTGTTTTCACTTTGGTACTGTGGTGAATAATGCTTCTTCCATGAACAGTTGAGTACAAATTTTTATGTGAACATAGGTTTTCACTTCTCTTAGGTTTATATCTAGAAGTGGAATTATTAGATCACTTGGTCACTCTATGTTTAACGTTTTGAAGAATTGCCAAACTAATTTCCAAAGTCACTGTACCATTTTACATTCCCACTACAATACCAATTTCCCCACATCCTGGTCACTTCTGATGATCTGTTTGAGTCTAGCCATCCTAGTGGATATGAAGGGGTATCTCATTGTATTTTTTATTTCCATTTCACTGATAAATAATGATGTGGAGTAACTTCTCATGCTTATTGGCCATTTGTATAGCTTCTTTGGAAAAATGTCTGTTCATTTTTAAATTGGGCTATTTGGGAACTTGTACCACTTAATAAAAAGTAAAAATTATTAAGTGATGAGTTCTTTTTATATTCTAGATACTAGACCATTATCAAATACATGATTTTAGGGGTTTCCCTGGTGGTGTAGTGGCTAGACTTTGGCGCTCTCAATGCCACGGCCTGGGTTCAATTCCCAGCCAAGGAACTACCCGTGCCCAAAAAATAACATGATTTGCAGATATTTTCTCCCAATCTATGGATTGTTTTTTCACTTTTTTGTGTAGTGTCCTTTGCACAAAAGTTTTTAATTTTGATGAAGTCAGATTTATCTATTTTTTCTTTGGTTGCTTGTGCTTTAGGGCCATAATCTACGAAACTCTTGGCAAATAATCTGCTCATGAAAATTTACCCTGTGCATTTTCTTCTAAAAGTTTTATAGTTTTAGCTCTTAACATTTAGATCTTTCATTTATTTTCACTTAAATTTTGTATGTGATGAGAGGTGGTGAGGAGTCAAATTCATTCTTTTGCATGTAGATATGTAGTTGTTTAGCCCCATTTGTTGAAAATACTATTCTTTTCCATTGAACTGTCTTAGCATCTTTTTGGATATTTATTCAAAAATACTGAAATCAGGATCTCAAAGACAGACCTACATTCCTGTTTTCAATAGCAAAAGCATGGAAATGACCTAACTGTCCACCAATAGATGAATGAATGAAGAAAATATAATATATACATACAATGGAATATTATTCTACCTTGAAAAAGAGAAATCCTGCCATTTGCTGCAACATAGATAAACTTGGAAGATGTTACGTTAAAAGCAATAAGCCAAACACAGAATAACAACTACTACATGATCCCACTTATATTAGAAATCTAACATAGTGAAGCTCATAGAAAGATAAAGTAGAATGGTGATTGTCAGGGGATAAGAGGGAGGGGGACTTGGGGAGGTCAAAGAGTACTTATTTTTACCTATGCAAGATTAATAAGTCCTAGGGACCTACTATACAGCTTGGTACATAGAATTAACAATACTGTATTATATAGTTAAAAATTTAAGAGGTAGATTTTTATGTCAAATGTTACTTTAAAAAAGAAGAAAACTTTTAGAGGTGACAGTTAAGGTTATAGTATATGTATATGACGACAATTTCATGGTTGTGTACTTATCTTCAAAATCATCAAGATTTATGCATTAAATATATACAACCCTTTTTTGTATGTCAATCATGACCCAATAAAAAATTTTAGCAATATGTGGAAAGATAAAATATTTAAGACAAAAAAAAATGAATTGATCATAGAGGTGCGTGGTTTTTTCCCCCTAGATTCCCATTTCTCTTTTGTTGATGTATATGTCTGTCTTTTGTGCCTGATTTGAAAGATTACCGGAAGTGCTTGCTTAATGTATCTACATGGGTGATCCCTGGAGAATCAGTGAGTCTGGGAAGGCACTAGGAAATCAGTATTTTATGTAAGCACCACCAAAGTGACTCTGGGGTCAAGATGGAGCAACCATGATAGTGTTTCTCAAACTTTGCTAGGGCTCTTGTAAACTTCAGATTCTGATTTAGCAAGTCTGGGTTGGGGTCTGAGATTCTGCATTTCTAACAAGATCTCAGGTGGTGGTGATGCCGCTGGTCCCCAGACCACACTTTTAGTGGCAAGGGCCTAAGAGTTTTCCTGCAATATCCATGACCTATGCCTTCCAGGTGGGCCTCTGGAAACACTGTTTGGCTTAATTAGATACAGTAGACTCTCAGTTAACCGGCACCCATGGGGATTGGTAGATGCCGGGTAAATGTACGTAGACTTTCCATGAACTGGAATTCAAGCAACTGGCACTCTTAAGCAACTGGCAAAATCTCAAGCAAGGGGCAAGTTGTTCTTGCTGCTTGCTTGAGTTCCAGTTAATGGAGAGTCTACTGTACAGAAATTCTTTTCCATGTTAGACTATCCAAAATTCTTTGCCTGTTTTTACTTTAATACTATCAAGTTAATGAACTTGTCCAGCTAGTATGTGGTGCCCTTACATATCAGATTTGGAGGATGGCTTTTGCAAAGGCTTCTGGATTTTATGTCTGGGTTGTGCAGAAAAAGACAAGCGGAGTTAGGAATGCTTAATTGAGAAAGGGATTTATTGGTTTCTAAACAACTTACTAACTCTAATGCTCCCATTTATTTTAATTCTACTTTTCCCCAGAAGATATGTCTTGGCAGGTTAGTTTTCTCTTACGTGGGTACTTCAATGCAGATACAGAATTGTATCGTGTTTTGCCTAAAAATTGGTTTAGATGAATCTCAGGTGCTAGATTACATTAATTTATCCATCAATTCATCCAGTATCCACTTGACCTGCCCTTATTTCAGAAATGGTCTGTTTTGAAGGCTGATATGTTATTCTTAGAGTCTTCCTAATTTTTTTCCTTTCTTTTTTCACTGTTTGTCTTTAGTAAGTCATCCTGATTGGACATGGAATAGCTCCATTTTCACATAAGGAGCATTTGTCCCTTTCCTCCCTCGGGTAAACTGCTGTTGCTTAAGGTACTTTGGTGAGGCTCATACTTCACAGTCCTCAAATGTGTGTTCGCTGTGCCCTTGCATGTCATTCCATGCCATCTGGGCTTGGCGTAGTGAGTGGTTATTGATTTCTTGGTAAAGGGGTTTTCTAGTTTCAGGCAACTTGAGCTGTTAATTCTGGATGTCAATTTCTTATAAACTCACATTTTTAAAGTGATGATTTCTCATGCAGTGTTGGCTTTCAGAATAGTGACGATGTTCTGAGTTACAAGCACTTAATTGTTTGGTTTTCCTTTGTCCTTTATTGTTTTCTAAATGTTTCAGGAAGCTTTGGTGCTCTTCAAATAGTTGAGCCCTAGGGTTAGTGGTGATTTTCTAACTTGAAATTTTTTTGGTGCAACATCTTCGTGGCTCTGTATTTAGTCTGTATTTGAGGCATGAATTGAAACTTCTGTTTTTTTCTTGAATTTTTACTAAATGGTGTTTTTAAAATAAGAGTAATACATGCTCATGTTTAAATATCAAATGGTACAGAAGGGAATAAAATGAAAGTGACCCCACCCTCCAGCACCATTTTTTCTGTTGGTTACCACTTGACTTGAAATCAATGGTGTCCAACCTTCCGGCTTCGCCAGGGCCACATTGGAAGAAGAATTGTTTTGGGCCACACATAAAATACACTAACCCTAATGATAGCTGATGAGCTTAAAAAAAAAAAGGTCACACAAAAAAAATCACATAATGTTTTAAGGATTTGTATTGGGCTGCATTCTGGGCCGCAGGTTGGACATGCCTGCTTTAAATTATATTTTGACACCTCTGTTTCTTGATTGATGTAGAATCTCTTCAATTCCTACTCCAATTTTCCCACCCTTCTCCAACTGCTAGTTTTTCCACTTCCTAAATTTATATATTTCTTAGGATTTAAGCAAATATTTTAAAATCAATTTCTTTTTCAGAGTTTAAATTTTTTAATTTAATTTTTTGAATGGGAAACATTCAGATCATTCAAAAATCAAAACATAAAGTATGTGGTTAAGGCTACTATCTCCCAATTTATGAAGTGACTCCCCTCAGTAGGTAACCAATGTTAATTTCTGGGGGACGCTTACAGACACTTCCAGTGCATATGAAAGATATGTGTATACACTAGTTCCTTCCCCCATATTTACAGTGATGCCTTTGTTAAGCATGGTTATGCCACTTCAGATCCTCTTGGCCTCACTTATCTCTTCTTCCAGTCACTGTGGTGGCCACCAACTCAGTATGGCCTCTAGCCATCATTTCACAAGTTCAGTCTGGCTCCACCTTATGTTATGTATAAGCCATATGAATTTTGCCTCCTTTGTTTATATCCAAAGCATGGGACTCCAAGAGGCCCTCCTTATTACACACAAATGCACAGCCCAGAAACAGAGGAAGTTAATGTCCAATAGGGCTAATCTTCAACTGATGGGAAACAAGGGACAATTAAAAAATTCTTTCCCCAGCCTGACTGTCCTAAGAAGCATTTCCTATGGCTTCTCAGAGGATGGCCCCTTGAGAGCAAGAGAAACCAGTCAACCTTGGCTAGCCGTGTAAGCATTTTTATGTTGGCTTTTTTTTTTTTTTTTTTTTTTTTTTGCCTCCCTGGCCCTCACTCTTGCTTCCTGAGATTATACTTCCTCATAAAGCAGCAGCCCTATATACCTTTGCCCCAGGCCTGCCTCCTTCATGGGATTTTAGTGGCAGTCAGTTGGAGTTATTCTTATGCATGGAATTAGTTTTATCTCAAATTATTCAAAATTAAGATAGTTTGATTTATACTGGTCTCTGCTACAAGGAGTCTGAAATAATAAGGTTTTATTATACTCAAATGTTGAATTATAAATCTTACCAGTATCTCATTTAAATAAAAATACATTTGAAATCATGGTGGGGATAGAGAGAAGAAACGTTGCCTTTTTGTCTAGCTCACAGAAATAGTTTACTTGGTCGTGTATGTTATATGTACACACACACATTCCACACACACACACACTTTGAAAAAAATCTATCTTCTTTTCTTAGGCAGCTGAGTTTCACAGATACTTTTCAAGTGATTAAGAGGCTCTACGAAGCTATGTCTAAAAATGTGCTATTTTAAGTGCAGAATAGGAAAAATCTTTACTCAGAACACAGCAAATATTGTTGTGAGATACTAGGGTATACTATCTGAGTATTTTTGCCTTCAGGAAATAAAAAAAAATTTAAGATTGACACCAGCATATCGACTTAACAGAGTTTGAAAATTTGAGACTTTTCATAGACAAGAAGGAATTCGCAAGGTGTGCTATGCTTAATGTTTTCCCCCACAGCAAGTAAATGTTTCTAGTTAGTGTCCCTTTTTCAGTGAAGGGAAGAGTGACCCACTAAGGTATTCTCAGCCATGACCTGAGAACCTTCTTGACAGGGATAATATATATACAGGGTTTTTATGATCTGTTCTCCCATAGGGGCGATAGTAATATTGAATGAGGAAACTTCTACTGAGGTTTTTTTTTTTGTTGTTGTTACTGATTCCTTATCTTACTGTAAAAATAAAAGTTTATACAAGTAAGCTAGATAATTAGGTATCTCCTTCTTACCTAACTGTACCACTGTTAGAAGACTTGTCAAACGCTTCTACAGTCTGAATTATCACGATGTGTCTTTAGATTCATTTCTCTCACTAGTTAGGTTCAGCAGTGCATTTTGTCCCTTCCGTGGTCTCTCTTTCTGGAGCTGGGAGAATGATGTGGAATCTCTGACTTCTTAGTGGAGGAAGGGGTATAGATGAGAGAGGCCAGTTAGTTATGTCCGTGATGTTGACTTCATCTCTTTAGGAAGAGAGCAGGCAGACAGTACGGTTGGCATTTGTAACTTAGATTTACTCCTTAGAAAGTGGACTATGGAGATAGCAAAGGTTGTTAGGCCATAATCAGACATTCCATTAGGCAGGAAGATGTTGGAAATAAGTGTACCTAAAGCACCACAATGAACTGCATCATTATAAATTCAAACCCTTGGTCTGGTATTACACATTCATTTCTTACTTGCTGGTCCCATTTATCATTCTTTCAAAACTAGTGAGATTGCAAATGCTGCAAGTTATACTGGACACACCATGGGTTGACACGTATCTAATTATGGGAATGATGAAATGTGAAAAAAATAATGAGTCTCAGAATTGAAGAAATATAGTATGTTTATTTCTTTGAATAACATGCTTATATATACATATATATTTGTGTGTATATTTACACATGTGCACATATATGTATATATATTCTTGATTTTGTGTTTAAGCATTAAACACTTCCCATTTTTTAAAAAAAGCAAAACTATAAAACAAAAGAAAAAACTAGTCTTATTGAAAGAATATTGAGAAGTAAAAGGTCACTGAGTACTGTGGATAAAAAAGGGACCACATACTAAACATGACAAGCTCAGAGGAGGCCTGCATGGAGGCCTTACAAACTCAGAGACCGAACGTAACCACAAAGGATGGTCTGAACATCAAAATTTCTAACTAAAAGCCAGTCATGGCAAGTAATTACATCCTAGTAGCTTCCTTGACAAATGTCAGTCTTTACCTTAAGTGAGCCTGCTTATTGTCTTCTTGCATCTAAGATAACATACCTTTGAAAATCCCCTTGTCCAGACCCCTCAGGGCACAACCCAGCACAAGAGCAGGAGACCACAGAACCCCTCCTTGTTATCTTGTTCTCCAAATGCCATACCATCTCTTTGTGCTGTAAATGTTAATTATTAACTATCCTGTACCCACCAATGTGTGTCTCTCTTTGTTCTACTTTTTATCCAATCCCAGAGATTTTCCTGCTTTGCTTTCTCCCGCCCCCTTAATCTACCTCCAGTGGATTCATGTAACCTTCCTTATGTCTCCTCCTTTGATTCTAATGCATGAGTATATAAGCTGCAAACCTGCCATTCTCCAGAGCATTTTCTTAATCCATTGAGAATTTGCTTCCCAGCATTTATCATCAGTTTGGCTCAAATAAACTCATAAAAATTCTCTACAGGTTTGGATATTTCTTAACATAGATAGTACATTCTTGTTGCTATCCCATAGGCATGAAGTTCAAAGAGATGTTAAGCTTCACGATAAACAGCTGTGAATTTAAATATTTTTTATAGTGGTTAGATAATAAATTTAAGGTTTAAAAAATAAAAGGGACCTTTATGCTTACAGCTCAATGAGAAACTCAAATTGTTTGGTTGGAAAACAGGCTAGGTTAGAAATTTAAATAAGCTCACTTTATCTGTTTCTGTTATCTCTATGAAAATAGCATTTGCAGCCCTCAAAGCATCATGAATCTCAAAGTTGGAGAGGTTAAAGATCCTTGTTCCAACTCTTAGTGAATGCTACTCAACCTTGGCCTCAAAGCCTTGAGTATCAGAGAAGATGGTTCTATTTTGTTAGAAATATTCTTATAGATCATAATAAAAGCTGACTCCTCATAAATTCCACTCTTGAATCGTCTTAAAAGATTTATGATGAATTCTACATTCTTTCATTTATCAATTATTCACATTGTCGATGTAAGAAATGTCCGAACATGTGGAGAATTTTTATAAGAATTTGTTTGAGCCAACTGATGACTTATGCCAGCATGCCAGATCTCAAATGCTCTGGAAAATAGCAGTTTTCAGCTTCTTTTGTGCATTTGAAATTGAGGGAAGTAGGAAAGATTACATAGAGGTGGGAAAGAGCAAGGCAGGATTAGGCTTTCTTGAGGGTGGTATCAATTTAAAATAATATTGACTAGGTATTTCATCACCAAAAAACATTTATTCAAGAAAAAGAAAAAGGATTGCAACCCAGTGCATGCAGATGGGGCAAGCCAAGTGCACATTCTGGCCTGCATGCCAAGCTGGAGGGGTATTTAAGGAAGGGGAAAAGGAAATTGCAACCATAGAGTTTTGTTATAAAGAAAGTTAGAGCCATAGAATTCTTTCTGTAGGGTTCTTGTGTGAACTTCCTTGAGCCCTAGCTTCTTCCATAGGCCCGCCCTTCTGTCTCCTGCCTCATCTTGTTTTCTTGAAGTTCCAGCTTATCTTTATCAGTGACTACAGCTTATTTCAAAGCTATGCTAACCTAGATGCACAGAAACAATGGGCAGGGCTTAAGGCAAAGATAAATCTTTTTTCTAAAAAGTGATATGCCTGGCACATGACAACCCTCTTTGACCTGTTCAGTTAGGAATTTATGATCAGATCCTCTGTGAGGTTACTTTCCATAGAACCCCTTTTTTCATTCATAACATATTTCTTCATGAGTGTCTTCCTAGTCTCTTGTTTCCTACATTCTCTTCCACCTAAGTCTGTATTTTAGGGCAAATACTCCCCAAACATTCAACTCATGTTTGGGGTCTCAAGAAGGCACTTTATCATTATAGTTGAGTTTTAAATTATAAATCTCTCTTTCAAGGCGTGATATCCAGAACTGAATAGAGGACCCATAGGAATTGTCCCCGTACAGAACTAAATGGGAATATAAGTGCAATTGAACACAACACAGATTCCTGTCATGGGGCCATGTCATATGCTGGACTTACTGCATGTTGTAATTAAAACACTTCTGGTCCTTTTCTCATATGTCATTGTGAGGTACCCCACAATTTTTCTTATATATTTCATTTTTGGGAACCTGAGTGAAATAAAAGATAAGCAACCAACCAACACAAAAACAACAACCTCTTAACCGTTTTCACCTATGAAATGGACAACAATGAAAAACTTTGTTGGGCAAGCATACAGTGCAGTGGTCATTCTTGTGCCCTGTAGATGGGTATGTAAAATTTTTGGAGATTCATTGTGAAATTTGTAGTAAAATTTTAAATGTGTACACCTTTTTAAGAAAAATACTTTTTAAAACGTACTGTTCTAAAAGGGGCCAAGATATCTATAAAGGATGTCTTCACAGATTATCTAGTTTTTATTTCATGAATCATCAGTATAATCATTCTCTTGTAGATTCACTTTAATTCTTTTGCTCTCTACTTTCTTTTTATTTACTTGAAGGGAAAAAAACCCCACAAAAAACTCTCCCCAGGTTAGTGGTTCTCAAACTTTCCGCTGCATCAAAATCACCTGGAGGGCATGTTAAAACATATTGCTGCCCTCCCCTCCCCCAACCATTCTGCTATTAGTAGGACTGGAGCAGGGCTGAGAATTTGCATTTTTAATAAGTAATCAGGTGAGGCTGATGGTGTGGGTCCACTCTGAGGACCACTCCCCTCAATGAACCCAGCCTTTTAGTAAGTGTTAAGTGACAGAGTCACAGATGGCAGATTAGTGTCACTACATATTCATGAGCCCCGACTTTAAGTAAAACACTACTGGGAATTCAAACTAGCTTCCTTTTGCACTGTCTACAATGAGAATTTTACATCTTGACTTTCCCCTTCAAACTTACCTCTTCTCGTACACACGTAAGGCACATAAATACCCACAATTTATGCTGATGGCATGCTTAATGCTTTCTTGAGAGAATAGAAACTACTAGAGGGAAAATTCCTGACATCAGAGATCTACAAAGCAGCTGCCTCCTTCATCCCTCCTTTTCTGGAAGGAAGTTAAAGATAAACCCTGTATTTTGAATCCTACACTTTCTAACCTTTTTCAGGTTCAGTTTTTGTTTGGGTTATTCTCCTTAATACATGAATGTGCTCTGGGATCTCCCATGTTAAAATTATGCTTGTACGTGTAGAAATGGCAACAAGCAGGAGCCATTTTGACCCTACAGCTTCTACAATTAACTCTACTTTTCTGTAGACTTTTAAAGTGAAACTTCTAAGAATTCTCTTCACATACTTCCTCCTACATTCTAATAACTGGTAAATGTATTCGAATCTGGTTTTGCCCCCATATGGAATGAGTTTCCCTATGGTCTCCCAACCTCTCGTTCTAGCAGAGTTCTTAGTCCTCTTCTGTGCAACATTTGACCCAGGGAACCTCCCACTGCTGCCTTTGCTGGAGCATCCTTCTTGAAACAATCTCTGCAGGCTGGGTAACTTGCCTTCTCTCAACCCACTTTTCCTGTATAGCCTTATTCATCTCTCTTTGGATGATATTCAACCATGCATAAATGGGTGAATCTTTTATTTTATATGGAACACAGACCTTGATGCTGAAATCCAGACTCTCACATGATACGTAATTGACATTTCACTTGATTGTCTAATAAGCCATTCAAAATTGACAGATCCAAAGTGAAATTCTGGATTTTTCTTCAACCCTATTCCTCTTTCATTTTTTCCCATTTCAAAAAATAAAATAAACTAAAAATAAAAGGTGTCCCCTGTTGTTCATAATCCAGTGGGAGTCCTTTGCTGTATATCTAATCCATCACTGAATGACTTTAACCTTTGATTTTGCATTGCTTTGCTAGCTCCATTGCCCTGACTCTAGACCAAGCTCTACCACTGTGTCTTGCCTGTACCCTGTAATAACCTTCAACAAGTCCCCTTGCTTGCCTGTCCCTAATCCCTTTTCCTCGCAGCTGTGAGAGGGGTCTCTGAAAAATGCAAATCAGATCATGTCACTCCTTATCACTCTTTGGTAGTTTCCGACCACATTGGAAATAAAATTTAACCTATTTATTGGCATCCTGTAGGATCCACCCGTCTTCTCCCTTTTTAACCCAGTCTCGGT
Source organism: Lyroderma lyra (assembly GCA_004026885.1). NCBI lineage: Eukaryota > Metazoa > Chordata > Mammalia > Chiroptera > Megadermatidae > Lyroderma > Lyroderma lyra. Next base: position 230,359 of record PVJL010000002.1, on the reverse strand, counting down.
CTATGTTCTCTGTGCTGTAGAACATTCGTTTTCTTTCCATTTCCTGAAAACAAGATTTCTCATGAAGGCCTTTGCTGTAGCTCTTTCCCCACTTAGATATCCCCATACCTTTGCAACCTGTCTCATTTTCAACCTTAAGGTCTCATCTTACTGGTTACCTCCTCAGAGGGACCTTCCTGCACATGTGATGTCATTTCCTTTTTTGTTCCCCTCTTCTCCTTTCCCTTATAGTACAAATTAAACTTGGAAGGGATATGTTCATTTCTGTTTTCTTACTTTTCAGTCTCATCTAGTAGCTCTAAACCAGTGATTCTCAACCTTCCTAATGCCGCGACCCTTTAATACAGTTCCTCATGTTGTGGTGACCCCCATAAAATTATTTTCGTTGCTACTTCATACCTGTAATGTTGCTACTGTTATGAATCATAATGTAAATATCTGATATGTGTTTTCTGATGGTCTTAGGCGACCCCTGTGAAAGGGTCTTTCGACCCCCAAAGGGGTCGCGACCCACAGGTTGAGAACCTCTACAGTCTGAACTCTTCGAGGTTAAGATGTTAACTGTCCTGTTAACATCAAAAACCCCAAAGTCTAGCTCATGGCATGGCACATGGGTACTCAGCAAGTGTTTGTTTAGAGACTGAGTAATGTTTATTAGAGCATTGTTTTTAACAGTGAAAATCTGGCCACAATGTGAAGGCCTGTTAATTTAATGATTAAGTTATAGGACAATCCACATGGGGCCTTTCTAAAGAAGTAAATTTGTATATGCTCATATGGGAAACATGTTTAAGAAATATTAAGTGGGAAAAGCACATTGCTAAACATTGTATAGAATAATAGCATTTGCTCTTAAATGCATTACCATATTTATATCTATATATGTGTGTGAGTCTCTCTCTCTTCCTGTATGATTTGCCAAGATTTCTACTGGTATTTCTTTCAGGGCATGGCAGTCTGAGTGAGAAGAATTTCTCTCACTTTATCCCTTTCTGAATGATTGGATTTAAAAAATTTTTATAATTTGCAAATATTCCTTTTTATAACACCCTATTTTGAAAACACAAAGACATTTTAAAGTAGATTGCAGTTCAGAATGTGTACTATATTCATTCAGTCTACAAATATTTAATCATCATCTGTGTCCCAGGTGCTGCTATAGGCTTCCTATATAGTAGGAACCATCATTTTTCCCTAACTGGGTACATTAAAGAGAAAGTAAATATTATGAGGTATTATCTCTGAGGGTGGTGGAAATAGGGTTGGATTTCACTGTGCCTCATTTCCAAATATTTTTTATTGCTGCTGATTATCCATTTCTTAGTGTTAAATTTATTGAGGTGATATTGGCTGGTAAAATTACATAGGTTCCAGGTGTACAATTCTACAAAGCATCTTCTGTGTGTTGCATTGTGTGTTCATCACCCAGAGTCAGTTCTCTTTCCATCACCACATACTTAACTCCCCCTCCCTTACCCTCAGGTAGCTCCTAAACTATTGACCGTGTCCATGAGTTTTTGTTTCTTTGTTGCTTTCAGCTGTATATTCTGCATATGAGTGAAGTCATATGGTTCTTGGTTTTTTCTGTCTGGCTTATTTCACTTAGCATGATGATCTCTAGCTCCATTCATGTTGTTGCAAATGGCAATATTTCATCTTTTCTTATGACTGAGTAATATTCCATTGTGTGTATGTACCTATTTCCAAATTTTTGAAGGTAAACACAACTGGTATTGTAATTAAGTTATTTTGTAAGGCATTTAAATGTTTATATGGCAAAATAATCAGTTTAGAACCATTTACTTGGCCAGGTGCACACTTTTCACTTTGATGGAAAAATCATTGATTGTATAAAAATACCTTTGGTGTAGACACTGTTAGAAAAATGTGTAGTACTTACAGCTTAGAAAGTTATAAATATGCAACAGCTCCCTGTAGCAAACACAGAACTCATCATACTGCTTTTCTTTGCCTAGAGACTGATGTCTTTAACATAGTCTAGTGACAAGTTCATCTTGGAACATGAATACGGAGGACAGATACAGGTTCTTCTGATAATTAGTTTATATTTCTAACACATACCTGAGGGTATTTATGGAGGCTGCATCTTGAATCTAGGAGGGCCAAGCTCTGGATGGTGGAAGCTAAACTGTAAGTGGGGTGTGTCCTGTGAGGGTCTGGGAGATGGAGACTATCGTAGTCTTATGGGGGAAAAAAAGAAAAAAATATGCAGTAGGAAAGGGAAGACCCAGTGGAATGGGAGGGAGAGGAAAAGCCATTAGAGAATCTCCTACATGGAAGTTGTGATTCTTCTTTTATGGAGAATGTGAAACTTGGAGGACAAAAAGACAACTATCAAATTTGGGGACTGTTGCCTTAAGGAAAGACAAAACGTAAATATCTTTATGACCAACTTTCCAAAAGCAGGGAAGCACAAAGTGCCCATGTTTTTGCCCTAGTTCCTCAATCCTCTCATTTCCAATGACCTTTTTTTTTGCACATCACATTAACTGTCCTCTCCCAGGGTCATACCTTGGATGCTATCGTAACCAGAAACACTACCACCTTCAATGTCACGATTGCATATATCCTACTCTCTGACCAAACCTATCCTAGTTCACTTGCTGTACTCTTCCACAAGTGACATTTCTCCTTCATCAGCACATCCCACCTGTTAATCCACATTTTTTTCTATATTCTGTCTTGTCTTCATTACTTACACAGAGAGATTCAGTGATTGACATCTACTTCCTTGCTACTTCCATCAACTCTTATGCTTTTTTCTCCCTCTGAAACTTGTTTTATAACCCCAGAATGCTCTGAGTCAGCTCTCTTGCAACCTTAACTGACTAACCTATAGGTAACCTATGGGTACAAGTGGCCTGACCTACACGTTATTTTGTATTAGCACACACAGATGTTCTTTACAAAATCTTTTTAAAACATTTACGTGTTTTACTCTTTTGTTTTATACTTTTGCTACCAAAGTGATTCACAAACTGAAGATTATAGTTCATATTCTCAAAAAGTTAGCATGATGTCTACTGCAGAGTTAATACTCAAATAATTATTGAATAAATGAAGTTAGGTCTAAGGAAAGTACTGGGGCATAGAGGGAATGGCCACTGTGTCATAAACCCTTCTTGCCTATGTGGGACAAAAATGGCATCCTTTCTGTGATGAGAGACTGATGAGGCACTACCACAGTCTTTTAATAATTTCCCCCCTGCATTTATAAGGTGCTCTGCTCAGGCAGTACAGCAAACTCGATTTAGTCCCTTCTCTCCAAGCAAACATCCTCTGAGTTACCTGCCTGTTAGCTTTCTGCTAGCATGTTTGATTGATTGAGTCATACTCTGATTCCTAGAAGGATTTCAGGTGCCAACTTCCTCTTGATCTAAGGTTAATTATATCTTCTGTAACCTAGGAGTCTCTCACAGTCTTGCTTTCTGAGAATATTGTTGCTGGGAAGACTACCATATCATGTAGCGAAATATAAATGGTGTGTCAGTCACCTCTGAAATAGTAATATATTCTCCCGCTTTCTATGCAAATATGTTTCTTTGGGGTCTGTTATTAGCTACTCTCAAAAGGATCGCCTCCACTTACGTTTCTTGGAAATTAAATTGGAGATGTGTTCAGAGAGGTGTCTGCCATAAATATCCCACTTAAAAACTTCCTGGCAATTTTTGGATACAACCTCATGTGAAAATAACTCCTTGTTCTGTTCACGGGCTGAGGAGGATAATTCCCACAACAGCACTTCTGCAAAGCACTTGATGCATGGCTCTGCTGTAGAACAACTGTGACTTCTTGACACAAGATTTTGTCTCAGTCCAGGAGCCAGGGCCAAGGATCTCGTTCACCATGATTCCCCTTTAGATACAGTTTCTTGGATTCTGACTTTCTTGTTGCTTGGAATGGATCCTTAAAATACTCAACACATCCTCATATATTTTCCCTGCCAATGTAAAGCTGTCAGAACTATTTTCTTCTTTGCGTAAATTGTTCACTCTATTTATCCATCTAATAAGCAAGTATAACATATACTATGTGTGTGGTCGGGTGGGGGAATTTAAAATAGTCATAAAACCATTCCTGCCCCCTCAAGATTCTTACAAGGGTCTTGTAAGGGAGGTGGGCAGATAAAGAAGTAAGAGCAATCAAATGATAGAGCTTTGGGATAGGAAAGTCAGGGGCATTTTGGAGGAGAATCTGTTCTAATTGTGAAGGGTTTGCAGGCAAAAGCAGCTTCATACCAATGGTTTCACCAGGATCAAGTCCTCCAAGATGGAGCCTCCCAAAGACCTGGGGAGGAGCCATTCCAGGTAGAGGTAGCAGCTTGAGCAAGGTCATGGACCCGTGTAATAGGGAAGGGTCACCAGGAAAATTGCTTTCATGAGGCCCAAGGCTCACCCACCACATGGCTCATTTGCTTTACCACCAGCCCATGGGCCTTGGCTATAAAGCAGGTTTATGCAGTGATTATAAGAGTAATTTGGTTTAGGCCCCAGTGTCTTGATTGAATGTATACTTTAAAAAGTAACTTTTAAAAGGATTGGTGGCTTGTTTGTGCCTGCTCAGTCCCCGCCCCCCCACCCCCACCCCCACCCCACTCCGAGTGTTTGCTGCCAGCAGTGAGGGTCAGGTCGGCGCCTACCCTGCCACAGAGGTGGGCAAAGAGATACCCGACAGCCAGAGAGCAGTAGGGGTTGGTGTTTGGGTGTGTGTGTGTGTGTGTGTGTGTGTGCGTGTAGTGGTAGAGAGAAAGTGTATAAATGGGGCACGTACCTGCCTTGTTGACTTGTGTCAGAAAGGCAGGAATGCAGGACAATTTCCAAGGTTCTGCTTTAGGTGACAGGGTGAGTGGTGTGGGACATTCACCAAAGTTCCAAGTGGAAGAGAAGATGGAGCAAGTTTGTGAGGACATGCAACGACAGGCTTGTGGACGCACTGTACGAAGCAAGGAATTTGGAGACGATGTCTAGGGTTTAGGGGTACATCTGGACTGGTTGTTAAGATTTTTTTAAGTCATCTAAGCAAGTTGTGGCTAATGGCAGTGAATGAACACAATTCAGTGAGAAGAGAAAGCCAAGAGAATGGTGCTGGATATTGGATCCTACTGTTGTGTATGGGGAGGGCAAAGGAAATGGACTTCTATGAGGAAAGAGCCAGAACAAGAACAGGTGGGTCATGGGAAAGAGCAAAGGCAACCCCCTTCCCCTGGGCTGCAGAGAGGCCAGGAAAGAGAACGGATCCCACTGCTTTTGGTCAGTAGGGAATCAAGATCAACAGCGTTCTAAGAGAAGTATCAAGGGACAGTGGGAGTGGGTGATAGAGCAGGAGCCGTCCCCAGTCACAGCTCTGCTTTTGTGGAGCTTGATGACAAAAGAGAAGAAAAGTGGAGTGGTGACCAGATGGGGTTTTGGAGAAAACCAAGAATTCAATGCATAACATGACAGGAAGTTGAACACATTGGTGCCTGGGACTCCTGCCTTCGCCGCTTTAGCAGTTGTATCCAATTGGAGTGTCCCTCGGTAGCCGTGCACAGTGGCACTATGCTTCATTAAGTGTTCAGACACGTTAACTCCCCACCCCCCACCCCCACTTTTTAACTTTGACTGGACCTGAGACAAACTCTGCAGTAGAGGAGGTTTATTTTCAGAAGTACTCTCTCTTTCCCCATCTTTGATCCCAGAGCACACTAAAATAATGGAAGTCTTCTGAGGCGACTTATTTTAGCGACCATTCTCCCTTTATGTAATGTTGCCACCCCAAACCTTCTGTTCTCCCACTCCCTCCGGCCCTGGAATAGGGTTTTCTCTCCCATTTCTGCCTCTTCCCACACTTCACCTCAAAATAAAATCTTATCTTTCCCGTGGCCTCGTTTGCACCATTTCCTGTCACAGGCAAACCAATTTGCTTATTTGTTTTGTGTAAGGTGCCATGGCTTAATAGAAGCAGCGTATGGTTTGTATCTTAACCTTGGCTCTCATAGCCTTGAGTCAAAGCAGTTGGTTGCAGAAATTCCAAACACAATAGCAGAACCAGTAGAGAAAGTTGGGGGGTGGGGGAGCACAGTTTGCTTTGATTCAGCATGAGGCAGGCTCTTTCAGCTGTTGTGGGGGAGCTGTTGGGGTGTTGGAGGAGCTATGTGGGGGAAGGAAGTCCCTTACCTTAAATTCTCTGACTCCTCCCTCAGCTCCTTCAGGCTGCTTATTCATTAGCTTGCATCGGGGGGTATGGAGAGACCCCCTCCTTTCCTGATTTGTGTCAGCATCTTTTTGCAAACCCATGTGGTTAGGATTGTGGGGACGTGAGCCATTTAGCTTGTAACATTCCTGGGGTAAGTTTTGACTGAAGCCAGCCCACATGGTCCTCAGCAGTGACTCTGAAACTGTCTCTAGAGGTTAAGCGAGAGTGGGTGCTTTATTTTAGCCTCTCCTGGAGTCAGCAGGAAATTTAGGAGACTGTTCCTTGGCTTTCCCCAAGAAATTCTGGTCTTTCCAGCCTTCTCCACACCACCATATACGGGACCAGGAAAGGAGTTCAGGCATGGTGCCAGCAGCAGCCACTAAAAAGCAGTGGATCCTTCCTAGTCTGAGGCTCCTGAAGTCACCTGTAATAATATCTCCTAATGATGGCAAGAGTAAAACCTTCATATAAGCTATGTTTTAGGAAAATCGGAAAGCAATAATTTAAAAGGAGCTTTTTTCTTTCTATTGAAAGAATTGGAAGTTAAGTGAGTTTTTAAACTTAGAGCATCTCTTCCCAAGTGCTGTATGTGTACCCCTGGGGGTACGTGCTGGGCCATTCAGGGGTATGTGAAAAAGAATCAGTAATGGCAAAAAGTCAAGTAAAAAAAAATATATATGCAAAACATTAGTTATAGAACAATAAATGTTAAATTTGAATCACCATTATTGGAGACACTTCAAAATTAGATCACATTAGCAAATGATGATTGGTGAGGGGGTGACTATAAACCCTTCCCCCAATCCATTCTTCTGCCAATCATTACCCAGTTTCAGACGATTCATTTGTGACATTTCTAGAATTTCCCCAAACACATAAATACATCCATAGCCAGACTATTTGATCAGTTTTATTATTGACTAAGTACATTGTCTTTAATTGTGATTCTTTTCAAGTAGGGTTTTTATTTAATGTTTAAATACTTGATCACATTATCAATCTTTAACTGTGTTGTGAATATTGTAAAATTAAATCTGTGGTTTGTACTTTTAGTGTAGTCATTTTCTTTCCTAACTTATTTCATCATTTCTGTTGTTTTACGTTAAGATAGGCACTGAGCGAAAGTGTTAGTATTTAAAAACAGCTGTTTTAAAAACAAGGGGTACTATTTATAGAAATGGGTTTAAAAGTAGAAAAAGGTTGGGAACCACTGATTGAGAGTATAAATGCTCACACCTTTAAGAACCTAGTATTTCCATTTGAACTGTGAGGGCATCTGGTGTGGACTCCGCATGGAAATGCAGTTTGATAGCCACCTGTCTCCAAGAAATGCACCCTTGGCGGCAAGATGAACCAAAAATGACACCTGCTTGCACTAAGAATTGTGAATTAGGTATAACTTTCTACACGTAACAGTGTTTCGTAATAAAAAAAGATGGCACACTGAGCAGAGATTTTACAAAAATATTCAGACCTATTTGTATATATAAAGATGAAAGCATATACCAAGTACAGATTTTACAGGCATATTTAGGTGTACGTGAGTAACCAAGGACTTGACTTCATGACAGCCAGCACATACATCTACAAATAATCGACTCATTCAGCCCAAATTGCATACTGAGGGGTTCTAACACAGCTAGGCTGAAAATGCTCTTAAGGTCCTTGGTTACCCTATTCTATTAGGTGCCTTTTATTCCAGTGGTCATGTTCTAGTACAGACTTCTGTGTGACTAGACCAGAATTCTAAGGATGGGATCCAGACCTTTATTGTTCACCTGTCTATCCTTACACTTTCTAAGTTTGTGTTTGATGGTTATTAAAAGTTCTAAGACCTGAGATTTGGGGCATAACTGTGCTCCCTTGCCAACTGGCTCAAGGTCAGTTACCTCTCTGGCTTGTGGTGATGGGATAACTCTGGAATGAAGCTGAATCTTGGAACCTCTTTGATATGTAGCACATGAAGAATAAGAAAAGGGACTTTCAGTGATGGACAGGGTCATGCATAAATTGGCCCAAATATCTAATTTCAACAAAGGTGAAATCAAGACAGCCCTGTAGATATAAACTGAGTTCTACATGAAAAGACAAGATGCTTTATACCTTTTGTTTTTTGCAAGGCGGCATCCAGGTTTATCTCTGCGCTGCATCTGCCATGCAGTGCCCTTTAATAGAGGAAACTTCTCCGTTTTTTAGTTCTCATGGTGAAACCAGCCCCAGTGCTTCTCTCCCTCATTTGGAGATTTTTCCCTGCTGGGATTTTAACACAGCGAAAGTGGGTTAGCAGTTTATGATTTGGGGGGTAGTGTGGGAGGGTTTCACCCTGACCTTGATTTGAAACTTGTCTGGGTTGGCGGTGACTAGAGGATGTGTCCTGACAAGCTTTCTGGAAACCTGTCAGGGGGAGGTTTCAGTGAAGAGACCGGGTATCTATTGTGACAGAATGCTCACCAGTGACAGGTCCTTGCCTTTTTGTTGATGACACATTTTCTGTGGTTGCTTGGTTGACATTCTTTTGAAATTCTTAGTTTGCTACATCTCAGAGTTTCTGTGTATTATCATTGAAGTTGTCACTTACAGCCCCACGATTAAACCTGCTATTAGCCACCACTGGTATAAGTTCGCATTCATTGGAGCTGGTGTTTCCTTTAATTTATGTCTGTTTAGTGAAAACAAAGCAAATATTGTAGCTTTTCTTACTGGTAAATGGCCCTGGTTTTGTTTTATCCACTGGTGTGTTTGTACACACACACACACACACACACACACACGTGCGCGTGCGCGTGCTAAAGCTAACTAATTTTTAGTCATTATTAAAAATTAAATTATTGTAAATATACAATTAAACAATTTCACTTTTACTTTTAAAACTCACCACTTCCTCATTATTTTACTATTATCTGTGTTCTCGCAGTCATTTGCACCTATTGTATGTATGGGGGATACTACATGATGTTCTGTTACTGCACATCTAGTCCCAAATCTACATTCAGCAGCATGTAGATTTTGTTTTTGGAGGGCCACTTTTAAATATATACCAGCACACCACTGTAAATGTACACACACACACACACACACACATATACTCTTACATATACATGCAAATCTTTTTTATAACCATGCAGAGTAGGTGTCAGTTTTTCTAAAAGAAACAGACTGCGTTTAAGTCACTTACCCAATGGACTGCTGTCATGCTTCATTTCTCCTAACCCTCAAAAATCTAAACTAAGAAGTAAGCATATGGGGAATAGTTTGGGAAGTCTGAAGCTGTATTCGAATAGAAGTAAAAATCCAGGATTTGAAGGAAGTAAGAGACAGAGAGTTCTGTGGAAACCGAGGGGATTAGCATTCCAGGTTGAAGGTGTGGCCACTGCATAGGTCCATTGGTGGGATTATGCTTGTTTCTGAGGGCAGCAGGGGTGCTGCCAAGGCTGGAGTAGAGAGGGGAAGGGGGAGAGTTTGAAGAGATGTCAGACGTAGGGCCAGATGACTGACTAGCTTTATGAAACCAGGCAAGTAAACTTCTTCTCTGTGCCTTAATTTTGCGATCTGTAGAATGGGTCACTTCATGCTTATGGTGAGAAGAAACTGGTGATAATGTATTTGAATTCACTCTAAGTCAGGAGTGTCCAGCCTTTTGGCTTCCCAGGGCCACACTGGAAGAAGCAGAATTGTCTTGGGCCACACGTAAAATACACTAACACTAATGATAGCTGATAAGCTAAAAAAAAAAAAAAAAGAAACCCGGTGTAATTTTCATAATGTTTTAAGAAAGTCTGTGAATTTCTACTGGGTGCATTCAAAGCCGTCCTGGGCCACAGATTGGACAAGCTTGCTGTAAGTCGTTGTTAGTAAAGCTAAGCCACCACTATGGCTCAATCAGTGCTCTTTTTCTTTTGAATAAATTATTCTTTAAATTTTTTTTCTTGTCATTTTAGCAGCTGCATGATGAGTAATTCAGAAATAAATACATCCTTCAGACGTACCAATTAGCCAAACCTTTATAAAATCCACAGTGTAATGCAACTTAAATACTTCTGGGATTACTAGGCTCTGTCTTTAGCTGTCTTACTGACAGCAGGGTATCCCGACAGAACACTCTTTTGCACTTTTTAAATGGCCAGCCTCATGGATCACAAAAGACTAAAAAGAATATCGAAACACATTCTGTGCTTTGAAAATGCAGGTCTTCTGATTTTTACCAGTCATTCATTATCCATAAAATAGGTTACTAAGTCCCTGGATCCACAGGTAGATTACATAGATATTATATATCTTAGAATATTATTAAATAAAGGTATAATATAAATGTAGTGGGCTTCTATGGCTTTGGTAATGTTCGGTTACTTCTTACATGAGTGTGTTAAATTTATTAAAATTGAATAAGCTGTACATTTACCTTTTGTGCACTTTTCTATGTGTGTGTTACACCGTAATTTTAAGAAAAATTTTCTTAAGAATAAATAGGGTTTCCAGAGAGGAAAAGAGTTTGCTCTACTGGACCAAGGAAGCAAGACACACAAGGAGGTGAGGCTAGAGTGAGATGGACGTTGTGTGTGTGTGTCACAGTGAGGCAATGGATTATTCCACACCGTGTAAATGTTCATTGAGCACTTACTGTGTTCTAGCTGGAAGATGCTATGAGTTGGGTACCCTAAAATCCTTCACAATCTACTTCTCCCTTGCCTGCCTCCTCTATCAAGGTTGGAAGGCTCAAATACTCCATTTCCTAGCCTCCCTTGCAGCTAGGTATGGCAATTTGAAATTGTTTAACGGGCATCTGGAAAAGCCTTCAGAAAGGGATAGACTCCCTGGACAGACCCTTTAATCATTCTGTCTTTTGCTTTCTCTTTTCTTCATTCTGCTGGATTAGGGCAGTGTTGCCCAGAAGCAGGTCAGCAATCTTTCAAGCATGGTGTGATAAGCATCGGGGCAAAGGCCTGTGTATAAAAATGGAGGATGGACAGACAGGAAAAGTGAAGTCCTATGTGCTTCTCATTGGTTGGTTTGTCTGACCAATAGCTGCCCTTTGGGAATTTTGGCATCATCATCACAGACATATATACTACTTAAGTGTTTTGACATACTGGATATATAAGAGTATTCTTGTAAGTGACACATAATTGGACTAACCAAGATTGGGTTGATTGCCAACTTTTTCAGTTATTGGCAGAAGGGTTTTACTGACTCACTTTTCTCTCCTGCTCCTAGGACTTAAGAAAATTTTTTTCTCTCTTCAGATGTTAATCTTATGAAATCCTAGCGTTGGAGCAACTTTCTGTACAATGAAACATTTTCAACATTTCCGTATCTGGAGAGAATATTTTATCTTTACTTGGAGACTTGATAATTTGCCAAGAAGATACACTCAGAGGGAAATGGAGAGACTGAAAAAGAATTTCATAAACATGAAAAGTTGACAAAACAGACACTGTGATTCTTTCAGTTGAGCTAACACATTTTATCACAGCCATTTTGAAGTTGTAACATTAAAATTCTTTGCTCACTGTCACTTGTCATCAAACTTTGTTTCTGTTTGCATTTTGTTGTAATCATACAAATCATATATTAATGTACTAAGTCACAGTGATAATTTGTTAAGTTGCCAACTTTGAGGAGAAAAATGAATTCAATCTGATTAATTATTAGGTGTCATAACCTTGTGACACTGCGGGCGACTTGGTAACTCGTCATAACCTTGTGACACTATACAAGCAACTCGGTAAGGTGTCATAAGCTTGTGACACTGTACTAGCAACTCGGTAAGATCATGGCACCTTACTGAGTTGTGTGTACAGTGCTGCCAGTGTAAGTGCATGGTGGCAAGTTTGTGAACTTAATTGTCAGAGTTTGGGTCCGATGACAGCTCTGATGGCCATTCCAGAAAAAGAGTTCCAAAATTGCTTTGAAGAGTGGACTAGGCACTGGCATTGGTGCACAGCTTCCCAAAGGGAGTACTTTGAAGGGGACCATAGTGATAGCAGTGAGGTACATAGCACTTTTTCTAGGATGAGTTTGTGAAATTGTCTGACTTTGTATGTGTTTGAAAACCAGAGATACAAGGAAAGATAAAGCAAATCTAATATAATACAAAGACTTAACTGAAATTATGGGACAGGGTGTACTGTATTAAAATAAAGAAAAGGCTTTTCATTGGAAACTCAACTGCATTTATTAATAGTTTAATTTAACATGCATTTAATTAATCAATTTATTTATTTATTTGTAAAGAGTAACTGAGTTTAGGTAAGGAGGATTGTGAAATTCCAAGCAATGGTGTGGCTCCGTCTTACAGTTTTCTCCTTTGTTGTTTGCATATGGTCCTGCTTTCCATCTCACGAAGAATGCAGCCCATCTGTGACTCCACTTCTGAAGCTCACATATTTATAACATCCAACTTACTATACAGACTGCGAGCTTTTGATCTCATCCCCTCCCACCTGATCAAGGACTTTGCATCTCCAGATGAGCTCTAATTTTACTGGTATGTTCAAAGTATTTCTTTCTTGCCTTCTTGTCTTCAGCCCACAAATACTATCAGGTCTCACCACCACTTGCCTTTGCACTCTCAAGATGTTTTCCTCTAACGTCTTGAAATGCTTGTGTACTCTCCCACGCTCTCTTCAGGGTTATGCTTCCTTCTCCCAGAACTCCACCAGTGGCAAAGTTCTTTCTTGGATTTGACTGTTTTTTCCCTGCTTTTATACACATCTTGCTGACCATTGTTCTCCTAACACACAGGACAATTCCTTAGCCATAAGCATTACATTTATAGTCATAATCCAATTATACCTTTTTAGGTCACCTTATTTTAGTTTGAAGGGTCACCAGTAATCTCTTTAGTCACAGCTCTAGATGGATGCTCTTATCCATTACCTTTGGATTATTTCTTTATTATTTCTTTATTAGAGATTAAATTTAACTTCAGTTTTAGGATACTCTTTACTGATAACTTCACAGAGCTTCCTGTAAACATTTTCTTGATAAAATTTGGGGAGTTAGGAACAAGGGAACAATAGTTTATTTTAAAACATCATTGCTGTCTGCTTATTCTTGAACTCTGCTATAGTGTAAAGAACCCTAGAGTATATTAGGTTGAACAATATAAAAGTGGCAATATTCAACCATTTTGACCCATAAAATGTTGATTTCACCTTTTAAAATGTGAAGCAAGATGTCTTCATTAGAGCTGTGTTGCTTTTAGGCAAGCCCTCCTGCCTCTTTGGGTTTTGTTACTCATCTGTAAAATGGATTTGGCTAGAAAGATTCTCAGTAGCTTTCCAACAATAACTGTCTTTGGTTTTATAGATCTTTTTTCTCTTTATTGTTAGGTTTATTGGGGTGACATTGATTAGTAAAAATTACATACGTTTCAGGTGTACAATTCTGCAGTGCACTGTCTATGTGTTGCATTATGTGCTCACCACCCAGAGTCAGTTCTGTTTTCATCACCATGTATTTGACCCCCTCTTCACTCCTTTTCCACCCGTTTCCCCCATAAGCTCAGATAACCACTAACCACTAAACTATTGATGATGTCCATGAGTTTTTGTTTCTTTGTTGCTTTCAGCTGGTTTTATGAATCTTAAAGGAGACAGGAAGGCTCTAGGATATAGGTCACTGCTTTGCCTGCCACAGACATCATTTCAAGAATGTTTTTCCTTTTTGTTGATACCTTGCTTTCTCATACAGTAGACTCACAAGCAAGCGGCACTCTCAAGCAACAGGCAGCTGTTTGGCTGGTTGCTTCAGTTTGTGCTGGTTGCTTGAGTGTGCTGGTTGCTTGAGTTCTGGTTAACGGGGAGTTTCCTTACATTTTTCTGGCATCTACCAATCCCATTGGATGCTGGTTAACAAAGAGTCTACTGTATCTACAATCTCATAGAGGAAAAGGATGTTCCTAAGTATATGTTCATAGTATAAACTTTATATCTGTTAAGTTCTCCTCTGTCCTTTCTAATCTATTTCTAATCTCTTTTTTTACTAGGCAGTTTTGTCTTACCCTTAAGATAGCTCTAGTGTGAGTTGTCTGTCCCCATGGCAGCCTTAAATAATAGGGGACAATCTCTGCTGTTTATCTATCCTTGACAATGTGCTTCTAAATATCAGAACCCTGTCTCCAGTGAAGGTAATTTGAAGGGCCCTTTCCCCTGTCAGAGCTCAAGTTCAACAATTCTTCATCTTCACCGTGGCCTGAAATCCATTGATCCTTCCACCTTTTCACTGCCCTTCCTCCCTTTCATGCCCTCCTTTTCTCTCTGTACCAGCTTGGAGTCTAGCCTCCATAATTACTTTCTTGCCTATACTTTGCGTTTGTGCTCTCTTTCTTTCTTTCTATTCACTTGGCAAAAGTCTCTTAATCACGTGTTGCCTAGATGTGCTCAGCTAAACACAGCTGGAGAAAAACATCCCACCGGACTGACTAATTTCACTTTACATTCATGACCACAAATCATTCAGGTCCTAGAGCTGCTGGACCGTCTGATGATATTTCCTGAGTCCATTTAGTCTCCTGTCTTCTTAGGGAACCATTTAATGCCTTTCTCTCTCTTCTCTCTCATTCCAACTTGTGGCCAAGAAGGCTTGCTTCTTGTTTCATGAAGAAAAGAGAAGCCATTGAATAGAATGCCCCCTCACTCCCCACTATCCCACGACTAATCTTGCATCTGCCTTTGTTTCCTGCCTTTGTTCTTTTTCTCAGGATGAGCTGTATGCTTCTGTGAGGGTCTTAGGATCCACCTTACTATTTATGAAGTCAACCACCATCCTTTCTCACCTGCTCTAGCAGTTCTTCCTGCCATCCTGGACCATCAGTTTTACTTTTCTGTATCACACACACACATCTACTCTTTTTTTAAATCTAAAAATGAAATACTCTTAGGATCCTCCAGCTATTACCCTATTTTTCAACTGCACTTTAAAGCATAAGTCCCCAAAAGAATTGTTCATACATGTTTGCAGGATCACGTCATTCCACATCTCCTGGTTCTACATTCCCCCACCAGCTATTATTGATTTCTTTGTACCATATTTAGTATTTAAGGAACTTCTTCCACTAGAAATACTTCATCTCAATATCAGAGGTCATATATCATGGGGAATGGCTGGTTGGTGTTTTAAAACAGATGAAAAAAAGAGGAAAAACAGTCAAATATTTAGAGAAAAAGTAAAGCCATTCCATTCCGTCACCTTCGTGAAGCATTTCAATTGACTCTGTACCTTAGATGTGCTGTCTCTAGCTCACAGCTGAGCTAAAGGTGTATTAAGTCTGTCTAACCAGGCTTGAAGGAAAGCTTGGAGACCATTTGTTCTTTTAAATCACTTTGGATTGCAATTGTCAGATTTGATTTTGAGAAGAGTTTAGTGTGTCATTGAAATTAAAAAAGGGTGGGGCAGTTATAGCCCAAGCTGATAAATTATGTCAAAGTCTTCTCCCTGTAGCAAAGAAGTATTTTTAGTACTGATGGCTAAGGAGTAGAGCATGTCACAGGGACACACACCTGTGTACTTATGCAGACTGGCATGGTTGTAGAGGAATGATTAGAACTTTGTCTTGTATTTTGATAGCGCGCTTTATCCCATGGGCAGACTTGGCATGCTTTATCCCATGGGCAGACTTGGCAGATGATATTCACTACACTGATTATGAGAAAGAAATGTTTGATCACCATACATGGAAATGTGTCCTGCTTCAGTGTCAGCTCATTTATGCCATGGGTCATCATACCCTGCATGCCTGCATTTTCACTTATCTAATGAACATCAAACGCGCTAGATTGGCTATGCTGTGCTTTGGATGAGTCAGAAGTTCAAGCCTAATAAGTGATAATTCTGCTTTCTTGCTGTGTTAAAAGGGATGCTTGTCATTGGTTGTTTTGAAAATGTTTAAAAATTACAGTATGAGAGAATTCTTGGAAGGTAACTGTGGTTTGGCGGGCTCTGTTTATTTTCTTTTAAAATCCTTTTGCAAAGACAGGGCAATTAGATAGCAAGACTGAATACCCATGGACAAGGATTAGAACAAAACTAGGTGGCAAGGCACCCCCTTGAATCCCAAGTACAAGTACAACAGGATAAACCCCTATGCCTGCAAGACCTGCCTGGTATCCTTGTGTAGCAGGATGAAATAGACAGAAGCAAGGATGTAACGGAAGGTATGGAGAATGGAGAAATCCCAAACTACCCAAGTAGGTTCTTGGTGCACAGCTTAAATATTGCTTAGAAATATGCTTTCCTTCATTATTCATTTATTTTAAAAGGGTTTATTGATTGTTCACACTCTGCCAGGCCCAATTTTAGACACTCAATGGGCCACAAGATGGGTAAGATGTGCCTACTTTTATCTTTATTTTTCTATAGAGCTTATATTCTAGAAGAGAAACATATAGACAAATAATATAATTTTAGAGACATAGGTGTGCTAAAGAAAATAAAGAGAGGCACTGGGGAGGAAATAGATGATCGGGGTGAGGAAATTCCATTACTACAGAATAAATAAATAAATTCTGTTACTGAGGAGGTGACATTTGAGCAGACAGGTGGGTGTACCTTAGGGGACCCCGTTTAATAAGTAGAGCAACCAGGATAATTTTGGCTGTGGTTTGAATGCTTGTGTCCCCTCCAAACTTCAGGTGTTAAAATCCAACTCTAAGTGGTGATGGTATTAGTAGGTAGGCTCTTTGGGAGGTGCTTAAATCATGAAGGTAGAACCCTCCTGAATGGGATCAGGGCCTTTAGTAAAGAGACTGCAGAAGATTCCTCGCCCTTTCTACCACATGAGGACACAACGGCTATGAACCAGGAAGATGACCCTCACCAAAATGTGACCTTGCTGTGGTGCCTTCACCATGGATTTCCCAGCCCCCAGAACAGTGAGCAGTGAGTTTCTATTGTTTATAAGCTGTCCAGTCTGTGGTATTTTATTATAGCTGCCCGAATGGACTGAGACAACCTTGTTGATTATTTGATGCAGTATTGAAAATTACTCACTTAAATAGGTTAATCCTTCTTTGCAATCCTGACATTTACGTTTTTTTCTTCATACTCATAACATATCAAAGGCTGCCTCCCTCTGACATCAGAGTGAGTGATTTGAATAACACACCAAAAATGGCATTTATTATTTCCCAAACAGGAGATCCAGAGGGGTTTCCAAGACTTTGCAGTTGTTTAACCCTGCCTTCAGGGATTCAGTCTTACTCTCCTCAGCGTGTTGATTGACTTGGTTGCCATGGTTCTCACACAGCCATGCCTTAATGCAGGAAGGAAAAGCCATTAATTAGTCTCTTCTCTTTTCTTTCTTCTCTCTCACCTTTCTTTCTTAAAACACAAAAACATGGGAAATTGATTTTGAGATTCCTATGGAATTCAGGAATAAACTAAGGTATGTAGGTTAATAGTACAAAGCTAGAACAGAAGCAAACAAAAAAGACAAAAGCATCAGAAATATGATTTTAAGAAAAACAAAATGTTTCAGTTTGGGTCCCTTAATTAGCAAGTTATAGGCAAGCTATTAATGAGGAAATTTCAGACTATCTGATGTCCTATGCAATAGTAATTTCTATGATGGTGTAAATGTTCTACATCTGCTCTAATATGAAAAATACTAGACATATTTAAATTGTTTTGTGATCATGAGGAACCAAATTTTAATTTTATATAACTTTATTTTTAATTTCTTTGGCTTTTAAAACATTTTTATTAAATTTATTGGGGATAACATTGGTTAGTAAAATTATATAGGTTTCAAGTGACATTTTACAATACGTCATCTATATATTGCATTGTGTGTTCACCCAGTCAGTGCTCCTTATTTCTCACTCTTGCCAAGTCCACTGTAGCTCAAGCGTCTCTCCAGTGCAGCTGTTCTCAATGCGATGATTTAGCTGACCAGGCTGCTTCTGTTATGACTTCTCATTTCAAGACTTGGGCTCCGTGGTCACAGGAGAGAGATGAGGGTTATGCATGATTTGTAGGAGCTTCAGCTCAGCAGTGACTTGTTGCTTCCACTCACAGGTCATCCAAGGGCCAGAACTAGTTACCTGATCCCTTCCAACTGCAAAGACAATTGGTAAATGTAGGAGAACACATGGATAGTTGATGCACTGTTAATGTCTCTGCCACAGGGGCTATCCACTCAGAGCCATTTGCTATTTTTTAAAGGTTCATTTTAACTAATTTTATACATTCCCATTCTTGCATACTTTCTTGAATTATTCTAGAAAAATAACTGGCAACTGTACTCACAGAATTATCCACTAGCAAAGCATTTTCTCAGAAAATGTTTTTGTTGTTGGGGTGACATTGTTAATAAAATTACATAGGTTCCGGGTGTATAATTCTATAATACATCGTCTAAGTGTTGCGTTGTGTTTTCACCACCCAGAGTCAGTTCTCTTTCCATCCCCATATATTTGACTATCCCTCCCTCCCTTCCCCTTTCCCTTACCCTCAGGTAACTACTAAACTATTGACGGTGTCCATGAGGTTTTGTTTCTTTGTTGCTTTCAGTTTTATATTACATGTATGAGTGAAGTCATATGGTTCTTGGTTTGTTTTTTTCTTGTCTAGCTTATTTCAATTAGCATGATGATCTCAAGGTCCATCCATGTTGTTGCAAATGACAATATTTCTCATCTTTTCTTATAGCTGAGTGGTATTCCATTGTGTATGTACCACAGCTTCTTTATCCAGTCATCTATTGAAGGACACTTTGGTTGTCTCCATGACTTGGCCACCGTGAATAGCACTGCAATGAACATTGGGGTACATATATCTTTATGAATTAAACTCTAATATTTTTGGGTAGATCCCCAGAAGGAGGATTGCTGGATCATGGTAGCTTCATTCCCAATTTTCTGAGGAACCTCCACACTGTCCTCCATAGCAGTTGTACCAATTTGCATTCCCACCAGCAGTGTACCAGAGTTCCTTTTTCTCCACAGCCTCTCCAGCACTTGTTATTCCTTGTCTTGTTGATAACAGCCATTCTAACAGGTGTGAGGTGGCATCTCATTGTGGTTTTGATTTGCATTTCCCTAATAGTTAGTGAAGTTGAGCATTTAAAAATATATCTGTTGACCATTTTTTTATGTCTTCATGGGTAAAGTGTCTGTTCAGGCCCTCTTCCCATTTTTAAATTGAATTATTTGGGGTTTTTTGTTGTTGAGTTTTATGAGTTCTTTATATATTTTAGATATTAACCCCTTATCAGAGATTTGTTTACCAACATTTTCTCCCATTTGGTTGGTTGTCTCTTTTCTTTGTTGATGGTTTCTTTTGCTATACAGAAGCTTTTTAGTTTGATATAGTCCCATTCATTTATTTTTTGCTTTTACTTCCCTTGTGTTTAAGGTCAGGTTTATAAAGTCTTCCCTGAACCCAAGGTCTGTAAGTTTAGTACTAATGTTTTCTTCTATACAGTTCACTATGCAATAATGGTTAATTTAATTAAGAACAATTTCTATATATGAGTTAGTAGGCTTTTGTATTGGTCTCTACCTCCAGTATATATAATGCTTTAAGCATAATACTCATTTTGCAAATACCATACTCACACTTGATCTAGGCAAGAGTCATCAATGGGTGCTAAAACCACTTGTTTAAAGTTTGTTGGGCAAGAGAATATTGACATAGTTTTAAAAGTGTCACCCACAGATTATTTACTTACAAGGGGGAAAAGATACCATGAAATTGGAGAGATTTGGCAGACATTGCCTTTTTCAACTGGTCAAATTTAATATTGCCAATAATGAAACAAGCTGAAACCATTTTGCTTCATAAGATGCATTGAGAACGGATGTAATATCATCTATGCTATATTTCTGCCAAAACTGTTAAATCTGAATGTAATTGTGAGAAAAAAATCAGGCACACCAAATGGAGGATCATTCTTGCAAAACCTTGGCTGTATTCTTAAAATGTCAGTGCCATGAAAACCAACACAGTGTCTTAAATTAAAGGGTCTCAAGAATCATGATGACTAAGTGCAGGGTGTGGTACTGGACTGAGTCCTAGAAAAAAAAAAGGAACTATAAAGGACATTACTGGGACAATGTAGAGACTGAATATAGACTGTATATTAGAAAATAATATTATATCAATGTTAAATTTTCCAAACGCGGTCAGCATTGTGGTCACACTATAGAATGGCTTTGGTATTATGAGAATACACTGAATACTTATGAGTGAAGTGTCATATCTGCAAGTAACTTTCAAATGATTTTTTAAAGAGTATATATACATATTATATATGTATATGTGTGTAAGTATCAGGGTAATTATGTATACATTTAGACATATGCATAAAGAAAGAGGCAGAGAAAGCAAATATGTTGATCTTTGATGAATGTAGGTGAAGGTTATAACAGACAAGAATCTTCTATTCTTGCAACTTTTCTATAGTTTCGAAATGTTTTAATAAAAAGTTCATTCCACTTACTCTTCAGTTTCACAACCCAATTCATTCTGTAATATTTTGGCAAATGTTAATCTTACGGGGCTCAACTTCACTGTATTGTTTAATATATTTGAGTATATCTGTCTAGTAACCAGGTAAAAGAGGAAGGATTCTTCACCACCCTACACTGAAGGTGCCTGGAACACAGGAAGGATCTTACCCAGAAGCAGAAGACCTACCTTATGTGGGTTTGGATTAACGTGGCATTGTACTTGGAAATTGATGATTATTTTTCTCTGGGAAATGATGACATCAGGAAGAGTAAAGCTAAAGATAACTTGCACATTTATCATTTCAGTTCACATCAGTCTGCACTATTACTCAAAATTGGAGAGGAAAAATGTTTGTCTAGTTCTTGAATGACACTAGTGATACTTTATATGCTTATGCTGTAAGGGAAACTCCTTATCATAATCTGCAGTGCTAAATAAATGAACGATCTTTTTAGGACAGGCCCTCTAATTTCATGGGGGTTATCAATGCCAGTGAGTTGATATAGGTGATGAATTTCAAAAAGAAGCTGAACTCAGATAAATAGGCATTTTTTATTCAATCATCAAAAACTTGAAATTCCCTGCTGGGAATTTCAGGCCACTTTCGGGCCATTCTGTCAGAAGTAAGATGATGGATTTGTAGAAGCAATATTGACACTTAATATTCCTTTTATGAGTCCAAGTACAAAATGGGAGAACAGCAGATCAGTGTGGGATAGTTTTGCTCAGAATTTAAAACAAGAGTCATTCTTTTGGTCGTTCCCAGAATGGATTGTTGATCAAACTAATCATTCAACTCTCAGTACTGGGACTTCTGGTGAGTGTCATGGAGAAATAAATGAGAATGTTTTCATTATTTTGTCATTTCCCTGAAAGCCTGGAATGAGCTTATGAGCTTGTTAAGCTTTTCTCTCTCTCTCCCTCTTTTTTTTTTTTTTTTTTTTTTGGTTCTGCTTTTGGAAACACATAAAAAAAGAAAGCCTTCATTATTTGTAATAAATATTTCTCATGTGGCTGGAACACTGGCTGCCACAGCTACTCAATAAAACCACATGGAAAAGGCATTCACACTGTTTAATTTAATTACAGATATTTACCTTTCAGTTCAAGCCCTGGAAAAAATGAGGGTCAGGGGACACTTCCCAGTAGGATAACAGCTTATGGTGATGTGAAGCTGTACACTTACCTAAAAGTTTTTATTTGACTAAATGGCTCAAAGATGGATGTTGAATAGTCAAATGGTTGATAATATATTATGACCTCAATGTAACCTTAGACTTAGAGCTTAAAATAGTCTCCTGGGGCCTTATAAGATCCTCTTCTTGATGACCCAACATTCTGTCTCCAGGCAACATTGTCTTCCTGCCTCCAGGGTGTCATTCCCAGCTGTGCTTGGGGAAACATTGTCACAGCATTACTTGTAGGCTTAACAGATGACCCATGCATGGGACTGGAAGCATCTTCTTTCTGGACCTTCAACAATGGGCATTGTCTATACTCAAGGTGTAACACTGTGTAGAGTGGAGCTACTCAAAATGAGGTCCACATTCCAGTAGCCTCACTTTCACCTGGAAGGTTGTTAGAGATGCTAATTAATGGGTCCCACCTACTGAGCCATTCTCTTGGGGTGTGATCCAGGAATGTGTATTTTAACTAGCTCTCCTGGGTAATACAGTGAAGTCTAAAAACCTTAGATTTCCAATAAGCGTGAGGCAATAATCAGGCATATAGCCAAATACTTCTCCAAAGATAATCATGATAATCTGTTTACCCTGCCAAATAGAAGTTGTTTCCCAAAACAGCAAATGGATGAACATTTATCTATAAGATGTGATAAGAAATAGGTTTTTGCAGATGCAAATGTGCTATAAAATCATTTCCTGAAAACATGGTGTTATTATGAGATATTTAGCAATGAAAAGATAAAGAGGCAGAGTTAGATTCTACAGCATCTTGCATGACTCCTATACCTTTTAGATTATTTTTTGTGAGTTTCCCAGTATATTGTAGGATACAGTGTTAAGTGAAATCTTCCTAATTTGAATTTTTCCCTGTAATGATGCTTGCTTGTCCATTAAGAAGAGTTCTTAAGAACTAAGCAAAGATTACATTCATGTAATCCTCAAGAGACTATGCTGTGACTGGAGTCACAAAGGGTTTGGTCCTTTTTGGAAAGCAGATATGGAACTAAACTCAATGAGCCTTGGGACCTGTTTCTATGTTGGTAAAAGCTTTACTACCTTTCTTTTCCTTACATGTGGCCTCCATGCACAACACAAAGTGGACAGTTTGTGGAGAAGGGACCCTGTGGACTGAACTGAGATATTTCTTTTTCCTTATTAGGGCAGGGGTTTCTCTTGTATGGCTAGAACAGATTTTATTTTAATAAGCTTCTAGGTTCATTTTAGTTTCCCTGAATTCAGTGATGTCCTAAGTCATGGATTGCAACATTGACTGATTTTTGTGGTGTAAATACTCTCACCATGGGGACAGTTTCCAGCTACCAGTGTGACATTACTGGAGTGGAGCTGGGACAGTCGGCCATCACTATTCCGTGCCAGCTCACACTGCTCACAGTCCCCTCTTCCCAGCAGTCTCATAGATTAAAGAAGATGGGAATTGTACTATGCTTTAATGGGAGGAATCTCCATTGATGCACAGGCCTGGCACGTGGGGAGGGAGACAGACCTATTGTCTTTGGTAAGATGAGAAAATATTCATGTGATTGACCCTACTCCTTTTCATGTGAATGTGTTGGCCCCTGAGTTGGGGATTCTGTGTTTCTGTTAATAGGATGATGAGTTCATCACAAAGCGTAACACTAGGCAGGGCATCACACCTGGAATTTGGTACAAATGACTTAACAACACCCTTATTCCCAGCGAGGCTGCCCCAAGAGCAAAAGATAGCACATGCACACAGTTCTTTGTTTTCCTGGAAACCTGTTGCATGATTGTTCTTGTAGATAAAGATAAAAGAGCCTGCAGTTCAAATAAGACTATGAAGTAGCTTCCAGGAACAGCATAACTTGTAAAACAGAGTCCCCCTCAACCGTGAATCCTATTGTTAATATGTATACCAAGAGCAGCAAATGTCCATATTGACTTTTGTCAGTACCTGAGCTTGATCATTGTTTTCACCGTGAGGCTCAGAGCCTAAAACACTAGGATGGGTTATGCACTATAAGATAATAAAGAGTGCATGTATTTTATCTGGGGAACTAATTTATTCATTACTACCAAGGTATTTGGAGAGAAGAGGAAAGGAATTCAAATAAAGGTTAAAAAACAGTCCAGCATGACTGAAATCAGTAGGTCTGGGGGTAAAAATGCTCTTGGAAGACCTGGAATTGGAAGGTTTGTTTCATGAATGCAATCAACAATTTATTACATGGTTCTTGCAATCAGGCCATTTTATGAGGGAGAAAATGATGAGGCATCTGGTTGAAACATTTAAATCCATGTTGAAGTGTGACAAAAATCTTCATTGACTCTTAGAATCTCTGAATTCTTGTGTTCAAGCAGCAGAAATGAGTCAGGGAAGGGAGAGAATTCCATGAAGGGGATGTTATTGAGTGAGTTTTCTTTGGTGCTCGGTTCTGCTGGCGAACTCCATGAAACACGGCAGAGCCAGTCATGGCAGACCCATGACTGACTTGTCCCCAGTGAAAGGCAAGAAAGCTGGTGTACTTATCCAGCTCACTTGACACCATAGGTGAAAGGCTGCCTCCAGGTCATTCACTCTTTGACACTACTGCCCTTCCGTGCAAAGGAATCAAGGTGTGGCTGTAGCCTGAAAGAGGCCTTCTGGACAGGAAGTTACAGGTATTTGCAGTAAGGAGCTTTCACTGTGCAGAGACAACATCGTTAGTGCAGCACTGTCCAAAAAAGTTTCAGCTGTGTCACTGATGGGAGCTCCCGAATATATGTAATTGAAAATTTCCAGGAGCCATATTAAGAAGTAAAGACACATGTGAAATTAATGTTAATACATACGTTTTAAACGAGTATATCCAACATATTATCATTTTAACATTTAGACAGTATATAGATTATTAATGAGATAATTTATACTTTTTTGCCCCAAATCTTTGAAATTTGGTGTGCATTTTACATTTAACGGCACATCTCACATCACAGTTTGTTTAGATTAGCCACTCTTCAAGTACTCACTAGTCACATGGGGCCAATGGGTACTACATTGGGCAGTGCACTTCTAGGGGGATGTACCTGTGCTTGACTTGCTGTTTACTGCACTTGTATCACTTACTCTCTGACTAATGCCCCAAATCAGTTCCACCCAATATGGCAAGGAACCAAATACATAGAATCAAGTTTTGGCCCAACTGATGCTTTTTTTCTAAACTAAATTATGTTCCTCTGATTTCTCAAGACATAAAAACTGGGAAATGCTGTCTTCTGCTTATTTTATGGAAGTATTTTGATTATTGATATTTTGAAAATTTTAAAATTTTAAATGTTATTGCAAATGCGTTGCTGCTATTTCTATAATATAGCAGTGTAGGGTTTTATCAGTAAAAAATTAGGTCCTCATTTATTCTCCTTTATTTTTTTCTCTTTTAAATTGAAATATAATTGAAATAATATATTAGTTCAGGTATATAATATAATCATTTGATATTTGTATATGTTTTGAAATGATCACCACAATAAGTCTTGTTGACATCCATAATCATACATAACTACAAAATTGTTTTCTTATGACAAGAACTTTTAAGATCTAGTTTTTTAGCAATTGCCAAACACAACACAGTATTACTAACTATAGTCACCATGTTGTATATTACATTATCCACTTTTCCTTTCTTTACCAACCAAATAGTTTTTGAACACCCTTTCTGGGAACTGTTATAGGCCCTGTGGCCCATTAGTGAAGAGAGAAAGGTACTGCTTTCATAGTGCTTACATTTTGGTGGAAAAAGTTGACAGAATACCACATAACCCCATAAATATTCTAAATGCCATGAAGAACAGGTTTTTCTTTTTTTAAGATTATTATTTTTTAGAGCAGTTTTAGGTTCACAGCAAGTTTAACAGGAAGGTATAAAGATTTCCCATATGCCCCTGCACTTACACAGTGCCCCATTATCAATATCTCCCACCAGAATGGTACATTTGTTACAATTGATGAATTGACATTGATGTGACATAGTCAGCCAAAGTCCATAATTTACATGAGGAAAAACAGGTTCTTAACAAATGTTTTTTGCAGTGTGTTATTAGGCTTTGTCTTAACTTTAATCATGTGTAAAAATCAAAACCATATGTCAAAATAAATATGTTGGATAGTGGTTATTTAAAGTTTTCTTGTAAAAGAGGATGTCTCACTTTTCAGAACTTTTCACCTCAGGGTTCCTTTAATTATAGAAAGCCTTGCTTTCCATTCTTTCTTTGAACTTGTTTATATGGGACTTTGAGGAATTTTCCTGTATATAAAAGGGGTTACAGTACGTCTGTTTAGGAGGCTGTTTACACAGCCATATTTTGCATCCATGGGTTTCCTAATTTATGGGCAATTCACACATCATACTTTCCCACTGGCTGTCAGATGCATGGATGAATTATTTGTGCCATCTTTCTGGAACTTTAAAGACCTTTGGAACATAGCTTCCAGCAGGACAGGTCAAAGACTTTATATTTCCACTTTTCCAGTTGAACCCTAGGAGGTATTTATTTGGGTTGTTAATGTGAACAAGGCTATGATTTCTTTATTAATTAAGATTGTCTTATTCATTGGGTGAAATGTGAAAGCATTTAATAATTTAAAGACTTGAGGTTTTCAAAGCATAATTGACTTTTGGGGTTTGAGACACTAAAGAAAAAATGTTAACTTGAAGCAAATGCACTTGCAAAGAGTTTTACTGCAACTTATGGCATATGCAAGATATTTCTGGTTATATTATGCTGGGAAGATTCTTTCAGTAGGAATTTAACTGGCTAAGTATCATAGAGTGTTTTATTACATAATAATTGCCTTTAATGGGTGTGCGTATTTCATTTGGCTATCAGAATCATACTAATATAACTGTAATGAAAAAGGTTGCATTTACTTTTTAAACATCTTAACACATGAGATTGGGTAAGTTGATTTACGTAAGATCATACATTTTGTTTTCACAGATTTCATTTTCTCAGCTATATTGCTTCCTGAAATTTCTTAAGCCATTTCACAGTAGACAAATGTGGCTACTGGGTTCCTTTCCATATATCTTATGTCTTAATTTTTTCAATGCAAATAAAATAGAAACTGATGCTGACCATCTTAAGCAAAAAGAAACTTACTGGAAAGATAGCAGGACTGAGAGAATTGATAGAAAGTTTTGAGCCTCAGGCATTGCAAACAGGAGTCAAGGGCATTTTAGGGGTGCCTTAGGTTAGGGTTCCTAGAAACAAAGTCTGAGATGGGGATTCTTGTGCAAATGACTTACTGAGAGAATGCGCTCTGAGAAAATTATAAGGGAGTAAGGGGAAAAGGATACAGCAGGAGGGGGAGTCAAGCAAAATGCAAATGTTCAGGTAAGGCTAACCTCAGCTTGATTCTTCGGGAAGCTTTTGAGCTTAACCGTATTTTTCCGTGTATAAGACAATACTTTTGTCTAAAGTTGTTAGGCCAAAAGCTGGGGGTTGTCTTATACATGGGAGTAACCAGTTGAGAGGGTTTCTAATGTTGGGTTAGAAAAGTAGGGGTCCTCTTATACAAGGGGACTCTTATACATGCAAAGATAGGGTAAATAGCATCAGACAGTTGTTCCATCTTGAGACAAAGGCTTAGACTTTGTGCTCCTATATCAGTCAGTCCTTGGCTATGGACTGCCTCTGGATGGAGCATGGCCTCCCTGGCAGTGAAGTCCTGCTATAGCAGCTGTCTGGAGCCTGTTGGGGGATGGGGCAGTGTGGGGGAGTGTTAAGCAGATTTATAGCATTTGCCACTCCCACCATGGCCTCTTTCAAGGCTCCCAATATGAAGTGACTAAATGTGAATTTGGGAAGAAATTTGCACCATAAGTTCTTAGGAGTTAGTATTTGCTAGTTCCAGGAAATAGTGCTCCCAGCCATTTCCTGAAGTGGAGGTTCCTGTCTGTCAAGGGCAGTTCTTTGAAGTCACCTGTAACCTCTTTTCAGCCCACACTCGCAGCAGCTGGGGATAGGTGCACTGGCCCACGAGTGAAGATCTGGGAAATCTGCTAGAGGCTGATGTGACATGGGAGATGTGGCAAGCATCACAGCAGGAACAGGACTGTCTGTGGGCAAGTCTCTGATGCTGTGGCTGCCTCTTTACTTATCCACTAATTGCCATTGCATCACTCATTCAAAATGCAAAGTCCCTGAAGACGGTATAAGTTGGTCCTGCCTAAGGTCCATGCCCTCCTTTGCTTGTACCAGGAAAGTTGAGGAAAGATTCAGTAGTGGGAAGGGAGCAGTAACTCTGCCAAGCCCATGCAGAATGGGGAGGAGTGGTGATGTCCAAAAAGGAGGTCAGGGAACTCTTACTAATGGGAATTGGAGGCTACAGAGCATCAGTGGTGAATATTTACTACGTATACAGTGGAAGTTGGCAGAATTGTAACAAAAGGAACTAATATTTATTGAATGTTTTATTACTAGTTTTAGGTGGAGTTTTTTTTTTTTTTTTTTACCTACTCTACATAGTGTAGAGTAACTGTTGGTTGCCTCCCTACTAGCCTTTCTCTCCAACTTTTTCCTCAATGGCAGAATCTTGCTACCATAAAAGAAGCTAAAAATAAATGCCAGATATCAACATTCCCAGAATCCTTTGCACATAGGACATAGGCACATGCCCTATTTCTGACCAGTGGGGCACGAGGGGAGGTCTTTTGGAAGGTGACCTTCTGGGAAAGTGTTATCTTATAAAAAGAGAAACATGCATAAAGGGAATGCCCTGCATCTTTTCTTCCTGCTTTGAATGAAGCAGGAAGAACATGGTGATGCTTACAGCTGTGGTAGCCATCTTGTGATAATGAGAGGGAGGCCAAGAAATGTGCCCTATTGTTACAGGAACTCTGAAACCACCTATTTGTGCTGTCATTATTACGTGAGACCTTAAACATTCCTATTAATTATTCTCCTTTTATTTGGGGATTTAGTTATTCGGTATACTTTTATGTTATTTAATGTCACAGTATCCCATAAGGGGTATATCCTCATTTTCATTTCACATGTAAGGAAACTGAGGCAAAAATCAATAAGTAACTTGACTAAAGTCAGACTTCTTTGACTCCAGGGGCTGAGATCTTGGTCTATACTAAACTAATTTCCTGAATATTAATAACACTTTCTGTTGACTATGTTCTGATACAGACCTCTCATTCTTCCTGCTTGGTCTCCACAGATATTTTCATTGGTTAGTACCATGAAATCTAAGTTATCCAGGAATCAGTCTTATAGAACTATCCGGCAGAAGATGAGGATCACATCTCTTTAGTAACAAAACTGTTCCCAGCAATAAAGAAGCACCTATGAATATCAAATTCCATTAGAAGAGCTCCAAGGAAAAGTATGATCAGCCACTTCTACCTTAGCTTAGCTCAGCTGTGATGCAGGCAGGAGAAATGCTAATTGATGAGAGTTTCAGGTTCACTGTTTGGAATTCATGGTTAAAATGAAGAAGTATTGGTACTTGGTTGGAAATTTTTCACTTTTATGGAAAACCCAATACACCAGAATGGCAAACTACTACATGGTGCCAGCAATCAGAAACTTTCCTATACCTGAACACTAATTCCATAACTGCTGCCCTTCTTTGATTTTTGCTCTTGGTTATGTCTTCATTGCAGACTGAAAAATTTTCCCTTCCTTTGCTATGGTAGTTCGGATTATTTAGGTGGGAGCCAGGGCAACCGTTATTCTACTTGAGCACAAATCCAAGTGTGGTATTAAAAAAAAAACTTTAGATAACATATTGGTGATGACAGTTGTTAACACAAAAATGAAAAGTCATCACAGAAAGCATTGTCAAGCATGTGATTGCAACATCTGCGGCCAGAGCCTGAGTCATGCAGAGAAGGTATTTAAAGGATGATGTGATTTTGAAGTTCTCATCCTGCACCAGCTGACAGTTCAGTACCCCTCCTACTCTGCACACCCTAAGATTATGTAAGACTTCTTTTTTTCATCACATGCACTTTTTCTACCTTCAGGAGAGTTGGTAAGAATCTAACTTTTGTTCACTTCACTTGAAGCTGTGGTGGGATTAAAGTGAGACAATAATCTGAGATTCTGCAATTTAACTTTAGAATTTTCCTTGGTGATTTTATGTTGCATCCCATATGGATTATTGTTGGATGGGAAAGATAAAAGACTATGAACCTACAAGTATCTATTTCAGTCTGGGAGTGGGGAGATAAAAAACTCAGGGTCCTTCTCTTTTGGTAGTATAATCTGAACTGTGCGATGGCCATCAATCTTGTACTCCCTTTTTGTAGATGAGTAAACTATGGTACAGAGAGATGAAGTGACCTGTCAAGGGCACACTCTGGCCCAAGTGCTTACCTCCCTGATCTTTCTCCCATGCTTACTCTTCTACAGCTGTCTATAGACTAGCACCTATTTGGCACCATTTTTTCATTAGGCCTTCACAAAATAGGAAAAAGTGGATGCTCTTTATGATTTTTAATTGGGATTTCTCTTTATGGACTACCACCTTTCATGAAATGATAAGGTTAGGAGAAGCAGATAAATATAAAAGAGAGAGAGATAAGTGTCCTCACACAGTAAAGTAAGAAGTGGATAACTATGTTTTTTTGTTTGTTTGTTTGTTTTTTGCTGGGGGTGGTGGTGGTTCCCTGGCTGGGAATCGAACCCAGGCTGTGGCGTGAAGAGCACCGAAGCCTAGCCACCACACAACCAGGGAACCCCCTGGATAGCTATGTTAATTGACTCCTAGAATTAAAAAAAAAAAAATTCTCTGTGAAACTTGACACCATGTAAACTGCATTCTTGATTGACATTATTAAGTGGTGTGAAATTTGAAGAATAGGAATTTATCATGTATTTCCTTGTCTGTCTTACATCAATATATAGACCCACCCTCCAATGATACATTATGCTCAAGTAACATGGACTTCCTCTGATTATAATAAATATACTTTAGGACTGCTCCTAGAGTAAGAAAATAAACATGAATTTTCTTGAGTAGGGTGTCGTACTTTTATAAATTATATAGTGTAAGTATCATAATTTGCTTTTCCTTTGTATCAGTAGGTTATCATCGTCTACACAGTATACCTCAAATTTTAGTGATTTAAAACAACCAGGATATATTTAGCTCATTGGTGGGCAGTTTGGGCAGCTGTGTAGTTCCAGACTGGGCTTGGTTATTTTCAGCTAGTTGGGTCCTGTGTCTCGGAGGTCAGCTGGAGATCAGCTCGGATTTGGCTGGTCTAGGACACCCTCTGCTGGGATGTTGGGATGACTGGGGTCTCTTTCCATGCAGTCTCTGATATTCCAGAAGGCTGGTCTCAGGGTGTTCTCTTGGTAGTGGCAGGATTCCCAGAGTGTAGAAATTACAAGACTCACCTGGTTAACCACAGTAACTCCCAAATTTACCTACCTACTTTCATTCCTGGTCATCTCTAATCCATTCTCTACACAGTAGGCATGGTGATCCTTAAAAATATAAATCAACTCTTGTTAATTCTCACTCTTAGAATAAATCTATACTCTCTTCTGTGGCCTAAAATGTCCCACAGTGACCTGAATTCTGCCTGGCACTAGCCTTACCTGCTTCCTGTTAAGTCCTGGAGCACATCAAGCTCATTTTGTCTCAGTGACTTTGTAATTGCTGTTTCTTCTCCAACTCTTAACATTCATATTGTTTATTTATTTATTGTCATACAACCACATCTCCTACAGGGTCCTTTCTTAACCACCTATGACAAGCAGGACTCTGCTTTCCCATCATACTGCTTTGTGTACTTCTCTTTGGCTTGTTAATTTACATGTTTATTGCCTGTCTCTTCCACCACAGTGTATGCTTCATAAATCTGATTATGCACATCATTGCACAGAGTAGTTTATTTATTTATTTATTTATTAAATGTTTGTTGATGTCTTACAGAGTAGAGTCCTACATAAATTTTTTACTAAATAAGAAAACTGAGGAAATAGTTGTAATTTTTCTTAAAATGCATTTATTTTTCATATTTTGATGGCCGTATACTCAGGTATGCATTGTAAATATCGATCATGAGAAATGATCTTTTGTTATAGAACTGGAATTGAGATGGTCCAAAGAATTAAAAGTGAATGTATCTGATGCTCTGTATATTGTGATGACATTTGCAAAAGAAATACGCTCATGTATTAGTATGTTGCTTAATTCATACAATGCAAGTAAACATTTTCGGATATGGGTCTTTGCAAGATAAAGGCCTCAGTATTCAGAGCCTCATTTTCCAAATGGAGGAGAGAGCTCTCTGAAATTGAATTTTATCCATGCTCGAGAGAAATGAAATCACTCCATCATGAAAAATGGGTATCAGGTGCTTTTGATTTCCTTTTATCAGCTGCTAATCGAAAGAGATGAGGAGAGAGAAGCAAGCTAATGAAGAAGCCAACCGTTTCATAGGCACTTGTATTGTGGGAAGCTTTGTGATTGTTAATTAGATGATGGCCTTGAGGAATACATTGTGAGAGAGAGAAATAGAGAGGAAGTCCTATATTGCAAATCTCCCTAGGTGGATAGCATCTAACTGTGTTTATGCTAAAATATCTTAAGTTGTAAGAAGTAGGCTTTGAACAAGAGACACCTGATGTTATGTGTGTACTAAAGAAACTTTTCCTTACAGGTCCTCTATACATTAGTAATGATTTGTATCTATACATTAGTAATTATATCCTCTCTTAGCATGAATAGTTTAGAAACACTTTGCCATGCATATTTGTAATTTGGGAGGGTTGCCAAATAGCTGCAGTCCTTTTCTAGCTGGGAGAACTCCTTCCTTTTGGAGTCTATAGAAGCCAGGGAAGCTAGACACTCAGTTTCCCAGCCTCCTTTGCAGCTAGGGCCCAGGCTTGTGGCCTGGACTTGGGCAACCAGATAAATCATACCCTAGACAATGATGTAAAGAAGGACAACAGGAGAGAATCTATTTTATTGGTAGAGGTAGTAGCATTTGGGATCCTAGGGCCAGTAAGAACTCTGACTGGTGCCGATGATGGTGACATTGCAAGAAGCTATGTTACAACACATACATCTATGTTCTCGTGGACAGATGGGGGTGGAATTCTAGCCATGATCTATCTTAGCTTCTTTTGCCTTTCCCTGATTCTTTCTTCAGGCTTCCCAGCAGTGCTGTGAGTACCTATTATCCTTTCAATAAATTATTTTACTCTTCGATGAAGCAGGATCACTTTTTGTTACTTACACGTAAGAGCCATGACTCACTCACTTCCATAGGAAATGCCAACCATGCAATGAGTAGTTTGTTCTGTTTCATCAAAAATATATAGTTCATTATATGATGAACATAATCATAGGTTAATGCTTCCCAGTGCCACCCGAATAATGAGATTCTTACTTAGGAGGATTTAAAAGTTTTGTTACATTGGGTTTTCAGTTCTTTTATTAATTAAAATTATAACTAATTTTTAAATTAGATTTTCTTTAGTCAATATTATGCTTCACTTTGTCATTTTTAAAATATGTTACTTTTTAAAAATAAAGTTTTATTAAATAGAATTGGTGGATTTAACAATTTTCTATTGAGACTGATTATTCTTATTTGTGTGTTTTAGGAGGTAACAGGGAGGCAAACAATTGTTGTAGCCACGAAGAGAGTAATTCCCTCAGTAGAAAGTGTGGGCAGAAACTGATGAAGGTTCATGTGCTAAATTGAAGATCTGTGGGGCTCAATGATTATTTGTTTTTTTTTGTTTTGTTTTGTTTTGTTTTTTTGCTTTTTGGTATGTGGGTAGCTCCCTGGCTGGGAATCGAACCAGGCCGCAGCGCTGACAGCGCCAGCGCCGAAGCCTTAAGCCACTACACTACCAGGGAACTCCCTCAATGATTATTTGTTTATTTAAAAAATTTCATTGGACACGTGCTAAAAGCTAGGAATTCTAAAGCACCGGAGAGTCAGAACTAAATAGTGCTTCGGTAATTCTTCTTTAGGAAATCTAGCTCTCAGCAGCATATGGAGGGCAAGCTTGTCAAATGGACAGTCCATGGGCCACATGCAGCTCAGGACGGCTTTGAATGCAACCCAACACAAATTTTGTAAGCTTTCTTATAACATTATGAGATTGTCTGGCGATGTTTTTTCTTTAGCTCCTCAGGTATCATTAGTGTTAGTGTATTTTATGTGTGGCCCAAGACAATTCTTATTCCATTGTGGCCCAGGGAAGCCAAAAAGTTGGATATCCCTGGTCTAGGGCAATGATACTCAAAGTATGGTCCATATACCTGTGCCATCTGCAAACTGTTTTTTATTATTCAGCATGCTGTTTAGTCCAGGTGACGTTTCTCTAGTATGAGCCTTATTTTAAGAAATGGTGACTTGACATCCTGTTCAAGTTCCTTATCTTGTCATTGATCATTACAAATAGTTTAAATATTGAGTACTTTGAGTAGCAGTAATTTAAAAAGTCAGGAAATAACAGGTGAATACATCAACCTATGAAATAGGAAAATGTGACCTCACATTAACATTCATTTCAAAACAGACATTTAAATTAATACTTACCTTCTTCCCATAAGTGAACCATAGACAAGTGTAAGTATATGCAAAACACTTTTTTGGGTTATGTTGTGTTTAGGAAAAAACATCGAGGATAACTCTGGTCATCAGGATTTTACAACCTTAGAAGTAGGAAAGACATAAAAACAATTGTATAAATTCAAATACCAGATATGGTCGAATGCTCTGGAATGTTTTTAATAAGAATCATAGCCCATTACAAAGCTCTGTCTATATAGTATTTTATTTGAATATTGGATAAGTTGACATATTTTTATCTCACTTTTTTGTGTATGTATGAGTTAATAGCTCTCAATAGATGCTTAAAAAACCATTTTCCCCTGACTAAGAGAGAATTAAGGAGTACTTATAGATAAAAATAATGATAATGATAATAAAATAAGATATGGGCTTTTTGTGAACAGCTAAGAGTTTATTTCCTAATGTTTGTCCACCATTCATTTAAATTAAGTACCAGATTTAAAAACCAAAAATATTTTTGATCACAGTTTAACTAGAGACAGCCAAAACTAACCTGTAATATTGGAAGCTAGAAGGATTATGTTTAGATATTGGCTGGAAGACGGCATGAGAGAAACTTCTGAGGTGCTGAAAATGTTCTAGGTCTGTGCTATCCAATATGGCAGCCACTAGCCACTGTGGCTATGTAAATTTAAGTTAAGTAAAACAAGCTCAATTAAAAATCAGGTTCCTCAGTCATACTAGCCACATATGACATGCTCAGTGCCACTGAGACTAATGAATTGGTTACAAAATTATATTTTATTATGGAACTTTTCCATCACGGCAGAAAGCCCTCCTGAACAGTGCTGTGTTAGATCGTGGTCTAGGTTGTTACTGAGTATACAGATATGTCAGTATTCATTAAGTTGTACATTTAAGATCTGTGTACTTTATCATAGTAAGTTACTCATCAGTTTGGAAGGTATATAAAGGAAAAATTAGAGATTTGGCTCTGTTGGTTTCTCTGCTTCAGCTCAGTTGATGTCTGAGCCATCCCTGGACTCTGGGAAGCCAGGGATAGGACTCAGTTGATATAGAATTGTATTCTAAGACCTGTGTTGCCATGGCAGAGGTGGCTGACCCTCCCTAGGACAGGTGTCAAAGGTGTGTGGAGAAGGGCAGGGCAGAGGCTGTCCAAAGGGGAATGCTGGAGACACTAAATTAAAATGTGATGTCAGTCTTTGGACATTCCCAGAGAAGAGAAGACCTTATTCTCTATGCCAGGGATCAGAAAGTTTTGGAAATGCCTTTTATTAATGTTGGGCTAGCTCTAGGCCATTATAAAACCTTGGCTTCTGCTTGATAATCTCTTTATCACTGATTTCTGATGTGTGTGTTGGGGGTGGGAAGCTGGGGCAACAACTCATGAGAAAACAATATATTCCATTAAACTAGATTCACAATTTCTTTTTTCTTGTGGTTTTTACATTGACATTTCTCCCTCATTTTTTTCTCTTACTTTTCTTGTCATATTTTGAGGATTTCACCTTGTTAAAATGCAGATTTTTCCAGGCTCCACCCCAAGCCCAAGGCCCACAAAGCCAAAACCTGCATTTCTGAAGGAGATTCTTATGTATTTTACAAGCTAGAGAAGTGCTGGTATAAATAATGGGTTTAGATAATATAGATTATGCAGAATATTGCATATCTATACTAATTAATTAGGTTGACTATTTTGGAGCCTATTAGTCAAGACAAGTTGAAGATACTAAATGGACCATCTATTATCAGCTAACTATAGCAGCTGCAGTAGGTTGTTCTCTTCTTGTGGGATTCCTCATCTCACGAAGAAACTGAGTCTATAATGTTGCAGTCCATCTTCTTATAACGAGCAAATGAAGTGTCAAAAGTATTTTATACATTAAAAGTGAAAATTGCTTTTTGATGTTGTATCACTCAGAGTGAAAAATGTCACGTATAAAAAGATAAGTGCAGCATTTTCAGCCTTTGACTAAGGCAATGGCAATTTAATAAGACAGCAATTTAATAAGAAATAACTTGGTACTGATAGCTTCCAGTTAATCTCTGAAGAAAGAAAAAGAATGAATAGCCCCACATGTCAGATAATTAATATTACTTACAGTTAGCTTTGGAAGGTATGTTCTGCTTGCTTTTGACTGGGGATAACTTCATTTTAAATCAAATACTGAGGACATACTCTGAAAACTTGACTTGAGAGGAGCAAAAGACCTGTCTAGTCTCCCTCTACCCCCATCAACCAGCGGTTGAAGCTTTAGCAGCTCACACCGTGGGCCAATGAATGGTCTTTTCTCCCCAGAATAACTGGAATGAGCTGAATACCTGGAATGAGCTGATTTTGTTCAAATCACAGAGCATGGAAAGCAAAACTTGATATTGTAAGGAACGTGGAAAAGAAACGAGCAAATGCTGAGTGCTGTGGGTGTGCCAACCATGAAACCCAAAGGCAAGATGGAGATAACTTTGAGTTTGTATGGAGCAGTGCCAGAGATCATCATCTCACCGCACATATCTCATAAGTGTGAAAGAATTCTGTCTGCTGTGATGTTCTCAGGACGATAGTCCAAATGGTCTCCCAATCTTCTATAGAATTCATAATCCACCTGTCTACCATTTAGTTACCCAGCATGATTTCCCCAAACTCTATATTTGTTAACATTCTAGTTCTTTTATCCATTCGTTGGACATGTTTTAAATGTCCATGAAGCACTATATACTAGAGATGTTAATGCAATCAGAGAGGTCCTTGCTTTTCATGAGCTTATATGATCTGGCTCTTATATTAGGAGCACCGGCCAGTGTTGCCAGTTGAATGAGCTAAAAGTATGTTATTTGTCCTAGAAGAAGCAAGCCTGCTTTCTCAGGTTTTTCCTTCTATTTAATAAGCTCTAATGTTTCAGGGCATCTAAAGATGTATTTATATTACCGTATTTTCCATGTATAAGGTAATACTTTGGTCTAAAATTGTTAGACCAAAAATTGGGGGTCATTTTATAAACATGAGTAACTGGTTGATACTGATTTCTTAATATTGGGTTAGAAAAGCAGGGGTCATTGTATTCATGGGGGTGTCTTATAGCACAAAAAAAATACAGTAACTTGGTGGCTAAAAACAGTAGAAATCTGTTTTCTCCCAGTTTTGAAGTCCAGAAGTCTGAAATCAGTATCAGTGGTCTGAAACTAAGGTATCAGCAGGGGTGCACTCCCTCCTGAGGTTCTAGGGGAGGATTTGCTCCCTATCTCTTCCAGCTTCTGGTGGCTGCTAGCAGCCCACCAGAATTGTGCCCACATCACTCCAGTCTTCAAGGGCAGCATCTTCAAATCTCTCTTCACAGCACCTCCTCTTCTGTGAGTTTAATCGCTTTCTGCCTCCTCCCTCTTAAAAGGATACATGTTATGTCATTTAGAGCCCATCTGGCTAATTCAAATCGCCTGTCTCTAGATCCTTAATTTGATCACGTCTGCAAAGTCTTTGCCATGTAAGGTAACATTCACAGGTTCCAGGAATTAGGATGTGGATATCTTATAGGGGGCCATTTCTCAGTTTATCATAGACTTCAAGGACTTGGGGCATTTCCCTTTAAAATATCACTTGTTCTTAAAGAATATATATTATGTCTAGCACATTGTTGATCCACAAAGGATCATGGACCTTACCCATTACTAATAATTAATGAAGACTATGATAAATAAATTAAAAAAAAAACATAAGCACAATCTCAGCATCACAAAATCTGTCTCTGAAGAGGCCTGAACCATGATGTGGCTTCCTAAAACTTCCTCATTATGCCTTGGAATGCATTTTGGCTTAGGAGTAACCAACAAACACTACCTGAAGACATGACACAAGTTAGTTCAGGTGAGGCCATTCAGATTTAGGACTTCTCAGTTTTTTATACTTTATTAGTGTCATAGGTAAAGAGACTATATAACTGAAGTTCATTCCCAGCAGGCTGGATCCTACAAATTTATGAATTCCAGGTTAATCACAGGAAACCATTAAGGCAGACTAGGAATGACCTACTAAAACATTACATGAGAAGTTCCTGAGTTATCTTTCACAGTGTTTACAAGGAGGTCTGGTCTTGCAAAGTAAACACTTACTCAAGGACACCTTAAAGATGAAAGGAGCAAGGAAGTGATAGAGCCAGGGTTAATTTTCTTTTTCTCACACATGAACTATGTTTTAGATTTAGAGAATATTCACTTATGTCTACACCCAGATATTGGTGACACTTTTGAAATGTTATGGAAATGAAGTATATAAATAAATCCAGAAAATTAAATTATTTTCTTCAGTCCTTCTTGAAATGACTGTGTGTGTGTGTGCATGTGTGCGTGTGTATGTGTGTTTTCTACAACAGTAGTATAGAGCAAATAGAATTGAAAGGTATCTCTAACAGCAAGGGATGTGCACATGTCTGCTGTTTGAACACAACTTGGTATATTTGCTTTTATTGAAGATGCCTCAGGGACTTCAGCTACGAGAATGATCATCAGTGTGTGTAATTTATTTATGGGATATTTAGATGCCTTTATTGCATGAGATTGAAAACAATTAAAACCAGTTCTATCTGAGGAATGACAGAGTGACTTGGATGGAATAATGGGGCTCTTATTTTCATTTATGGGCAAATCTGCTTTAGATTCACAGTTAACCTTTGTTATGAGAAAATAAAAGTAAGAAGATTCTCTCTTTTTATTTGGCTTTTGCATGGAAGAAACAGTGTATACTTGGCACCTAATATTTCTAGTGCCATCTGTCTGTTGGTTTGCTTGCTGTGAACAGATTTACGGTAACGTGTGGGTAGGAAATCATTATTAGAATCTTTTCTAAGAAGGTCAACGCTGTATGACATCTGAATGCCCTTGGGCGGTGAAGATTGGGTAACAGTTTGCTTTATTCAGTTCTCCTTGCTCTGTGGATAAGAAGACCTGTACATCATAGGACCACTGCTGGCCTCCAGTCTCCCTTTGTATCTTTTTAAGGTAGGAGTTAAAATAATGACAAAAGGACAGGATCTCCGTACAATAGCTACTTCCAATGTTGGCCTGACATTTTTCACACGATTGCTTTTTGGAAAGGAAAGGGGGAGGATTTTTTTTTCTCTGCTGGATCATTGGGATCTGCTTAGTGTTACCTGAAGAAGTGGGGATATCAAAGATTCCATGCAAGGCCGTAAGAGCCTGCCAGGTGTTAACTAATGGCCTTATCACTCCCCTAACTGAGACCTTTGCCCTTAGCAACTGGGCTCCTGATAGAGCTGATAGTTTGTAGAGTACCTGAGGGTTTTTGAAGCAATCGTATAGATGTGATCACATTTTCTTCTGAGAATGACCCCTGAAATAGTCTGGGCATGTATTAATCTTCAGTTTATAGATGAGAAAATTGAGGCTAAGAGAGCTCAAGCAGCTTACCCAAAGTCATTTTTTTTCAACCTCCCATGCATTGTTTATTGAAAATAAAAGCAGAAGTTTCTATATACCATTTTGTCCTATGGTTAATTATTTTAATTAACTTTTATTTTTTAAATTACTGTTGACATTAAATAGTGTTGTAATACCTATGTATAGTGCCAGGTGGGTACTAAACCGGTCAGGGGGGATCACTTTGTAAGTTACATAAATGTCTAACCACTATGCTGTACACCTGAGACTAAAATAAAAAGATTATTCTTAATCAACAGAGTAGAGGCTGGAACTCACTTCTCCAGGAACTCAATCCTACATTCTTATTATTAACCATGAGAGACATACTCCAATTCCTTAGCGACTTCATGGATAACAATTAAGTGAGATTGAGTTGGGTAAGAAAAACAGTGGTGGGCTCGAGGGTGTTCTAAGGGAGTGTGAACAATTCTTTAAGGTATTTTTCTAATTGTTGAATTTATTGGGGTGACATAGGCTAGTAAAATCTCATAGGTTCCAGGTGTACAACTCTTCATTGTACCAACTTTGTGTTGCTTTGTGTGTTCACCACCCAGAGTCCGTTTTCTTTCTATCACTTTAAGGAATTTTTAAGGTATTGTCAGTCTTTCCCTTCTTCCCTCCCTCCCTTCCTTCCTCCCTTCCTCCCTCCCTTCCTCCCTTCCTTTTTCCTTCCCTCCCTCCCTCCCTTCTTTCCTTGTTTCTTTCCTTCGTCCTTCCTTCCTTCCTTCCTTCCTCTATTTTCTATCATCAAGACTGGACTTAATGGCTCTCATGGAGCCATGCACTTGTCACTCTTGTCTTTCAACTTTGCAGATAATTTGAAAGCCCAAGTACACACACCTGTCAACTGTGGGTGTCCAGCAGGGGGCGTGGCATATAAATAAGGTTAACTACAGGTTGATTGGTGACAGCCTTTGGCAGTATAGTCTGTGATAGGTTTGTCCAGAGTGACAGGGAAAAAGTACTGATTGGTCAGCCCAAGACCTTGTTTTGGTTCAATTGTGGAAGGCTGAGCCATGCTGGGACCTGAGAGATCATCCAGTTAAACTTATTTTCAAGCATTTCCAAAAGTGTGGATGTTATAGCAGTTATCTACTACCACAGTATGCACCCTAAGAATCACAAAACCTCATTGGTAAATTGCAGTACTGCAATGAATGTTTATGGCTCATGGGTCTTGGATTAGCCAGGAGTCAGCTATACAGCTCTGATGATCTTGGCTTGGCTGGACCTGATCACATGACTGTGCTTAGCTAGATGTGGTTAACCTAGGTTGTCTTCATCTGGGAAGAGCAGGGTGACTCTGCCCTGCCCCATTTGTCTGTCACCTTCTAGTAGGGTGGCCCTGGAATGTTCTCAGGGGAAGGGCAGTAATGCAAGAGCCGAAGAGGAAACAGACAAAGTCTCTCAAGACCTAGGCTTGGAGCAGTAAGCTGTTACACTGTTGAACAAAGGAAGTCACTTGGGGTGGAGAAATATACCTGACCTTTTGGGGAGAAACTCTAAAGTCACATGGCAAGAGGTACAGTAGGAAGATGGTAATTACTAAATACTTGAGGTGTTATTGAATCTGTCAGTCACAGTTACCTAACAGGTTAGGAAGAAAAATAAGATAAGAGCCAGGCCTCCCACCCGCTCACTAATGCCTGTCACCTCATTTCTGGAGAACCTCCATTTGTCTTCCACATGCCCCTCTCCCGGGATAAGCCTGTAGTCTTTAGAGCCTTCAGTTTCCTGCTGGGCTTCCTGCTAATCCCCTAGTTGTGCTGGGGCCTTATTCTCCACCAATATTCCCCTAATCTCTGCCAGGGTATTAACTCTTAATTAAGGAGTTTGCTGATAAAGTCCAGTTCTGGTTTCAGCATTTTTACCTGAAGAACGTTTATAATTTCTTTCCCCTGTAGACTTCAAGTTTGGAAACTGTTTTACACCAGAGTTTTTAATAATTATTTTTTCCCTTAAAAATAGAAAACATGTACAGCTGCCAAATAGAGCTTCTGGTTGGTGTGAGATACTGCACTGAGCAAAAACTAGACATAAGTGAAGACCATCTTTGCTTCAGATAGCTTGGACCTGTGTTTTCAAAGGGAAATGCGCAAGTGTGGTTAACAGGCTTTTCGACTCCTGTTTCTGTCTCCACTGATTCTAGGTTGAGAGTCATGGTGACAAGATATGCTTCTATCTTGAGCATTTTCTTATAACGAGACCCTGCTGAAGACACAACATCCTTCCTGTGAGTCACACAGTCTGGGGTTCTCTCATTTTAGGCTTGGAACATTAGTGATTATTAAAAAAATTACTGATTATTCAGTCTCACTCACCAAGTTCATTAATCTGACTCTTGATAACAAATTGAAGTGGAGGTACAGGTTCACACTGATTATGTTATTTAGCTCTTGGAAAAGACTTAAAAATCAAGAGAAAGAGTAGGATAAATTAAAAACAGCACTCTTTCTTAGGCAGGTAATTTAGTTCACCTTTTTCTGAACATCTAGAGATTTAAAATTCACTTCCATAAACTATGATAAGGGAGGAATTAGAAGTTTTAACAATTGCAGTTTAATACTGTATTTCATAGGCATGAATTGTGCCTCAAATGTGTGCAAGTTTCCTTTTATCTCTGCATTACAGGAAAGGTCAAATATGGAGATCATTTTACCCAGCTGAAATATTTGGTTCTTGGTATGACTGTAGAGAAGTCAATGAGCACTTAGAAAAGGGTTGTAAGCTGTGATTTTTAAAAAAGGATAAGAAAAGCCCTGTGTTGATCCAATTGCAGAAATAAGTCTTTTTCAGTGTGGTGGGGCATCATGTACTTGAGGACTTTGCAAATATTATAGAGTATTACAAATAATGGTAAAGTACCTTGAGGTATTTGTGAGAGGAAGCATAACCCCTGTATGCTTTTTAAAATTTATCAATCACTTCTTAATAACAATACAGGAGTTTGTGCAGTGGTGTGTAATAGAACTTTCTGCTTTGATGGGAGTATTTTATTGTACTGACAGTACAGTAGCCATTAGCCGTATAAGGTTATTGAGCTGATTTTTGTGACTAGTACAACTGAGGAATTGAATACACTTTAAAAAAAAAAACAGCTTTATTGAAAAACTGACATATAAAGAAAAACACTGCCCGTATTCAAAATATAGTTTGATATGTGTTGACATATGTAAATAATCATGAAACCAT
This sequence comes from Lyroderma lyra, assembly GCA_004026885.1. NCBI lineage: Eukaryota > Metazoa > Chordata > Mammalia > Chiroptera > Megadermatidae > Lyroderma > Lyroderma lyra. The sequence goes on along the minus strand of PVJL010000002.1, from coordinate 187,371 downwards.
CAACACAACTAAGACAGTGAACATTTCTGTCACCCCCAAAAGTTTTCTGGTGGCTTTTAAAATCCTGTCTCATGTCCCTCCATAGCCATCCTCACTTTTGTTCCCAGGCAACCACTGATCTTATTTCTGTTGCCATATATGAGGGTGCATTTCCTAGATTTTGCTATAAATCATATAGTATGTACAATTTCTGGGTTTGGCCTCTCACTCAGAATCATTGTTCTGAGATTTACCAAGTTCGTAGCGTGTTATCAAGAGTTCATTCTCTCTTCAAACCTCTTTGACTGGCATGAGAAAAAATTTTTGTCTTTGCTTGAAATTACATTCAGAAGAGATCCAAACAACTATAGGCCAAGAACAAACAAATTCACTTCAATTAAGGATGCAGAACAAAAGAAGAGTGGAAATGACTTTTTCTTGGATGATTAGACTGCATCTGAGAATATTGAGAAACCATTTATTAAAAGAAACATTTATTAGGAATCTTTTTTTGTCATATAAACTTTTAATCAGTTTTTATGCTCCCCTCCCCAGAAGAGAAGTCATTTCAGTCACTTCATTTAACTGTTAAGCAGTCTGTAGTATGGATATTTCACATGTTGTTTAAACATTTACCTGTTAATGGACATTTAAATTGTTTCCTTTTTTTGCTGTTATCAGTAAAGTGGGCACACACAAGGGTTTGTGCGGATATATGCTTTGATTTCTCTTGAATAAATATCTGGGCCTGAAATGGCTGGATCACACAGTAGGCATATATTTATCATTTTAAGAAACTACCAAACTGTTTTCCAAAGTGCTTATTTATTTTACATTCTCTCCAATACCAGGTTTTCTACATCTGTACCAAGACTTGGTATGGTTAATCTTTTTAATTATAATAATTTAGTGGGAATATAGTGGTACCACATCATATTTTTTTTTTGCATTTTCTAATGACTAACAATATTGAATGTATTTTCATGTGCATACTTATCATCTGTGTATTCATGAAGTGTCCAAACCTTTTGCTCAGTTTTTAATTGGGTTGCTTTAAAAAAAAGTATTGTCTTTTCAGGGTTCTTTATTCTGAATAAAAGTCCTTTGTTAGATTTATGATTTTAAAATGTTTTTCTCAGTCTTTGGTTTATTTTTTTCATCCTCCTGACAGTGTCCCCTGAAGAACTGAAGTCCTTAATTTTGATGAAGCTTAATTTTTTCCAATTTTTCTTCTATGGTTCATGCCTTTAGTGTTATATCTAAAAAATCTTTGCCTTATCCATGGTCACTAAGTTTATCTTCTATGTTTTCTTTTAGAAGTTTTGTAGTCTTAGGTTTTACATTTAGGTCTGTGATCCATCCTGAGTAATTTTTTTGTGTGTGTGTGGTGATAAATATGATTAAAGTTCATGTTCATGCAAATGGATATGCAATTATTGCAATAGAGTTTGTTGAAAAGACTAGCCTTTCTCTACTGCATGGGCCTTGCAACTTTGCTGAAAATCAGTAGTTCTTATATTTGTGATTCTTCTATTTCTGGACCCTATATTGTCCCTTGAACTGTTTGTCTAAGTTAACATCAATATCACACTATCTTGATTACTTATTCTTCCCACTTTGCTATTTTTCTATCTTGTTTTGGCTATTCTACTTTTTGAATTTCAATATGAATTTTAGAATCAATATGTCATTTGTCTATTTTTTAAAAAGCCTTTACAGCATTGATTCCAGTATATAAATATGTATCCATTTGTTTAATTGATTGCAAACTATCTTCCTTACTAAACTATCACTTCTGTGAGCCTAGAGGACTGTCTGATTTATGCTAATCACTAGCTTGTGCTGTACCCAATGTCTGCTGTTTTAAGCACTCAATAATTGTTTATTGTTGAATCTAGTTCTGAGAAAGTAGGTTCTTCCAGGCATAAAGTAAAGCCCAGTAAAACACAACCAAATACTATATTTATCAGCCAGTATCAACAGATTAGTGAGTAAGTGATAGAAAATGATACCTCTTCCAGATTATGCTACTGTGTTAAGGTTATTAAGTAAAGCTGGTCATTTGTGTGTCTATGCAAGCACCATCTCATATTAAATAAGAGAGCAAAGTTTTGAACTAACTGAAAGAAAGTGTGTTTAGACAGAGAGGTCTTATTATAATGGGTGTGGGTGTTGGGGGTGTGATTGAGAGGGATGGAGTGGGAGGAGGAGGACATGAGAGAAGTCATTGTCAGATCAGCCTGAGATTAAAGTGCCCCTGAACTTTCTGCAACAGAGGTGTACAATCTTTTAGCTTCCTTGGGCCACACTGGAAGAAGAATTGTCTTGGGCCACATGAATGCACTAACATGAATGATAACTGATGAGCTTAAAAAAAAAATCACAAAATCTCGTAATGTTTTAAGAAAGTTTACAAATTTGTGGTGGGCCACATTCAAAGCTGTCCTGGGCTGCATGCAGCACGTGGGCTATGGGTTGGACATGTTTGCTCTTTGAGTAGGTGGCTGTGTAGGAAAGGGGAAGTGTGTGGGTACATATGTACCAAGTGGGATTATATTGTCTACTAGAGGAGATACAAGAGAGCCCACATGAGTTTATTATATCACAAGACCTGGCAGTAATAATTATGCTAGTATAATCATGCAAGGATTGTAGACTAAAAATGTCACCCATGTCTTAGATGCTGGGATTCTTTTCTACTTTGTACTGTTTTTTGGTTTTTCAGATATTTCTACAATGAATACCTGAACAATATATAATCAGAGTTTTTTAGATGAATAATGTTTGCCATGTATTGTTTGGTGAAAATTATTTGTTTTACAATCTCATGGAATGCAAATAAAAGCTATCCTAAGAAGCACACAGTTTAGGTATTACTGAACTAATTTGACAGCATTATGGCTTACAAGATTTTATAGATATTAGAGTATAAAGCTGTTTAAAAATAAATATTTTTACTTAAAAATCTTAAAAAATTTTTTTTTTTTTGGAAAAGCACCAATTTTTATCTCGAGTTTTTATGACTTATTAACATGCCACCTGACCTTTGTACCTTTTGTGTGACCTGATGAATCTATAGATCTTTTAATCAATTCATTTGACTATGAATAACATTTCTGTAAATGAACTTCGTTCTAAAGACTAATAATTGTATTGGAAGCTGATTATAAGATTATGCTATTAATTTTGAAATTTTATATTTACTTCAGACTTTCCATATTATTATGTTTTATTATCCATGTTGTAGAATATAAATAAACGTGTTTCATTATTTGCTTGGGGTATTTAGCTACAGCTTAATGGATTTTATTTTGGCATATGTTAATGCCCCAATAATTTCTCTACCTGAAAGTATTTGGGTTATAAGTGAGACAGTTTCCAATAACATACTTTCTCTATACTGCAGTCTCTGCTTTAAAACTGGCATGGTTAAGAACTAAAAACCCTAATTAGTTTCAACTTTTGTATTGCTGATATAATTTCAATTAAATTCTTCTTTGAAAATTTATTAATCCATTATATTTGAAATATCATTATTTTATTCTCTAGTTACTGTCACTCCTAAGATCTTTAAATCATCACAAGAAATCACAGAGTAAGAATGCCCAATATGGGAGCCAATATGATTATCGAGGACTTTGCAATGTGGCTACTCCAAATTTAGAAGTGCTGTAAGCCTTAAATACACATTGGATTTCAAAGATCTGTTTTGAAAAACTGCATGAAAATATTTCATTGATACAGTTTCAATGATATTTTAGCTATATTGGTTTAAGTAAAATTACATATGTGACTCATATTTGTGGTTTATATTGTATTTCTGTTGGGTAGTGCTACCTTAGAGCTTGCTGCATCACCAAGGAGACATGTTCTACCAAAATTTGTTGGTGAACAAAGACCTCAATCTTTGCATAAAACATCAAGACTTAGTAAAATGGTTTCCACTCAAACGCTCTGCCATCATGTCAGTGTCCACTGGACCTCACTGAGGTGCCTCTTTCTGTATATTGCACGCCAGAACTTTCCCTGTTCTGACCTTTGGGTTATATTTTTGAGAAACATTTCCTATCAGCCAATGACTTACATGAATCCCAGTCATTCTTCATTGGATTAGGCTGAATCCCTATAGAATAGATTACGGATTAGCACAGAAAACTAGCTGACAGGAATTTTAAGTCAGCAATCAAGAGCTTAATGGAATAGACATTCACTCACTTAGGCTAATAGTGGTTGCTGTTGTCTGCAATTTAACGTGGAGGTGCGTGTGTTTTCATTCCAAAGGACTCAGTGTGCCATATCAGAACACACTCACATCATCACATCTTTTCCAGATTTTCGTTAAGTGCTTTTACTTTTTACAAAAAATCTTCAGAGCCTAAGACTCTTTTAAGCATGCACACATTTTTATTTATTTATTTATTTATTGGTTTAAGATTTATAATGTAGAATTAAATGATAAATACCAAAATTCAAAGCATAGTCTCCATAGTCTTGAGTTTTTTTATGTAATGAAGGTGATTTTTATAAAGTATAAGTTTTCCTATGGAGAGACTCCCTAGAGAAGTATCTCTATCTCTTTCTTAATTTTTTCCTGAAAACACAGCAGTACCATACTAGTTATAAATTGAAGTATCCTTTTTTTTGTGGTAATTTTATTGATGAAAGCTGCTATTTAATTTTAAACTACTAATATAAAAGGGTCAAATTGTTTTATACCACTTTTTATTAGAGATATGAACTATTAATTGCTATTATGTATTTTAATCAATAGGTTGTCACATTTTTAATAATCACCATATTTATTATTTGTCTGCTATGATTTATGTGTAATTATTTTAACGTGCATTGTTATGACTATTAGAAAAATGTTGTTAACATTTGTTTGAACTTTCAAATCTCTCTGTATAGCTATATGTATGTTAAAGGAAATGGTAGCATGAATTTCTACGTTTTTCTAAGACTGTGTAACATTAGATTTATACAGCTCTTTTCTAAGAAAAATGGTTCATCTTTAAAGGGATTTCATCGAACTTCCAGCAGCACTTGACAATATAGGGAGGGCAGCATTAACTTAATAAGCTTAAAATGCTCTAAAAAATTCATTTCAGTTATTTCTTTGGCCTCCCACAGGTATTTCCACTGCTATCCAGAGCCACAGCCTTCTAGCTCAGGTTGTTTGGATATGGTATGAGTTTACAAAGCAAAACATATAATTGTCCTTTCATACACCCCCTTTTAAAACTATCCTCTGAATTAAATGATCCTCAAAGTATAAAGTGAGACAGAAAGATCATCTTCTTTTTTAAAAAATGTGACTATGAAGTCATACATTCATGTGATACAGGGGCAAGGCAGGTGACATAAATGAGTGACACATGATGAGTGGGATTATGGAAAAATAAATAACTGATATTCTTTATACATCACTTAGGTATTATATGTATTTGGTACCAAGTAAGAGACTGAAGATAGGAGTATTTTAGGCAAGGTGGCATTTTTCTCTGTTATAAAAGATGATTTTAGGCAAAAAGTCTCAGACCATAGTAGTAACTCCATGGCCATAAGAGATGCAGGATTTATATACCACATAGTGAACCACTCCAAACTCAGTCAATAAACAAGAAAAATGTACTATTGCTCATATGCCAGTAAATAAGCTAAGAGAATTTTCTGGTCTTGGCTGGTATTTTGCCTGCATCTGCAGTCGGCATTGGGTTGAATAATGCTGTTGATCTTGACTGACTTCTCTCACGTATTTGGATGACTGGCTATAGTGGGTTAGGATGTCCTCAGCTAGGACAAATGGGTCCCCACATCACATGACTTTCCATCATTCTCTAGAATGAGATATTTCACTTGGAAAGTTTCTGAGAGAGAGTAGCACTACTCATGACCTGTTGAGGTTTAGAGGTTCAGAACTGATACTCTGTTACTTCTGCCACATTCTATTGGCCAAGTGAAGTCAGATGGCCAAGCCAGAATAAATGGGTTGGGAGACAGGTTCCACTTCTTGATGGGAGATGTTGCTAAGCACACAGATTTAAAAAAAAAAATGCATGAAAGATTAGGCCCTGATAAATCTACCACAAGTTTCTTCTACTTTGGCCTCTACTGAAGTAAGAATGGATACATGGCTTCTATTCTCACCTCATGGTTTAAGATGACTGCTGTAATTCCAGCCATCACATTGATTTTCCAGGCAAGAAGCAGTATCAAGAAGGAAACGTAACTAGGGCTTATGTCTGCCTTCTGACCTATCTAATGAGCTTTCCTTAAAGCCTCACTCGAACACTTAAGCTTATACATCACTGACCACTGCTGACTATGAGAGGATAGGAAATGCATGTGGTCTTTTATTTAATACTGTGCCAAACTAAAATAAGAAATCAGAATTCTGATGCTCTGAAAGCCAATAGTGAGTGAATAATCAGCATTATCAGACATATTAACCATAGGACTCAACTTACATTTTACTTTGATTATTGGGCAGTGTCTCAAACATCCTGACTTTTCAAAAAACTCCATGAGTACAGAAATTTTATGTAAAATAGCCTGTATTTTATATATTAACACCTAATTAAAATATTTTTAATTTTTATTTTGAAGTTATTTTAGAACTCCTGAGTATTTGTAAAGATAGTATAAAGAATTTCCAAACAATCGTCATCCTTAATGTTAACATTTTCCATAACCATAGTACAACTATCAAAAATAAGAATTTAAAAATGGTACAACATAAATCAGGAGTTAACAAGTTTTCAAGTAAAAGACCAGATAGTAATGATTTTAGGCATCTGTCACTACTACTAAACTCTAACATTGAAACGCAAAAACAATCACAGACTACATGTAAATGAATGAGAGCATCAGTGTTTCAATAGAACTTTATTTAGAAAAATAGGTGGCAGACCATATTTGACCCATGAACTATAGTTTGCCAACTTCTAATATAAACTAAAGACCTTATTTGATTTCCTCGGTTTTCCAACTCGTGTCTTTTTTTATAGAAAGAAAACAAAGGCCACTACATTTTTGTAGAGGGCAAAATCAAGAGGGCTCTAAGTGATTCTGTCTTTGGACCAGTCATTCCAAACCTTTAACACATACTTTGAACTTTTTATTGAATTAAATATATCTCAGGGTGTATCTCTTTAGTTTCTAGCTGATCATTTTGCTTTGGGTACTAACACAGTACTTGATACAAATTCTTGTGCTTTTTTCTTTCAGTCATATAATCAAGTTCTATCATATTTTTAATTGCTTAAAAATAGTTCTGTGCTCCACTTTGTCATGCATTTGGTTAACAGCACCAGTTTTACTTAGAACCACTTAGCTTTATCAGATTGCAGTTTGTTGAAGCACATGACCCATGGAAGATGAGTCTCAGAAGTGAAATTGCTGTATATAGCCATCACCAAGGAAGACAGGGTTGCTGAGGCTGCTGCTTTTTGACCATGACATTGCTAAGTTGATTGAACTGTTGTCATGCTTTGTATATACATTTTAGTTGACACTTTAAATTTAAACTTCTGAGCAATCACATTGGGGAAAAGTAACCAATGGCCCAGCAAATAAGATCCATAAACCTAAAGATCCATGAATGTGGAAAATAGGCCTCTGTATACAAAATGAGGCAGGAATATGAATATTTAGAATGAAGTAATAATTCATAACAAATTACAAAGTTAAAAAGCTGACAATGCAAATTACAAAATCAGAAACATCATATATTTGTATTAGTAGACTGCCCACCCTATCTCTGTAAAGTACCTTGACCCCTTTACATTTTGGCTACAAATGCTTTCCTTACCTCTTTGCCATTAAATATAAAATTTATTTTCAAACATCCTTCTATGGAGAGAACAGGCTTTTCTTTAAAAGATGTCTGATTAAAGTTTATTTTTTATTATTGACTTTTAAGAAAAGTTTATTTTCGCATATCATGTTACCCGTAATGACATGTAAATATCAAATTTTGAAAAATCTGTATCACATTTCTTGAATGTATGATTTCTAAGATTTCAGTACATTTGAAGTTAGCTTGTATAATGACTAATTTTAATACTCTTTAAATTGACAAACTATATCACGAATTACTTATTATTGTCTTCCTTGTTATGACTATGATGAGGTTTATGTCTTCATTTGTGTCCTCAGAATCTTCATTTGTGTGAAATCAGGAAGAATCAAATATTTTCTGGTCTTCCTATGCTTCATTCCTCTTTATTAATTGAATTATCAAACAAAAACCAATCTATAACTTCTGTTCATAATTTCCCCTCTTAATGAATGTTTCATTATCATACAAGAGGCTTCTTAGATGTCAGAGTAATTTCTGTTGATTTAATCATTTCAGTTGTTTCTATTTCATATTCCATTAATCTCTTAGTTTTTCCTTCATTCTTTAATAAAGAAATATAAAGATGACATGAAAAGGCACCCTTTTTATGTAACCAAAGCAGGGAGGTTTAATTTCTCACTTGTTCTAATACCTTCAAAATAACTTTCCATATTGCAGTTAAATAGTAGGTTCAAACCTAATTGACTTTCAAAACAAAATTTTTGTGAATCTTTGAATAGGCTGACCAGATGTCCTATTTTAAACAGGGCAGAAAACAATGGTATGTCCCACTTCCAACAATACATATGGTCAGCCTACTGACACCTTGGATTTAGCCCAGTGAGACTAGGCTGACCATATGTGCCATTTGAAATGGGACAGTACTGTTGTTTTCTGTCCCATTTAAAATGGTATATCTGCTCAGCCTACCTTTGAAACTACTTTTTATTGTACTTGACATATTGATGTACCCATGTTGGAAGACTTACGAAGCTTTATGAAAGTCAGATTTCTTCCATGCACATATATCTGGAGCTGCACCGTGTGGAGGAAGTCCTTGTGCTATGATGCTGGGTTGGTCAGAGCATGAAGGTGTTGAAGAATACCTGGAAGCCATTGCTACATTGGTATGACTAGCAAAAGCTGAACTGTAATGAAATTTGAATGCAAAACACATAAATATATCTACCAATTACAAACAAAATGAATCCCCAACTCAAGTTCCCCCTTAGCTAGAGCCGCCAAATCATCAGAGCCACCCAACTCCATGCAACACCCAGAAAAGTGTGATATAGGAAGACAGTTGTCTTAACTAGTTGCTGTTAAATTATCTTTTGCATATTTTGCAAAAATTTATGACCATGTGGTCATATTTTAAGGTCCTTTTCAGGGCTTTCATGTCCATGAACAAGTGAGTGGTCATAAGCCTTTGACCTCATAATATGCTTATCTCTGTTCCTTACCGTGCAGGAACTTGAGAGAAGTTTCTCAAATTTGATAGTAATCCTTTAAAAAATCATACTCCAGGACCAAAAACTTTAATAAACTTTCTGAACTATACATTAAAAAAATTTTTTTCCTAGCCAGCCACACTGAGCCTTTCTTAAAATGGGTCTGTATAAGTGAGATAGCCAGGGATTTATGGCTCATCGATTTGTTTATGATTCAATTTCTATTACTAATTTCTTACTATATTCTAAGTATAATACACAGGAATTCTACAATGTAAGAACAGTCCTCTGTCACCCACAGCCTTTAGGATTGGTTGGCATGTGGTACCACTACATTCCTCATATTTGGGTGAAGAGGAACATTCTGTATCAGGCATATGTTGCTGTGAAAACACTGCATAACAACCTGCCACACAATTATTTATACATTAATAAGTTCATAACTCTGTAGGGGTCAGCTGACCTTGACTGGGCTTACTCATGTATCTTTATCCAACTATGGGTAAACTAGATGGCTCTGCTGATTTATCTGGGCTTGTACCTATTTATCAGGTGACTGATAACTTTTCCAGGGTGACTTAGGCTGGGGTGACCGGGGCCACACTGGTCTTTCCTTGTGTCTCATTCTGTATCTACTATCCTGGACATGCTTCCATAATAATGGCAGACATGCAAGAAAAATCAGAAATACACAAGCACTTAAAAATATGGGCAAGCTGCTAATGTACCATTGGCCACATCGAATCACATTGCCAAAACTGGAGTCTGAGAGGGAATAACCTACAAAGTTACTTGGTTAAAAAGCTCAGATATTTGATGAAGAATTTGGGCCGGTTTTTGCAATCAATCTATCACAGTGTCCAAAATGGAACCCTTGATTTTCCTGACCAACACATTTGCTGTTGTCTGAACGTTTGTGTACTCCTCACTACCACCCCCCTGCCAAAGCATATGTTGTAATTCTAACCCCAAAAGATAATGGTATTAGTAGGTGGGTGTTTGGGAGGTAATTAATTCATGAGAGTGGAGCCCACATAAATGGGGTTACTGTGCTTATAGAAGAGACCCCACAGAATTCTCCAACCCTTTCCACTATGTGAAGAGGCAACACGGAAGCAAACCCTCACTAACCATGCTAGCATGGGCCTCCAGTCAGCAGAACTGTGAGAAATAAATTCTGTTGTTCATGAGCTACCTAGTCTGTGGTATTTGTACTAGCAGCCCAAACAAAGGCAGCATTTAAATCTATTCTTCTCCAACCCTCTCCCAGCTCTGCAACTGGTGCCAACCCTGCCTGCTGAGGACATAATACCTTCCCTTGCACCATAGTCAATCCATCAGTGTGACATTTATATTTCTAAAATATACCTAAAATTGAACAACTTCTCATATTTCTACCCTAGTATATACCACCCTAGTATTAGGCGCTGTCATGCTTTGCTTCTGCTACATCAATGGCCTCTTAGCTAATATTCCTGCTTTCAGTCTTGCCCTCCTGCCGTGTTTCCACCAGACCTGTGAACATTTTAAAAATGTAAATTAGATTGTCATTTTCTGCTCAAACTTTCCCATGACTTTTCTGTCAGACTTTCAATAAAACCCCCAAATTTTTATCATGGCCTGGAAGGCCATGCACAGTCTGGTCACTGCCTAACTTGCCCGGCCTTCTTTTTACACCATTCTGGCTCCACTGCAGCCACACAGCATGTCAGTGTTATTCCGTGAACATTCATAACCTCAGGACATTTGCATGTGCTATCTCCGTAGCCTGGAATATTGCTGATCCCATTGACTATAATACTTCATTCAAGTTTCTTCTCAAATACAACCTCTTGGGAGTGTCTTTTTTGATATCTTCTTTTAGTAACTTCCTGTCACTTTCTTTCTTGACCAACTTTTTTCTTCCTTCATAATATATCTTACAACTGGATATTATAATGTGTATTTGTTGAATTAAAAAAAAACCTAAGGAAGTGGACTAAAGTTCTAGGGGTGTTATACCTAGAATGAAGATATTCCCAAAGTAGGTCATGGTATACGGGAGAACTGACAGCACAGGAAAAAGTAATGTCTACCATTTCTGGTTATTTTAAATGTATAGCTTGTTGTAATAGCTAAATACCATCTTTATCTGGAAAGTATCTAGTAATTCTCTGTTGTCTAGAGTATATCTCTAAGTGTATCGTAGAATATGTGGACAAGTAGGAATTGTAACAGCAAGCTTAGTGCTCATTGCCTACATTCTTGCTCCCTTCTAACTTTAATCTCAGGTCTCAAAATGTGCTCTAGCATGCTGGGAAAATTTGGATGATCACCACCTCCTTCAACTGGGTGAAAGAGGGGCCTGTGTCACCATTAAATCAGAGGTTTTCACTTTTTCCTGTGCCATGGACTTCTTGGGCAGTCTCAGGAAGACTAGGAACTTCACAAAGTGCTTTGTTTCATTTATTTATTGAGCTGACATTCACATGGCATAAAATTGACCATTTTAAAATAAACAAACTCATTGACGTTTAGGACATTCACAAAATTGCGCAACCACCACCTTTATCTAGTTCCAAAACATTTCCATCATTCCAAAATTAAACCCTATACCTATAAAGCAATTCTCCTCATTCCCTTGTCCCCCAGAGCTCCGGCAACCACCAATCTGCTTCCTCTTTCTATGAATTTACCCATTCTGGATATTTCCTATAAGTGAAATCATGCAGTTTGTGACTTTTTGTGTGTAGCTTCTTTTACTAAGCATGGTGTTTTCGAGGTTCTTTCACGTTGTAGCATGTGTCAGTATTTAACTCTTTTTTATGCCCTAATAACATTCCATTGTGTGATTGTAGGCCATTTTATGTATCCATTCATCTGGTGATGGACATTTGAGTCATTTTCATTTTGATGCTATTGTGAATAATGCTTCTGTGAATATTCCTGAACCAGTATTTGTTTGAGTCCCTGTTTTTAGTTCTTTGGGGTATAAACCTAGGAGTGGAATTGCTAGGTTACCACAATGGCAACATGTTTTAAACTACATAATAAAAGATCTAGGTGTATAAAGGAAACCAATTACGTTGACACAGAGTTATCAAAACAGCAAATAAATTTGTGCTATGGTAATACGGTTTTTTATTTTGAAATATAATAAGATCTAATGGCGGGTCTAATATGCAAAGTGGTGATGAGTGCAAATAATATTTCAAAGTATTTGCAGCAATTATAATGTGGTGTGGTAAAGGCTAATGAAAATAAAGATGTATTTTCTTTCCCATCCAAATGCAACTTGCGGACCTGTGAATTCTATGTAAATGAGTCCAAAGTCTTGAAGTTCAGACTCCCAGTTAAGAACCCTTGCTTTAAAGAGGGGAGTGGTTATAAGAATGGACTCCCTGGTAGCCTCTTCTCTCTGTGTCTGTCTTTCTCTTGTCTCACATCTCCCTGCCATTCCTTCATCTTGTCATCTGTGTCTGCAAATCTAAGCTCAGCGGATCAGCTGGGACAGGTGCAGATCCACTGAAGTGGAGATGAAAGAACCCTCATGTTTCAGAGACATTATCACCAGGTTTTGAGCTGTTATCTTTTACCGTTTTCTGTATCAGTTAATTTCTGTATAACTCAAACAGTTAGGAATTAAATAACTTCTCTAAACCTAATGTTGTATAGTGATTCAGAGGATCTAAGGGTCTTATACACACATCATCTCATTTATTTAATCCTCTGAAAATTGTGTGGGTTCGTGCTATCACGTGAGTACATCCTGTCATTACCTTGGGTTCAAGATGAGGAAGCTCAAATGCAGAATGGTTTAGTCAGTCAAGTTAAAAAAGCAACTACATGCCTGTGGGCTTAGACCCTGGGATGGCAAGCAGATAAAAACTGTAAGTGCTTTTTCTGTTCAACCATGAAACCAGAAGTATATCCACATTTCATTGTTCACTTGGTTTTTCAGCATAAGGAATAGTTACTCTTATATAAAAGCCAACGTATTATAAATTGCTCTTCCAGATGAAAAGAGCATTAACATGAGAGCATTACCTATAGTTCACCAGCCTGAAAAGCTCCATCTTTCCTTTGTCTCAGGGGAAATGTCTCATAGAGGCCAGACATTCAAACAGGGTATTTTCCCATAGAAACATGTGAGATCGTATTTAAAAATCAGTTTTCATTTACCTGAAAAGGAAGACAAAATAGTACTTAACCCATATTTGAGGAAATCCAAACACAGCATGTAGTAGTTCTGTAGGTTCCTGAGAAGTTTTTCTAGAGAGGTTTCGGTGCAGTTGACAAGGGCATAAATAATCACAGTTATCTTGCTTTGAGTGAGAGAAAACCCATTTTTTGAGTGGATTAGGTTTTCTTCTTCCCCTAAGTTATTTACTCAAAGTTTAGTGTTTCTATTATGTGGTTTGCTCCCATGGAAGCAGAATGCACCTTATCCAACAGTGAGGAAGGAGGAAGGGGTGCTGAGCTCTGGCTATCAATATTTTATTGTAAAGGGAGACAAAGAGTACAGAGGGGCAGGTGAGTAGCAGGAAACAAATGTGATGCTGTTTTCAGTTTCTCAGAGGAGGTTTATATTAAACTGTATCTGCCAGCTTACCTTTTGCTTCGCTTTTACACTGTCGAACCTGATAATGAAACCCTTTGTGTACCTAGAGCTTACCTATCAGATGAGAACTACAGCATCTAGCTGAAGATATGGAATTATCCACATTTTAAAATGTACACAAAATATACTCAATTTAAAAGACACACATTTTGAAATATACACAAATATAGCACTGTACTACACTAAACTGGCACAATGTGAAGATACAGTTTCAAAAAGAATGATCCATATTAATTTATTTTGGAAAAATCCTATTTTAGTAAAAATAATTTAAAAGGTTAAAAACTAAACTGAGTGTTAGGTTTTCTCCATACAATCCATTGTTTTTCTTCTCTTACCCAATTTCTCCGAGTTGTTGGAAGACTATGACCTGATAGAGTTCAGAATCTTTCATGATTTCATAACCCATTGGAGTTCATTTGTCCAGAACTCAGTATTAATGAGGCCAAGGTCATTGCGTATTTTCTTTTGAGAAAAAGAGAAAAGAAGTCTTATTTTTTCCTAACATAATAGCATGGACCACAGTATCGAACCTACTATTTAAAAATTTGCATCTCTGGGGAAAAGAGGAAGTGAATAAAGGAGTAGGTAATGCAATGAACATTTGAAGATTGCAGAACTGATGGGGCCCATTTCATCCTGGGTGTAAAGCACATTAAAAGGTATCTGCAAAAGATACTCATCCTTGAATGTGTAGAGAAAAACAATGTGCAAGGACTAGAACTGTCTGAGCTAATAGACAGTTAGTAAATCTTTGTCCTGTTCTATGTAAAATAGAATCTTAGAGTTTTTTTTTTTAGTAATTTGCCAATGAGCCCAATAATATCACCATATCTCAAATTCATGTGCCATTTATAATGAAGTTTTTGGGTTTTTTGTTTGACCTGGTGGTTACGGTGCCCAATATTGAGTGGCAATTTATCAGAAAATCTATGGAAATGAAATGTGTAAACATTTTTAACAAGCCTTTTAACATAGGCTTGTTAAAAACTTCGTTATGCTTCTTTGATAGGTATATTTCTATTTTTACGACACATACACACGCATGCACACACACGTAGACACACATCACATCACAGCTATAGAGGTGTTTATTTTGCTGGCAAGTCAAAATGAGTGAACTATAGCTTTATTTTTTCAAATTATTCACAGAATGCTGTCTACTGAACACTCAGATTTCCTTTTTAGAAGTCAGAAGTGGCAATGTGGCTTTATCAGAGATATGTAGATAATGATTTCTTAGTGGCATGTTTAAAGAGAAAAACTTGAGAGTTTGAATGATGACCTAAGCATGTATTGAAGTAAATTTATGGTGTCTTATTTTTTATTAATTTTCTTTAAATAGATTAATTAGAAAATTAAAAGTAATGCTAATTCTTACAAAATAAGCTCAAAGCAAATATTGCTTGATTATATATAAAGTGTAATGTAATTCTATTAATAAAGTATAAAAATAGGATGCATTTATTTCACTTTATTTTTCTAGATCAAGCTGTTACCTTTATAAAAAATTATGCAGTAGGCCATATGGTTTTATCAAGCTAGAAATTGTATTTCTTGGCAAAATAACTTACTTTCTGATGTTCTTGAAATATATGGAGAGAACGTTATAAGACTTCAAAAGGAAATTCTATCTATTTATATTTTAGCTGATTTTGAACTATATTTTTCAATTACAGTTGACATTCAATGTTATATTAGTTTCAAGTGTACAGCATAGTGTTTAGACATAGTACCCACCTGACACCGTACATAGTTATTACAATATTATTGACAGTATTCCCTAAGCTGTACTTTACATCCCTGTGACTATTTGTAACTGCCAATTTGTACTTCTTCATCCTTTCACCTTTTCCACCAGCCCCCCCTCCCACCTGGCCACCAATTTTGAACATAAAAGCACTTAAGAGCTGAGCTTTCAGAGCCATCCTTCTAGGATTTCTTGTTATCTGTGCAAAATATTGCTAACATGGCCTGCTGATCTTAGCAACGACAGTTTCCTACACAAGGCATGCTTTTCAGAGGATGATTTTACCAGATCACTTTCCATGAATTGCAAATAAATCAAGGTTGAATTTCACCAGTTTAAAATATCAAGAAGTCAACTTAATTGGAAAACCTTTGCAACAGCTTTAAAACATAATCTGTATTCCCGAGGAAGTGTTAAACATTTTTAAATGTGCTAGAAAGTAGAGACTTAAAAGTGTGAAACCGCCCCCCACCCCCCTCCCCCCGCCTTTCTTTATGTCACAGAGTATTTTTACGGAAAATGCAGGTCTGCTAATTGTGTATACAATGCCTGCAGTTAACTGATGCACATAATAAAGTAAAAGCAGACATTTCTTCTTCTTATGCAAGGAGAAAAATGGGGCCATCTTCTGGGAGCAGTTTGGGTTGTCCCATAATGAATAAGGTAGACTATCAACCTATAATTATTTTCAGGGAAGTTTTTTTGCACTTGTCTGAAAATTGGATGAGCAATGATTACTATCAGGAAGATAGTACTGGAATCTGGACTTTGTCTAATAGGTTAGGAGAGAATCAACTGCTTTCAGTACCTGGACCTTTCATGAAGCATGTGAAATCTGTATTTAGTAGTCTCTTTCTACCCTATCAGTGCTATTTATTATTTACTCATCTGAATAGCAATGTTGTACTGAACCATAAGCAAACTTAGGAACTTACAGGTTTACATACAACTTTGATTCATCCAGTGTGTATACCGTTATTCCTCATAATTCATGGATTTTATAGTGACAAATTCACCTCCTCATGTTATTTTTTTGCATCTCTGCTGATTTTGATGTTTGAAATGGGCTCCCAGCATAGTGCTGAAATGCTATCTATCTAGTGCTCCTAGGTGCAAGGATGTGATGTGCCTTCTTGAGAAAATATGTGTCTTACATAAACTTCATTCCAGTATGACTTATACTGCTGTTGGCTATGAGTTGAATGTTAATAGATCAACAATGTATATTAACTATGGTGTCTATACACAGAAACATACATAAAACCATGAAACAATATTATGTATTGGTTGAATGATAAAAATGTTGGAGGCAGGCCAGCCAAAATCTAATCCTGCATTTCCTCTAGGATTAATTGTTCAGCATTTACTAATTCAGTGTTCACAGCAACCTTATAGAATGTAACTACTGCAAATAATGAGAATCAACTGTATTAAATATGTGTAATTACAAGCTAGTGGGCTTCAACCCAGAGATTCAGGGACCAAAGGCACAGTTCCTGTCCCCATTGGGCTTACCATTTGTTGAAGAGGTAGCTCACAGTGGAATGATTAGAGAAAGTATTGAGACAGATACAGGCAGGGTGCTAAGGGGAGTCTCATGCTGCCCAGGTGTGCCCAGGTAATAACATACATACCAGGAGCTGCACGCCTGAGGAGATGATAGCAACAACAAAGAAAGGATGTACAGCGCATAGGAGAATGTGAAGAAAATGAGGTTATATGCTTATTTTTCAACAGAGAATAATGTTGGTGGAGCTCTGACTCACATTGGTACCTTGTTACAGAAGTACACTGTGGCAAAATGCTTCCACCTCCTGCCAAAATGAACACTGAGGAAAAATGAAGAACACTGAAGAACTCCAACGAAAAGTTACAGAACAGAAGTAGCCACACTCCTTAGGAGCCTGATTCATCCACAGCCTTCATCAAAAGGTAGGGGGATAAATTATGTGTGTGTGTGTGTGTGGGTGTGTGTGTGTGTGTGTGTGTGTGTGTATATATACACACACACATGTATGTGTATATGTATGAGTACACACACACACACACACCCACACACACACACACAAGACTATTATTCAACCATAGAAAAGAAGGAAATCTTGCTATTTGCAACAACATAAATGGAACTTGAGGGCATTGTGCTACGGGAAGTAAGTCAGACAGAGAAAGACAAATATCATGTGATCTCACTTCAATGTAGAATCTAAAAAAATAATAAAATTTTAAAAATTTGAACTCACAGATACAGAGAGCAGATTGGTGATTGCCGGAAGCCTGGTTTGTGGGAGGGGCAACATGGCTGCAGGTGATCTGAAGGCACACACTTTTACTACCAAATAAATGCGTCCTGGGCATACAAGGTGCAGCATGGTGACTATAATTAATAATACTGTGTTGTGTATTTAAAAGTTACTAAGAGAGTAGACCTTTGAAGTTGTCACCAAAAGAAAAAAAGAATTGTAACTATGTGTGGTGAGGAATGTTAAGTAGACTTCTTATGATCATTGTGCAATATATACAACTATCTAATCATTAGGCCATACACCTGAAACTAATATGTTATATGTCAATTATATCTCAGTAAAAAAAGAGAAAAATATGCAATAGTAAAAGGCAGAAAAGTACTTTTATTTATTCAACAAGTATTTATTGGGTGATTTCTACGTGCCTGCAAATTGTTCCAGGCACTTGGGATGTGATAGTGAACAGAAAAGGCAAGGGTGTGGCCTTCTAGTCGGATGAGATAAGTAAGTAAATAAATCCAAAAAAATGTAAATGAATGTAACCATTAATAAAGCTTACGAACATGGTAAACAGTTAATGAGATAAAGGGTGACCGAGGGGTGACTTTAGTTTGGGCAGACCACTCGGGGAATTTGGAGCTGAGAGCTGAAAGATGAGAAAGTATAGGTTTGAAGACAGGACATTTCACGTGCCATGAGCCAGGATCTGGGTGGACATGTACAAGGCTCAGAATGCAGACTTGTGTTGCTTTGAGAGGGGATTTGGAGAAACATGAGTTAGGAGATTAAGTTGGAGAGCCTTGTAGATGTGGAAAGGTGTGTTTATTTTACTCCATCGAAAACAGAAGCCCTGGAGAGTTATTAGTAAAGGAGTGATTTTATATTACATTAATTAGTAAGAGATCATTCTGTTTTATTTAGCTAAAACATTGGGGTTCAGTAATAGTGGAAAGCAGGGTGCTGTCAATTGGGTAAGGGATGATGGTGCATTGGCTCAGGGACATAGCATTGGAGGTAGATGGATTTAACATACAGCAGACTCTCCATTAACTGGAACTTAAGCAAATTTTGCCAGTTGTTTGAGAGTGCCCATCACTTGAATTCTGGTTAACAGAGAGTCTACTAATATTTCCAGAATCTACCAATCCCTATGGATGCTGGGTAATTGAGAGTCTACTCTGTTAATATATTTTGCATCTACTTCAGCTAGATTAAACTAGATGGCCACCAATGCTCCACATGAACCTCCCAACATAATTCTAATTTTCATTTGAAGGGTACGATGTACAACACTCAAATGTTCATTTATTTCACCGTTTCAAAGCACAGCTTATGATGTATGTCTGTGGCCTGCTCCCAAAACTTGGGGTTGACGTCGAATTGTGAAAAGAAATAAAATTCTGCCCCGAAATCTCATGTTCTAGGCAGGTTATTTTGTAACACTTGGTGACTAGAGCCTTTAAGAAGCTTTCCCTACTCCTCTCCTCCTTCCTGCCTTATGCTCACTTCTGAAAACACTCTTACTCAGACAATGAGAGGTAGGCTGTGTGAAGGGCGCCCTTCCCGATAAGAAACCTGTGAGTTTTTTTTAAGAACTAGTGGCTTAGGTTAGTGAAGCATGACTTCAAGACTAAAACTTTCATACTGGATGATTCCTAGGTAGAACATTGAAGAAAAAAACTGAAATACAACTTAAAATTGGGGTTTTAAAAAGGCAACAATATGAGGAATTCAGCAATGTTGGCTGGAGAAACTAACACCCTCTAAAGTGAGGGCTTCATATATTGGAGTATGTGACCGTGGCACAGGAGGAAGGGTAAGAGAATAAGGAATTATGCAATGACCTGGGCAGGTGGGGCCAAGATATCAAGAAGCCAACAGCCACTGTTGGAGCATAGACCACCCTCAAAGTCCATGGTCAGAAAAATTTTCATAGTAACTCAGCCAAAAAATAGTTTAAGATCTCAGTCAAGTCCTGAGTCCTGCTTTCTGATAGACATAACTTTCCGAAATGGTCCTAAATTTGGGTTCTGTAAGAACCCGTCTTTCTTTCCTAGACCCCTATTAAAAGACTTTGTTTGTCAGAAAGCAGCCTCAGTGCATTACTTAGACAGTTGGGTAATTGAAAAACATGTAAAGTTATAATGAAGGCAAAGGATAAGGTGCAGCAGGAGAATGCAAAACCAGCAAGCAGAGAGGACTGAGCCGTCCAGGTAGAGCTCAAGCTCCTGTCTCCATCACGCAGGATGCACTTTGTCTTTTGATCATGAACCACCAAAATATAATAAATACACGTGCAACAGCTTGGTCTTCGGGGAGCTAAGGCTCAAGCTTACTGAGGGATATTTTCTATCTCACAGCTCAGGTAGCTAAAAGCAGGCTTTGTGAACAGGTAAACAGGTGCAAGCCATTAATCCATGGAATTTCAAAAAATGGTATAGACAAGCTGGTACTGGATGCCTCTAGGGGAATCCTGAACTTTTAACAGCATATTATAAATTACTAGCTGGTGTATTTCACCTCTGTCTTGGCCAAGAATCAGTATCGTGGTTCCCGGTGTTATTCAGGATAAGCACAGAGGTACCCAGGGTCAATTGCAATGTAACCTTATCCTTATATAGTCAGAAAAGTGAGTCATGTAAAAATACCTGAGACCAAAAACGTTATAGCATGTTCTGTGACGGGCTTGTCATACACTAGACTGGGTACGAGTACAAGTCTTTGATTAGCTGAAGAGATCATTAAAAGGCCAGGAAGAAGTAATTGGATTCTGAAGCAATAAGGATGAAATAAAACAGAAAGAGTGATAGTGTCTTAGGTTGATTTCCCTAGAATCAGATAGTAAGACAGAACATTTGGATCTTAGTGTTCGTGTGGGTGGTGGTGCTAGTATACCTCTGTAGGGGAGTGGGGATGTGAGATGGGGAAGAGAAAGAAGACAGCAAAAGTGTGTTATTGCTGCTGTGGCCAAGAGGTCCACAAAACCATTGGGTGATTCTGGGATACAGTATAGAACAAATGTGGATTTATTCTAGCCAAGGGCAAGGAAATTGGGGTTTGTATCCACCTTCTCTCATCTGGCTTGGTGGAGGGCTTCTCCCCTAGGTGGACATGGATGCTCTTAACTCCCTAGCATTTGTGCTCTGCCGTATACATGAACCAGGGGGACTCCAGCAGCCAGAGGAAGCTCTCAGGCACAGAGTCCCAGATATTTGCCACTGGAAGGCCCCATCAGGTCAATGTGTACAAAAATTATGAATTCCAAAGGGATATAGATGGAGTACCTACAGTTTCTGCTACAAGTGATACAACAATGGTGATAATCATGATATTACTAGAGCCATCATTTATTGAGTAACTAAGTTGTATATTTTATCATTTAATTCTTATTTGTTGAACCCTCTATGCCAGGTTCACGGGTGGCAAATATATATATATCTTATCACCACAATCCTGCAGCATATATATTATTCTAATCTTCAGTTTACATATGAGCAGATGAGGTTGAGCAAGTTTAACCAAATTTTCTGGAGTAACACACATAGGAAATAGAGTTGGCATTTAAACTCTGGTTTACCTCCAAAACCATCCCTTGGGCATTAGTGGAATCCTTAATTAACTAATTAATCTTTCATATTTTTCTGACACCTATTTATTAATGAGTTGGCAGGTGCTATTTAGATTTGGGGTTACAAAACAAAAATTGCCCTTGTTCTTTAGGAGCTCACATGTTTGTGGGAAAAGAAGACAGGCATATATAGTGATGTAAGGGCTGTAATAGTAGTACACTGCAGCTCTCAGATAGAATCAAGCCAGAGTATCAGTTGTTGCTGCATAACAAATTAATGCCATAACTTAGTAACTTAAAACAATAAGCATATATTATTGCTTGTGAACCTGTGGTTGAGCTGAGGAGTTCTGATCTGACCTATGCTTGGCTGATCTTATCTGGGTCTACTGGTTTATCTGCAGTGAGCTGACAGGTTGGCTGAGGGCTAGATAGTCTAAAATGGCTTTGCACACATATCCGGGAAGTGATTGGATGAAGCTGGGTCAAATCAGTTTCCCAGCAGTCTAGGCTGGGCTTCTTCATATGATGGCTGGGGAAGGTTTAAGAGAGTGAACGGCAATGTGCAAGACTTCTTGAGGCCTAGGCTCAGTACAGTCCCTTCTGCTGCATTATAAAGACCAAAAAAAAAAAAAAAAAAAAAAAAAAAAAAAAAAAAAAAGGAAAAAACAAACAAACCCTCATAGGACTATGTGGAAATAGACTCTCCACCTCTTGGTCAGAAAGAGGAGCTTCAAGGTCAACTTTCAAAAGAGCATTGACATAAAAAGGGGACGATCTAGATTGCAATCTACCAAGGATAGAAACATCGAAATTAAAGTTTGCAGATGACAAGGTGTTCCCCACCCCACCCCCAACCAGATAAGGTAGGAAGCCAATGTAAGGCAAGGAAGATGGTAAGTATTCAAAGATACAGAAACATGATGCCCCGTAATGCTGTCAGGTGACTTGGGAATGCAGCCATGTAGTGGTAAGGGAAAGCGAGGAGTTCAGCACCTTGAGGGAGAGCAAGATTAAAGACTAGAAGTATGTAAACATGTGCCAGAATGCAGGAAAATAAAAGCTAACGTGCAGGCAGAATAATGTTTATGAAAAAGTGACAAGCAAATGAGAAGTTGAATAAAGATCAATGAATGGATGGTTGGTATAGGAATATGGTTAACAAAATTGTAAGATTTCTCTTAGGAGAGGATTTGTTAGGATTTATGTTTATTGCTAGAAGGAAAGGAGGGAGGAAAGGAGGGAGGGAGGAAGCAAGCAAATAACGTGGTGGGTGCTTGAGAAAAATGTGAGGTTCCATGTGGGCCTAAATGCAAGACCTTTTCCAGCCTGACTGTATTGGTGCTCCAGGTAGGTAATGCAGTGAGTGATGCAGATCACGTGACAGGATTTCTATCTGTGAAACACCTTTCATGAGCATGCTTAGTGAATGGGTCTCTGTGGAAACTAATCAAGGGTTTTCAGATTATGGTCTCAAACTGAAATTCCAAGGGTCTGGATTCTCATGAGGCCAAATTTCTGGGGCACAGTTCTATGAGTCAGTGGGCCCCATTGACCTTAGGGATATATTTATACAGAAATCTGTGCATGTGTGTTTCCATGGGTTTGTGGGTGGGGGAGGGGCGTGTGTGTGTGAAATGGTAATTGTTAGTTCATGGGTTTCTTTACTCTAAGACTGAATTGTGTACATTAAATAGAAACTTTATTCAACAGTCGTCCTAAGTGACTTTTATTGTTCTCCTGGGCCCATTGTTTTAAGTGGGGAGCTCGCCCAAGTCACCAGGTGCAGGAAATTTTAGTATGAGGTTTAACAAACTGATACTAGCATCTCCCGCTCCTGGGAGGTAGAATGGGAGACCCTGGGCCGTTACACCCACTGTGTTGGCTTGGGAAATGTATTATATTCATTCTTCTCTCCCCAATATACTGGTGTTTCTTTGCTCCCTGTATTTAAAAAGTGAGATAAAGAGGGTATTTTTTAAAGAGGTAAAATAAACATAAAATAGCATAATGAAAGGTAAATAAATAACATAAAGCTGATAGCAAAGATACAAAATCCAGTGAACACTCTCTGGGAACCTAATAATTGATTAGTTAATTCATTCATCTTTCCTTGGGGAGTGGGTGCTTCTCCATTCCATTTACCCACCTCCCCTCTAGAAGTGAGCACTGTTGTAAATTTGGGTCAATTTCCTGATTTTAAAGAAGGACCCAATGTGAATATGTCTCTGTGCAATATGTTTTTAATTTTCACTTCCTTTGAGCTTTATAATAATGATCTTGTGTTCATACAATCTACAGCAGCAGTGTCGAACCTTTTGGTTTCCCTGGGCCACATTGGAGAAAGAATTGTCTTGGGCCACACATAAATTGTACTAGCCATAGCTAATAAGCTAAAAAAAAAGGCTGTATAAAGAAAAGTCTCATAATGTTTTAAGAATTTGTGTTGAGCTGCAGGTTGGACATGCATGGTCTACAGATTTACTCATTGCGCTGAACATTTGTGTTTAAGATTCACCCGTGTTGTTATAGGTAGCTGTAGTGTCACAGCTGAATAATGTTACATCGTGTGAATATATCTCAATTTATTTATTCTCCTGTGGATTGACATTTCTATGTTCATCATCTGCTATTATGAAAATGATCATTTTAAAATTTATCTCCTGGTACATGTGCAAGGGCTTACATGTGGAGTGCAAGGGTATAAGTTAGAAAGGTGACGGATCATTCCAGCTTGCCTGGAACTGAAGGAATTCATTCCCAGGATGCAGGATTCCCAGTGCTAAAACCAGGAAGGCTCAGGCCAACTGGCATGTGTGTTCAACTTTCCGACATAATACTTAACTCTTTCCCAAAGAGATAGTAGCAATTTACACTCCCAAACAGCAGTCAATGAGGATTCCCCTTGAGAGCCATTCTCCCCATGCTTGGTGTTCTAAATATCTTCATTTTTGCCACTCCATTGAGTGTGAAGTGGTACCTTACTGTGATTTGAGTTCCCTGGTTACTAATGAGGTTCAATATTTTTTGTTTTGTTCTCCATTTGTGTTTTCTCACTGTGAAATGTCTTCTATATCTTTTGTCACTTTTCTGTTGGCATGTTTTGTCAGGCCCATCTTATGCACCTCTTTGTATTCTCTTGGCTTCACTGGCACCTGGAACAGAGTTTGTCAACTGTAGCACTCGTGGCATTTTAAACCAAATAATTCTTTTATAGAGGACTGTCCTGTGCATTATGGGATACTTGGCATCATCCTTGGCCTCAACCCACTAGATGCCAATAGCTCTTCCAGGTGTGACAACAACAGCAACAGAAATCTCTAGACATAAAAATACCTCTAGTCAGACGTTGCCCTGGGGGACACAATTGTACGTGGCTGAGAAGTGCTGACCCAGATCCTTAGCAGCTTGCTCCTGTGAGGGAGAGAAGGAAGGAAAGCAGATGTATCCCCTCTCCATTTTTCCCCCGGGTGGCCTCTTCCAAGGGTATGTCCCTCTACAGCATGTTTAGAGGTGTCCCATGTCATTTAGCAGATGCATTTGCTGGGCTACTGCCTGGGTTTCTTTGTAGTTTATGGTAACACAGTGACCAAAATGGTAACATGTCAGTTTGTGTTCCTTCCTATTCTTTTCTGCTTTTTTTTTTGGCCTCGGGATTGCGTATTTCAATTAAAGCATTAATACTTAATGTTGGTCTCCAGGTCAGTTTCCTAGGGAAACTGAGCTAAAACACGTGGTCGTAGAAAGAATACCTTGTGGATTCTGGGCTTGGTTTGGTAACCTCTCTGAAAGCAATAGTGAACACATTTTTTTTTTTTTTGCGGTAAATTAAAATGAAAATAAACCTGGGTATGCAGCAGAATCACGAATTATTTAAGCTTTTACCTGTTGTAAATTGGGATAAGACTTAGCTGGAAGGTCAAGTGTTGTGACAGCTAGTAGCTACAGCATATAGTGATTATTAGAGCAGCGATGATTATATGGATTTTGCAGTAGGTTGACGACTTTTGACCTGAAAAAAAAATGTTATGCTGAGGGTAGTTAATTGCCAAATTAAGGCATGCTCTGAAAGCCAAAGGGCATTTGTGGCAGCTTTCTTATTTAATTGAGGTAGCATTGGATCACAACATTACATAAATTTCAGGTATATAACATTAGAATTCAACATTCATATATTCTACATCGTGATTACCACTGAAGTCTAGTTTCCATCCATCATTGTAGTCTATGGCAGCTTTAAAGAGACTTAAATGTGATCATTATAGTGCAGACTATTATGAAATCCAGGCCCAGGATCTGACTTCAGGGTTCGCAGAGAAGCAAGGGAGACTACACAGCTTTGTAAAGTCTTCTATTTCAAACTCAGGGCACTGACAAGGATGCAAAATCTAGGTTGAGTTCATTGGGTGGATGAGATTGAGAACCTTGAACTTCTAAATTTCCCTTAACCATCTTGGAAGACAGGAGCAATCCCTTCTCATCTCCAGAACAGCCTCCCTCACCCAATGGCCATACAAAGGTCTCACCAGAAGCAGGTATCTAATAAGATGATTCTCATTCTCCTTAAGATTTTTTCTGCTACTCCTAATGGTGTTAAAATAATAACTAGAGTATATTCTCAGCAGAAGAAGTATCAGCCCTTAGCCAGGAAAAAATAGCTTACTCACTGAAAAAATTGAAGTACCTGGCTCATGTGTGCCATCAACACCAAGGAAACCCATGTGGAAGTGGACTTTGAATGTGGTGGAGGGGAAATAAAGTAAAGCTGGACCAAATATGGTTTTTTAATACAGGGGCATGCACTTATAACTCAAGATTCAGTCATTTGTCAAGGACACTTGAGCCTGGTCCTGATAGTTTTTTTAGGATGGTTCTTTGAAGTCTGGATGCTATGATGACCTAGAGCATGGCATCCAACCTTTTGCCTTCCCTGGGCCAGATTGGGAGAACTGTCTGGTACTACACAGAAAATACATTAACACTAATGATAGCTGAGGAGCTAAAAAAAAAATTGTAAACAACACCACATCTCATGATGTTTTAAGAATTTGTGTTGGGCCACATTCAAAGCCATCCTGGGCTGCAGGCTGGACATGCCTGGCCTAGAGCAAATGAAGAAACAATTTCACAACCTCTTTGACACAGTCTTGATAAAGGGCCAGATGGCTCAGGGAAGAGGGATGTTAGAATGGTTGTTAAAATGGTTTTAAGTACTTTCTGAGAACCTACCACTTAAGTATGTTCCTAACTGACTAAGAAGGCCCAGAGGATACACCATTCTCAAAGAAAATTAGGTGTTCTCTGGAGCGGGTGCTGGCGCCTTTGAAAAGCTCTCCAAAGCCTGTCATCTGTGGACTTGGTTGGTGTTCAGATGAGCTTCCTGGCATCGCCGGGGTGAGGGGACCCAGGGCAACAGGGAATGAGTAGCAGCTTTTATTAGGAGCATCAAGGTGAACTTAACTACCATCACAGGTAGCAAAATGAAAGTGTCAGTCAGGGTGCCTTGAACCACAGGGATCTGACAGTGGCCAAGAGAGCCTGGAAATCTTTGTGACAAAATAATTAAACAGCTGACTGGGATGCTGCACAATTTGGATAATCAGGAAAAATAATTTTAAGAGGATACAAACCATGGAATAGCATTGTCTCTTACCAAGTTTCCACATCTAAATCAGTTCATAGGCGGCAAAGGAATTATGACGGCTTATGCTTATCTTCATTCCATTTTTAATTATTTTTATATTTTATGCATTGTTATTTTATATTTATCTGCTAATGATAAGTGGGGCTATTTCCTATGGAAAATATTGCTTTACTTCCTGTAAGAGTGAGGGACAACTTTCACCCTCTTTTAAACTTCTGTTCTACATGTAGATACTGTCTCTCAGGCTCAGCTGCCCTGCCTTGTTTTGCGAAGGGCCTAGGGCTTCATGTCCAGATCAGTGATGTTACTGCCATGCTCCCATAGGTCTATCCTGCCTTCTTCATTAGTTTACTCTCTATCTAGGTTCTCTGGTTTCATTTCTGCCATTGTTATGGTGGGGAAGGGGGTGCTTAGATATTTCCTTTACTATCTAGTGAGCCAAATTTATTATTTAGAAAATGTGTCTAGGACCTATTTGTATTTCATAGCATCAGGAAACTGCAGATTATCTAGCAGTACTACCAATGTGAAGTAACTTTGGCTCCCTACTAACATCTTTGGCAGCATGAAAATTACCAAATGTAGTTAGCAAACACCCAGTGCACTAATCATAATGGAATTGGGTTTGGCCCAAGAAGTACTTGATTGAATAGATCAGAGAGCTGTTTTTGTCATTGTCAAATATCTTGCTCACGTGGTTCGTAGATGTTGATCAGAAGGCCGGGCCTGTGGGCATATATTTTGAGTGACATTTCTCTAATCAGAAGGAGCGAGCTCAGCCAGCTCTCCTCTCCATGCATTCCTTCAAATACATTTAACACAGATATTCAACATACGCTGAGCTGTCCCTCTTGTTTCAGCTGTTTCTTGGAAACAGGCTTGTATATAGTACTTTTTAGAAAGATTTTCATGTATTTCATAGTTTGACATGTAAAAGGACAACTTCTTAACTTTCCAGATGCTGTCATCTTTGGAATTGCCAAATCTCTGTACTCTGAGTGAGAGAAATGTGAGTGAACTTGACTGACAAGTCATAGGGTAGAGCAGGGTTCTTACGCCCACAGAGACCAGGCAGTATAAGAAACAGTGTGGGTGGGAACTATGCAAACAGAGGGAGCTGTGCCTTTCTGAATGCAGTGACCTCCAGTCTGTTACTGCTCTATGGCAGTGTGGCTCCTAGATATTTTAAATTTTTAAGAGAAGCTTGAAAGCTAGAGTTTTCTAATATTAGATTTACCAGTTTTTAAACACTGATTTATTAAAAGCAAACAAAAATATGCAAACACCAAAGACCCTGATTATGTAGGGAATCAAAACCCATTTGTAGGCAACCTACGAACGGAATCTAGCCTGCAGATAACTTCCAGTACACAGCATGCAGCTTGAGATTTCAAAAAGCAAATCCTATCTGCATGGCAATTTGATTATATTGTGTCAAAGAGAATCACTTGTAGGTCTTATTTATTTTTTATTTTGCTTGTTGGTTTTTTTGCTTGGGATTCTTTTTCCTACTAAAACTTAAAAGCCTAGTGGATACTGTATGAATTACAGCTGCACACTCAGCAAAGATTCTCCATGTGTGTAACATGGAAACAACTCAGAATCTCAACAAAGCTACACCATGACCCAGCGATAGTCCCACTAGGTTTAGATCCAAGGAAAATTAGTGCATAACAGATCTATTCATAATAGTCCAAAATGGGAAACAAGCCAAATGTTTGGCCACAAAAGGATGATAAATAAATCTTAGTTTATTTTTCATTCAATAGAATACTGTGTAGCAATAATAAGAACATGCTATTGATACAATAACATGGATAAATCTCACAGCCATTATTTGGAGCAAAAGAAACCAGACACACCAAAATGTGTATTTGTATGATTCCATTTATAAGGAGTTCAAGAACAGGCAAAACTAATCTGTGATGACAGGACTCAAAAAACTAGTTTATGGTGACAGAACACTGCAGGGTACACAGCACCTGTCCAGAGTGCTCTTGTCTGTCTCATGAGCCAGCAGGTAGTTTTATGGTTGTAAGCAGTTGAGATTTCTGCACTATATGCAATAAATAAGTAACAAAATGGGCAGTGGTGGTTAACATCTGCTTTTGTGGCTCAGGGATGACCTCTGAGTCACTTGAAGGAGGTTTTCAAGTAATGCTGTTTGCCGTAGGTATGAGAGAACTGGGGTTGAAGGTCAGTTCTTCCCTTTTCTCTCTAGCATGTGGTGTCTCCATGACAAATACATGTGCATGAAGGCATTTGGCTCCCCGTGCAGCATGATAGTCCAGTGTTTTCAAATCTTCCAGGTTCCCCATCTATGAAATAGGAGTTCTTTTAGCCATCACAGGAATTTGGAGTTTTGTATAAAACCTACCAGACTTGAAGGAGTTGTGCTTTTGGGAGAATTATTGTGTACACGAATCCCATACCTTTCCCTGCAGCAACTTAGTCCCTTCTCATAAGAAAAAAAACAATCATACCAGAAGAACACTTCTCCCTTCACTCATAAGTTTCATATTTCTTTAAAGTTGTCTAAGGAATAGACTTACGGGAAGAAAATACAACCCCAGTCTGTTTCTCTGTGGCTGGAAATTTGTGTTACCGTGCAGATTGTTTCTCATGCCCCAGGGTAGGTGCGGCCCTGATAGGGAACAGTTGGGAAGGACCTAAAAGAGCTCCCAGCCTCTTTTATTTGGCATTTGTTCTTTAGGGCAGAAAGTGGGCCAAGGAGAGCGTGTCTGCAGTGGAAACCAAAGGAGTAAGTAACTGAAGAAGCCTAAGTGTGTGCCAAGCCCATAAGCCTGGATGGCTTCTGGTGGTACAGTCACAGCTGTGAATGGCAAACACATGTGTAGGTCGTAGTTGCTTATCACAGCCAATTGCTTATGTGCACGAAATGCCAAGAGCCTGAGATTTGGGTGAAGCACAGGGATTACGGAGAAGGGTGTTATGTCATCACAGCCCTCAGCTGACATTGTTTTGCTTGCTTTCCTGGAGGCTTTGTTTCTTGTTGAAAGTTTCAGTGAGGTCTACATGTAGTACTCAAAAACTAAAACCACTCAAGATCTTTATAAAGCACTTACCTTGCTTATCTAACATAAAAAAGATAGGAGAAAATGAGAAATGGTCTTTGTGTCAGCTTACAATTATTTTTATGGCATTGGTTGGTTGGTTATTTTGTATAAGGCAGGTTAAGTCTGATGGCAGTAAGCTTCATGGGAAATTTGGCATTTTATTCCATGAAATTTCCATTTGGCAAAACCAAATGTATTTGACATGGGAGTCAGGTAACCTTGGTCCTTTTTAGCTGCATCCCTTCCAGGCTGCAATGAACACTTGAGCTCACTTCTTAACCTCTCTGAGCAAAGTGAAAACACCTAGTTTACCTGTTCCATAAATTTGATGTGAAAAAAAAGGAAAAGCACCCTAAAAAATTGGAAAGTGTGGGGTGAATGGAAAGTATGATCTTTATGTGTTACCCCTGTGGCATAGAAAGCATACCAAATGTCATGTCTGCAAATATTCTTTGGACGAGGTCCTCTTTGATCTCATAACTAGTGTTCTCATTTTTATTGGAAAGGGAAGTGAATCTTTAGGTATGGCAGGATAAGTAAAGAACATGTGTTTTAATGGGGAAAGAGAAGGTACACAGTTATAATATAAAATATTGATTATTATTCTAGCTTCTCTTTTTGGCTGGTCAAATGGCATCATTAACTCCATGGGGTGGTTTGTCTTTATTTCTAAAATAGGAATACCAATATTTACCACTGTGAGCTACTGAAGAGGAGGGTTGTAGACATCAGAAGAAGTCATGTATGAAAAGGCTTTGAAAGTACAAAATAAGACATCATGTAGCTGAGGGTTTACGAGTAGACCCTTTTTTCCTTCTCCTCTTGGAAAGGTTTTTAAGCAATATGTGGAGGGTTCAGAAAAGATTAACCAAACCATCTATCCCACTTGCTATACAATCTGATTTATTTCCTATTATAAATCCCAATAAATATTGTAAGTAAAAAGGCATTGCATGTATCAGTTCATCACAATGGTTCAACAGTTCTCACATCATGGGCTATTGTCAAAAACTTAGAGGCCCTTTATGGTCAATGTTTTATTCTATTAAGGTTGACCATAAGTCGGAAAAACATAATTTGTTGTGCAAATCAGAACTGGTTTGAGAATAAAAAGGATAACCTTTATTATTTATGTCAAGATAACAGTAGTGAAGTAGGACTGTCCTGGGCCAAAAAAATACTACAGTGGTACCTTGGTACTGTTTGTTAATGGTTCCAGGACGCAGGATAAGTACCAAACATGCTGAGCACCAAACAAATTTTTTGCATAGGGAATAATGCCGTGGTACTATGGTACTTGTTGTTAATTGGTTCCAGGAGGCGCTGCAAGTACCAAACAAATGACGAGTACCCAGATAAAATTTTCACTTCAAAATGTGTCAAGTACCAAATTCACCAAGTTTCAGAGCAGCCAAATACCAAGGTATGACTGTATTTAGAAGCATCTAACTCAAGTCATAATTATGTCTAATATGTTCTAAGTACTAAGCTAAGTACAGAGAACATTTTACAAATCAATCAAACTAAGTGTATACCATGCCACTGGTCTTCAAGAAGCCAGGGTCTATATGGGAATAGAAAGTTTATGAATTGCAATGATGCCAAAAGAATAAACGAGAGACGTCATGTTAGCAAGTGTTGGATTGAGTGGGGTAGAAGTTAGGAGACTTAGATGTGACTGGAAACTCAGACAAGATTGAGTTTCTGAGAAGCCTTTTTGGGAGGGTAAGACTTTCACTGGGTGTGATCTCAGTAGATTTGGAGAAAGTGGAGTGGGGAGGCATTGTAGGCAAATAGAATGGCCTGGATAAACAAAAATAGATGGGTTTCCATGCCTGTGTGTAGCAGGCTGAGAGCAGAGGGCTGTAAAGGAATTTTTAAAGGATAAAATTTATTCTTTCAACAAATACTTATTGAGCACCTATAGTATAATGGGCAGTGTTCTAAATGCTACGGATGCAGCAGTGAACCAAACCAAATCCTCACCCTTATGGGGTTTACATTCTAATTTATTTTAAGAGCTTCCCTTAAAATCTGCATCTTCTTAACATGAACTTTTAGAAGGCAAGAAGTCTTTTGAAAAAAAGAGGAATGCCACTTGAAAAGAAGAAAACAGAATGATCAGCTCATTTTGTGTTAAAATGATGAGGGAACCCTAGCAGTTGAGCTAACTGATCTTCCTAACTCAAAATCTGAAAAATGGGGAGGAGTTTATCCAGTCATTCATTCAACAAACACTTGTTAAGAACCCAGGAAGTACATGGCACTGTGTTATGTGCTAGGGAAACCACAATGAAAAGCATGGGGAACGTGCCCTGCCTCTGAGGGGACAATCTGATAAAACTGGGTCTCCCAAGATTATACATACCAAGCCAAAGAAATGCATATTTTTTAAAAATAAAAGTTCTCTAAGCACTTCTTTATATATTCACTTTATTCATACAGAGCTAATAAGGGGAAAGCTTTTCTTTATAATACAAATTCCTTGCTCTGATTATTTCTGTGTGGGCTCAAGTCTTTGCTTCTGCAAATTTAATAGATGCCTGTGGCAATTGGGAATCATCAGCAAAACAAAAAATCTTGCTCCCACATGTCTGTCACAGAGAGTAGTAGACCATTGTCATGCCATGAGAAGTCTAATTTGGAATATGGGAAACAGTAACCTGATAATGAAGTTACCCGCCCCCCACCCACCAAATGCTCTGCTCAGACAAGACAGTTTATTTATAACCTTGTATGACAGAGTTCATGTCATTGTATGAAACAGAAATAACTCTCTTATTCCCAGGGTTCTGGAGCACACATCAACATCACAGAAACACAGATTGTTAGATCTGCTGTACCTGGAGATCAGACTCAGAAAATCTGCAGGGGGTCAAGAGTTTGCATTTCTAACAGTCCTGAGTGATGCCTGTGTTAAAAGTCCAGAAGCAACATGCTAGTAGGGTAAAGGACTTGCACAGGTATTTCACAGAAGAGAATATCCAAATGGCCGATGTATCTGAAAGATGCTCAGACTCATTAATCATTAGGGAAGTGCAAAATAAAGCCATAGTGAGATATCACTATGTACCTACCAGAATGGCTATAATGAAAAAGATTGACAATAGCAAGTGTGAATGAGGATGTGCATAATTTATAGGCTGCTGGGGGAAATGTAAACTGTGGAACCCCTTTGGAAAGTAGACTGGAACTATCTACTGAAGCCAAATACACATATACCCTTGACTCAGCAATTCCACTGCTAGGTACACGTGTATACCCAGCATTAGTGCATCATTACATGTGTTCATCAAAAGACAGGTACTAGAACATTCATGGGAGCATTATTTCTGATAGCCCCAAATGTCCATCAACATTAGAATGAACTTATGAACTGTGGTATAATCGTACCAGGGAACACTAGAAAGCAGTGAGAAAGAATGTGGCATATTGTATAAATAAATCTCACGGAAGTAATGTTGCATCAAAGACACTTGACCTAAAATAGCACATGCTGTGTGATTCTACGCATGTGAAGTTCAGAGTCAAGTAGGACCAATCTCTGATGGAAGAAATCAGGGTCATTGTTTATCTGTGGCAGAGCTGATGACTAAGGTACACCTTGAGGGAGGCTTCTGGCACTTTTCTCCTTGGTCTTCCCTTTGTGAAAATTCATTAAGCTGTACCCTCTGTGCACTTGATGTTGTACTTCAACAAAATGTTTAACAAAAGATAGAAGTGGAAACCCCCATGACTACCTGCAAAAGCTACTTACTTCTGTAACACACAGACCCTGCCCTATACTTGTATCCCAGAACTTAAAACGATAGCTTCTAATTGACATATTGAAATTGGTTAATGAGATTTTTGGAACTATCAGTTTATTTTAAATCCCTCATTAAACACATATCATTGCAAATCAAAAATATGATAACCATGAATTATAGAAACTTAAAGTTTAAGTAGTGTATCCTGTATTCACTTAGCTATCATGTAGCTGGCAGATCTTATATGATTCAGTCTATCCTAAAGAACCTAAAAACAATAAACGTCCTGATGTCAGGCATGTTCTTATACATCATGGGATTTGAAAAATCTATGATTCCAAAGATGTATGACCATCATAAATTTATACAACAGTTATCCAGTTATTTGCATTGGATTAAAATGATAAATTATATAGAGGCATTACTTTAGAAAATATAATTTGTTCAACACAGCTCATTCAAAGGCCTCCATGCATGTACTAACGTATTCTTCAGTAGGAAGGTGGACTTAATGCATACTTTTATGAAGAACTAATAAACTAAAAATTATATAACTCAAAACTCATTTACTCAAGTGCACTTTTTGGTTTTAGGATATATGTGTATGATTGCAGTCATGTGATGGTAGTAACATAAAATATCCCTGCATGACCACTGTGAAATGCTACATTGCTGAATAGTTTCCACTAATTTAATGTTATATGGCTCCTTAAGTTAGAAATGGAATGAACTGTTCTTTGACTTTATTAAGATTATGCATTGGGAAGTGTGCATGTGTGTGTGTGAGAGAGACACAGAAACAGACAGAGGGAAAGATGGAAATGGAAAGAGAATGCAAATAGGGAGAGGGAGACTCCTGCACTTGAACTCCAGTTTCTACATTGACTTCCTTATTTTAGGGAATTAGAGAGTGAAATTAGCTTCTCCTTGCCATACTGTTTCAGAGCATCGCTGTCAGAACAGTAAGGTCTTATCTCACTCTTAGCTTTCTCAAGAATAATGTAGATTTACACAGAAGGAGGCTTTTATCCCTTTTCTGAAAAAGGAATATCAGTTGCCTTCACAAGTGGTCTATTACATCGTCTTATCATAAAGGACTTAATTGTCATTCATAGGCCCAGACATTAATTCACTCATGGTACCTAGATTATTGTAGAAATATGTTATGCTCCTGATTCCTGATTTGCTGGTGAGGGAGGAAGTAGCATTGCTTCTGTTAGTAAACCTGAGACAGACTTTTTTGTTTTGTGAGTTCATGTATTGGTAGGGAGAGAGGGAGAGTAATTCTTTTTCTTTTTGATGATGAAGAACTAATCCAGTACTTGTCTGCCAGGTTCACACAGCTACTAAGCTGGTGTCGACCTCTGTAAAATTCACTCTTTAAAGGCTAACGTCCAGCCATTCAGACTTACAGCTTTATCATTACCATACCTAAATCTTTTTAAATGTCACAATTATACATTTCCGAAGTTTTCATGTATATTTTACAACTGTGTAAAAAGGCATCATGGGGTGTGAGAACTGGGGTTATAATGAATTCCCCATGTTTTTATTTCTCCTCTCTACAATAGCTAAATAAATGAAATCGAATCAGCTACTTCAAAAAATCGCTGAGTTGGAATTCCTTTAGTCTCAAATGTATTAATTTAAATCATATTGTATGGAAGTTTATGCATGACATAAAACATAGGCTAACTGCATATTGAAATAAAATTATGATTGACCCTTACTAGGGTCGATAGATAAATCTCTACACCTACAGTTGCAGAGATGGATACTTAACACTCCTGAATCATGTTCTGGGAGTGTATGTGCATTTAAGTACGGAATATGTTATACAAGCAAGTAATTAAGGAGAAAGGAATGCAGCGAGGATCTTTAACACCCCTAGTTACTTTCACACAATGAATGTGACTTTAGTATTTTTTCTTTTTGCTTTTTGCTTTTGTATGTTTTTTATTTTTCAATTACAGTTGACATTTAATATTTTTATATTAGTTTCAGGTATATAGCATAGTGATTAGACATTTGTATAATTTGTGAAGTGATCCTTTCATAGGTCTAGTACCCACCTGGCACCATATAGTCATTACAATATTGTTGACTACATTCCCTAGGCTGCACTTTATATCCCTGTGACTATTTTGTAACTACCAATATGTAATTCTTAAACTTTTCACCTTTTTTACCCAACCCCCCAACCACCCCTTCCATCTGGCAGCCATCAGTTTGTTCTCTCTATCTATGAGTTTGTTTCTGTTCTGTTGGTTGTTTTGTTTGTTTTTTTATATTTTCCATATAAGTGAAATCATATAATATTTGTCTTTCTCTGTCTGTTCACGTAACATAAAAGTCTCTAGATCTGTCCATGTTGTCACAAATGGTAAGAGTTCATTCTTTTTATGGCCAAGTAATATTCCATTATATATACAAGTATTTTCCACATCTTCTTTATCCAATCATCTGTTGTTAGGCAACTAGGTTGCTTCCACATCTTGGCTCTTATAAATAACGCTGCAATGAACATAGGAGTGCATATATCTTTTTGAATTGTGTTTTGAATTTCTTTGGATAAATTCCCAGGAGTAAATTTGCTGGGTCATAAGGTAGCTCTATTTTTAATTTTCTGAGGCATTGCCAAACTGTTGTCCATAGTGGCTGCACTAATGTGCAACCCCACCAACATTGCACAGGGCTTCCCTTTTATCTACATCCTCACCAACTCTTGTTGGTTGATTTATTGATGAAAGTCATTCTGACAGATATGGGATGGTTTCTCATTGTGCTTTTAATTTGTATTTCTCTAATGATTAGTGACAGTGACTTTGAGTACCTTTTCATATTGGCCATCTGTATGTCCTCTTTGGAGAAATGTGTATTCAGGTCCTCTGCCCACTTTTTAAATGGGTTGTGTGCTTTTTGGTGTTAAATTGTATGAGTTCTTTATAAATTTTGGATATTAACCCCTTATTAGATGTGTCCTTAGCCAATATCTCCTCCCATTCAGTAGGCTGTCTTTTTGTTTTGTTGGTGGTTTCCTTTGCTGTACAAAGCCTTTTTAGTTTGATGTAGCTCCATTTGTTTATTCTTTTGTTTGTTTCTCTTACCTGAGGTGAGTATCAGAAAAGATATTACTAAGAACAATGTCAGAGTTTACTGCCCACGTTTTCTTCTAGGAGTTTTCTGGTTTTAAGTCTTCCATTTAAGTGTTTAATCCTTTTTGAGTTTATTCTTGTATATGTAGCAGGAAGGTGGTGTAGTTTCTTTTTTGTTATTATTCTTTTGCACGTATCTGTCCACTTTGCCCAAAAACAATTTACCCCACTGTCCAGAGCAAGGAAAGGAGATCCACGTAAAAGAACCTATTTGTTGTGGTTGTAAGAAATAAGGTCGTTTCCCACTTAAACCCTAGTAAACACAGTCCCTTCAATCAGCATGTTACCAACTGGATGTCTGGTTCAGAAAATGATCACAGGTTCTTTTCTTTCCACAGAGCCCACGATTTTGATGCTACCTAAGGCCTTTTGAAGGATTTTAACTCTAGGAACAGAATTTTTCCTTTGCCCTTAGTCTTCCTTTTCTTCCCCTCTCCCATTACCATCTGAGAGTCCTTGTTTGGTACAGACGGTATCCAGTTTGTTGTAATGCTGTGGGTTTTCTCTTGGTAACTCGGTGACCATGTTTCTGAACCATCTGTGTGTGCATCTCCTCTTCAGCATGGCTGAGTGGATGTTTCTGGGAGGTAGCCGTAAGACACGCACGTGCACATGTGGCCCTGCCTGTATCCCCGTGGCTTTCTCTGGTCATGCAGCCTCTATGTGGGGAACAGACAGAAGTGCTGAAGAACTAATACTCCTGTGAGCATCTGACAGCCAAGGATGGACAAGAGTTGATGGATAAATACTGCACCTTCGTAACTCAGGGGACAGGGATCAGAGACATTTCTGAAGCAACTTTATACTGTCTTCCAGAGCAGGGCTGGGCAAGATGTCAATGTGGTCTACTGGTGAACCACCAAGCAATTTTGGCATGACCACCTGAATTACGAGAAGGTGTCATAGTGGCCACCACATTATGCCTTGCACCTAGACAGCTGAAAGTAAAAGAAACACATATTTTTGCACATACACGTATAACTGCTAGAGGTGAAAATCTACTGCTCACAATGGAGGTGGCTGTATGTACTTGAGCAAGCGAAAATAAATAGCTAGTGGACTGCGACACTTGGAGAAAATTAGAAGTAGCCCTTGCCCCGGACAAGTCTGCCCAGGCCCATTCTAGTGGTCCTCAGCAGGATAGAGACCCAGGTGCCCATGGCAGTAACCTGCTCCTTAACTCTGCTTGACTGACAGCCTTCCTTTCCTGGAGTCCTTTCCCTACTTCCCTTGCAGATAAACTACTTACATTCACATCCTTGTCCTAGAGGCTTCCTCCGGAGGGGACCCAACCTAAGACAACATATTTGTCCTTTCAGACATGACATGATATGCCATACCAACCTTGTGTTCCACCAGGAGGCAGTTCTCTCTGGGAGTTCGCATTGCACAGACCCCCGGGTGGGGGCATTTTAGATGCTGTGTTGTTGTTCGCCTGCCCTCCGTGGGACTCTGGCTGCCCCTGTGATTCCTTCTCTCATGACCACAGCTCCTTTATATTTCTGATCAGGGGCCAAGCCACTGACAATTTTTCTATCAACTGACCTAAATGAGTCACTTAAAAATAGACACCTATTTATATGACACGTTAGGGTGACTCACTGGGCCAACGAGACAGTTTATTAAGGGTAGAGTCAGGTGTTCTTTTTTGTCTTCCAAAGATCTAGAATAGTACATCTTGTGCTCAAAAAAGAATTCTACCTGTGGGCATCTGTATATAAAAGTCCCTGTAAGTTCTTACTGCCCATAAGTCAACTTGGTAATCAAGTAATATCAGATATGGCTAGGAAGTTCAGATATGTTCCAGTTAGCTCTGCACATGACTATCAACGTGTGTGTGTGTGTATATATATATATATATATATATATATATATATATATATATACACACATGAATTCACAGAAATACCCAAGAGAGATTTGACTATTTAACTATTCTTCTCACCCTGAAGTCCAGTGTATTTCAAACCCCAGAGTTAACAATATGGGAATCAAGGGATCAAAAATCGTTTTGGCTAAAGACGTAGAATCTGAATAATCCATTTATCTACTCCAAATTGCCAAAGATAGCTTTCTCCAAGCCAGTTTGCAGGATGTTTCTTGCTTATCACAAGTTTCATTGCTAGCTCCCAACTCGTGAAGTACTTGAAGCATGAAGGCTGGAGAGAGGGGACATTGTTGGTTTGGTGAAGTTGTAAGGGAGGTCAGGGAACCCAAGAGAGAGTTGATCGCTGGGTATAGACACAGGAGGGACAGGGCAAAAGAAGGAGAAACAAGAGTCGATTTGACATCATTTGAGTGTCCATCTGCTATTGAACTTCGTTGTAACACTGACTACAGGTCATTGGTATTTGGCTGAGTAGATAATTAGGCTGGCCACAGAGTGAATGGAAGCAAGGGACAGATGGGCTTCTCCTGCATCCTGATTGTCTCGTCTTTCTGCTGCATAGTTTGAGGACTGGGATGTCGCTCCCAGAACCTACCGGGGCTTCTGCAGAGGAGAGGGTATTTACAGAACAGTGACACATCCTGACTCAGAAAACAAAGCAGTACCTGAGAAGAGAAATATTTGTCCACAGACCTTAATTATAAAAAGAAAAAAAAAAAAAAACCAGAGGCAATAAGGGCTTCATGGCTCCTGGGGAACAGTTTGAGATGTCACTTCGATGTAAATGAGGTCGTTAGCCTGCGAGAACTATTTTCTAACTCAGAATCCTCATATACAATGATGAGACCAAGTCCATGTTGTCACTGTGTGCCTCCGGGGATGAAACTGTGTCTATGTTGACATAGCTATAATCTTCTTATCCAGTTGAGACTCAGCACTTGGTAATCATCACTTTGTAGGACTGACTAGAAAGGTGACTAGTTAAAATTTCAATAGCACTCATTTTTGCCAGGTTAAGTTGTTTTCTTATGGTAACAACCCTGGGTGTTTGTTCGGTTTTTGTTGTTTGGTTTTCTGTGGTTTGTTTGTTTGTTTGTTTTTGGGGGTTT
Organism: Lyroderma lyra; assembly: GCA_004026885.1. NCBI lineage: Eukaryota > Metazoa > Chordata > Mammalia > Chiroptera > Megadermatidae > Lyroderma > Lyroderma lyra. The sequence goes on along the minus strand of PVJL010000002.1, from coordinate 147,315 downwards.
TTTTTTTTTGGTTTTTTGGTTGTTTTTGTTTTTTGTTTTGCTGCTGAAGAAATCCAAGTTTGAAATGTTTGAATGCCCCTGAGTTACTCCTCATTTCTGTCCTGTGCACAAGCTCTGTGAGCTTCTACACCCCCCACCACCCCACCCCCGTGAGCTGGGAGGAATCACCAATGTGTCCCAGATGCGGCTGCCACCTGGCTTTGCCAGAAATAAGAGGAAGGAAGGGGCCATTGCAGGGCAGGGACAGGTTCTGTCAGCATCAAGCAAGAAGCCCTGGACTCAAAAGCCCCGTGCCCACCCAGGACGGGCGTGCAGGAGACATCCTGCATCAGGGGCGGTTACCGACTGAGTGAGCACACAGGCCCCTCCCGCTGTTCCTAAAGGCCTGGGAATCGTCTCAGCTCCCCTCCGGAGAAGCGGCTCAGCCTCACAAAGCAAGTGCTGCCATCTAAGTGACACGAAGTACACATGGGGAAAAGCAGAATTAGAAGCAAGGCATTTTACTCCTGCTCCTCGCAGGGCTCTCAGAAGTCTAATTGGGAAGCGGGAAACCAGCAAAACCTGCCCTCTGCCAACTCCACGACTGTACCCCTCCCTTGCCCTCCGTTTCCACATGGCTGTGCTCCAGCCAGTTTTAGATGAATCTATGTCCCCAAGGGCATCTGCTTCTCTCTCTCCTTAGTTTGAAACATCCTGATCCCAATCCCTGTCCCCCAGCACCCCCAATTTACGCGTCACCCATCTCAGCTCAGCCTTCATTGCTCTAACCCTCAGTTTCAAAACGCACTGATCGATCAATCTCTCTCTCTCTCTCTCTCTCTCCCTCTCTCTCTCTCTCTCTCTCTCTCTCTCTCTCTCTCTCTCTCTCTCTCTCTCTCTCTCTCTCTCTCTCTCTCTCTCTCTCACACACACACACACACACACACACACACTCAAATCCCTCCCCAGGCTTCTCTTCATCAAGCACTTGTCACACTCTTCTTCAGTTACCTGTTGATTTGCCTGACTGCTCATGAGGACAAAGACCCTATTGTAGGCATCAATATGCTCTCAGTTTGGGGGGCACAGTGGGCACAGCATAAATGTTAACTGAATGGATAAGTGGCCCACCTGAGTGACACCAAAATATTTTTGGCCATATCTGGAGCCACCGTTTGCAGCATTTGGAATTAATCACCATATATGGATATGTGTAGCCCCACGCTTTTGAAAAACACAAACCCGGGGAAACCCTGACTGATGAATATGTGGAGTAGCCCCTGGATGGTAAGACTCACATAAAGTAATATTTTTCAGTATGCAGCGTAGAAAATCAGAATTCAAAATGACATGGTAACATTGGAAGTGTCAGAATAAAATTCAGTGAAGAAAAGCACATGATTGGGGAGGAGAAATGATTTATAAGTGAGATGCAAAATGATGAACTACAGGTAAAAGTGTCATTTGATAATTTCCAGTGGGGATGATGTGACTGAAACCTTCCTGAAGTGAGACTCTTGGCAGTTATGTCTAAAAGGAAAAGTATGTAGACTTGACGTCTGCAGCGGCTGGTCTCTGAGCCCCGCCCGGGTACACTGAGCCTTTGCATTTGCTTCCAGCTGCCAGGGGGGATTCATGGGGCTGGAGGCTCTTTTCCATCCTGAGCAAAGCTGTGCCCACCTGGGACAAGGTAGGCTGGCAGTTATAGTGAATTAACACCCCAGGAGTGGCTCTCCACCATTGATCTCTCTGGAGGGGACAGCGCCTTAGGTGAGAAAACATTTTACACCTTTTCTCAGAGTTCCCCAGCAGGTTTGAGCCTCCATTACACACGATTGTAACTGGTTAACTGACTCGGTTTACTAGCTGTCTTCCCCTCCGCATATTACTCCCCGGCAGTAGTCCCTATACTTCCCTAATAAGCTCCCTGCACTCAGTCCTTGCCCCTGGGTCTGCTTCAGGAGCACCCTTCAAGTTCAAGAATGCCATCAATTAGGGTACAGGTAAGAAAAGAGAATCCACCTCAGGTGGTTCAAATGAATCCACTTTAGTGTAGGCGATGCCTTAGGGTAAAGGAAGCGAAGAAGGTGAGGCCCCCAGGGACTAGGAATAAGCATGAAGCCATTACAGTCCCTAGGCCTAAGGGGACAGCAGGTATGGGTGTTTTTCTAGGCACTGTGATCATGGAGGGGTACTGCAGCTCTTTCCAGAGACAAAGTGCCAAAACAGAAAGGGAAAAGGAAAGAAATACCCCAACTTGTGTCTCCTCCTGCCTTCCAGTAATCTGCCCATGCCTCCCCTAGTGGCCAACCCCCGCTCCCCCCCGAATACCCATTACATAGGGCATCTGGGCCAGGTGAGCCACATGGGTCAGCTCCAAGGGCAGAGGTTGGATTTGGCAGAGCACACAGAGAATGCATAGCCCACGTGGTGTTCCTACTTACACATTAGAGTCTTGGCTCCTGCTGGTAGCATGTCAGATTCTAGATTCTATTATTGAAGAACTCTGAGAGCCTTTCTTAACCACGATAGAGATGATTTAAAAGTTAAGGCATTAAGACCCATTAAGGAAAAGTCAAGGCTCATTTAGCTCAAAGAAAAGAAATCTGAAGGATCAATTAATGTTGTTCATTGCATGTGGCAATACTGCTAATGAAGGAGATGGGTTCCATTCTAACAGACTTCTTAATCAGAAACTTCAAGGGTGGGGATGGAAATAAGGCAGGCAGAATGGGCTGCATTTCAGAACACAGCTGTTAGAATTGACAGGTGAACTGTTCAGTAAATACCTTGTAGCAGAAGTAACCTTAACAGCTATCATTTACTGAGCACTTGCTATGTGCTACACACTATGCTAGAGCTCTATGGGTATTACCTTTAGAAATCCTCAGACCAGCCCAATTATTACATTAGGTATTATTGTTCCCTTTGAGTTGGTTTGCTAGGGCTGCTGGAATAGTGTCACAGACTGGCTGGTTTAAGTAACAGAATATTGACTTGCAGTCTGGAAGCTAAAATTGTCTGAGATCAAGGTGTCAGCAGGGTTTGATCGTTTTGGGAGCTAGGAGGGGAAATACTGTCCCATGCCTCTTTCCTAGCTTCTGATGGTTTGCTAGCAGTCTTTGGCATTCCTTGGCTGATAGGTCTCTCTCTTCATCTTCACGTGATATTTTCCCTGTGTGTGTATATCTGTGTCTACATTTCCCCTTTCTAGAAGGACACCAGTCATTAGGGCCCACTCGCCTGTCCCACTTTACCTAATTACATCTGAAACCGACAACCTTATTTCTAAATAAGGTCATGTTCTGAGGTACAGAGGGTGAGGACTTCAGCATATCAATTAGGAGGGGACGTAATTGAGCCCGTAATACCATTGTCAGATGATAGAACTGAGTCAGCAAGAACTTAGGTAACATGAAGTTTACTCAACTAGAAAATTCTTAAAAGTTATCCAGTGTGCCCTAAAGCAACATTTGTCAGAAGCACGAGGCCATTGTTATGGGAAGGCAAGGACAGAGCTGGATTAGGATTAGAGATACAATATTAGGACCAAGCTGTTCTCCAGAAGGAAAAAGATTAGAGGAAGCGTCAAGAAGAGCATGTAGCTGTGGACCCTGAGAGGTTGGGGCTGGCGGGAGGTCCTAGGAGGAGGAAGGAAGAAGATCAGGTTAGATCCTATGCACAGCAGCTTTTCCAAGCGAGAGGAGCATCTGTTAAGGCAGGCGTGCTCCCCACCCCACCTCAGAGGCCCCCCAGTTGCCATCAGGTCTGCCTTCCAGCCGGCTTTTAGTCATGAGAAAATCTTTTATCTATTTACTGGAAAATGGGAGAACTCCATAATTTAAGAGGCTTAAAAATACTAATGCCTAATTGAAGAAACACGTGACATGCCTGAGTTTAATCAGTTGGGTCATTAGTTTTGTTGTTTGTTTGTTGATGGGCATGGAAAACAGAGATGTATTTATAGAAACTAACAGAAGCAATTCAGTTCGTAGTGTGAACAACTCTGGGAGGAGAAAATAGGGGCAGGAACAACAGGGTCAGTGTGTCGCCTGAGCAAACCTATACGCCTAAATTATTCCTGAAAAAGAAAACTGGCGAATTATCAACAGCTTCCTTTCTGCACCTGTCTGAACCTTGAATGCTGCACTTTCTCGTAGCCTTCTCTGCCTCCATGACTTTCATTTCATCAGTGACTTCTGATTTAGTCAGAGTAGTCAAGTGGCTGCAATAAACAGCTTCAAAACCCTCAGTGGCTCCACACAGTAGATGCTTGTTGATTCTTCATTTCCCAGTCCAACGCAGGAGTTCCGGTCCAACAGCTCTCTGCATACTCATTAAGGAACCAGCATCGGTAGGGAGCTACCCAGAATCACATGAGCCACGTCCAGTCTCTCAGTAATGGTAGCTGGCTAACTTCTATAACAAAAATATCTGATTCCCAATGGCCTAGCGCAATAAAAGTATATTTTTCATTCATTTCGCAGTCCATTGTGAGTGGTCCTGGTTGGCAGCCTTCCATGCTCCCTGAGGGGCCCGGGCTGCTTCTGTCTTCAGGTTCCACTTCTTTCTCTGTTCAACTGACACATGAGGAAAAAGAGAGAGCTGAGAATCACTCAGGGGAATTTTATGGGTCATGCCTGGTAGTGGGATAAATCAATTACCGTTGGTATTTCATTGGTTTGAACTTAATCATAGGACCACACCTACCTGCAAGGGTGGCTGGGAAGTATAATCTAATGGTGTGCCCAGGGGAAAAAAAGGAGACAGTTTCTGTCACAACTTAAAATCTCAGACCAATCTTTGGGTGCAGCAGAAGGAGAAAGAAAAAGAGGCAGAAGGTAGATCTCCCAGGTTTCACAGTACCTTGTAAAGAATCTCCATTTGCTCTTGCGCTAATAGAAATTACACTGCAGCTACATACATAGGTAGCTTTGCTTTCTGAAATTTCTGAGAAAGAAAAATTATCTTCAACATGAATGTGTTAGCTTATAGGAATATTATTCTCAAGGGAATGGCTAATTGAGGTCTCACGCTATGTAAAAATATAATTCACAGTATGAGACATGTATTTTTCCATTTCTTCTGAGAATAGAATCAGAGGCAGGAGTCCAACTTGCAGCATGAGATATTTTTGGCTAAATAGAAGTTTGTCTGAGAGAGTATGTGAACATTTGAACAGAATTCCGCAGTAAGTTTGTGAAATCTCTGGAGGTTTTCCTTCCTTCCTTCCTTCCTTCCTTCCTTCCTTCCTTCCTTCCTTCCTTCCTTCCTTCCCTCCCTCCCTCCCTCCCTCCCCCGCTCCTTCCTGAAAAATCAAAGGTCAAGGTGCAGGTAGATTCTGTGTTTGGTGAGAGCCCACTTCCTGGTTTGTAGATAGTGAACTTTTTCTCACTGTGTCCTCACATGGCAGAAGAGACTCTCTGAGGTTTCTAATAAGCAATGCAGGATCATTATCAGCCCCTAAAAAGAAGAGCAACATCCTACCTATTAGTGCTCAAGGATTCTGATTGCAGTTTACTTAAGTATGAAGTTTCAAACCATTGCACCCTAATCCCTGGAATGGAGGTAGAGTAAATGCCAGCCCTGCAGCTGTGCCACAGAATCCATAAAGCTACCCCCTAGAGCTTGAACACAATTAGGAGTTTTTACTTAATCCATGGGTCCTTCCATGTATAGCACGTTATCCTTCCAGTGGGTGAGGAACTGTGCACAAGACGGTAACCACCTCCTGCAAAAGGAATGTGTAGGGATAGACTTCCCTTCTTAAATCTGTGTGGGGCTCACCTCACTGTGTTTCCCATTTCCCTAGGACCCGGGGTCCTCAAGTTTTTGCAGCCCTGGTATTCAAGGTTGAATTCCCCAGACTAATACAACTACTGAAATCTCAGTTCAGTGTTTAGCCTTTTGGCCACTGCTTTGTGCCCAGCTTTTGAGTTTTGGGATCTGTAATTTTTCTGCATCAGTAAATACTGTGAGAGGAAATGAAGCTCAGAAAATGTCACCACCTGTACTTACCTTCTCTCCAACATCCTGGCCTCTCAAATTCTGGCTGCCTTAGTAGCTTTTGGGTCCCTGTGAATATAATTTCAAAGTAAATTGTCAAACTTTGCTAGTTGTTTTAGGTGGAAGAGTTTATGCCTTACCCTTTTCAGAAATGAAAATCTACCACCACCACCACCCCCCAAAAGACTATATTTTAATAGTGGAGTTCTAGCCGTAGGAAAAGGTCAGTGGTAAAAATGCTTACTATAAGGTAAACATACTTGAAATTTTCAAATCACACTCTGTCAGTGACTAGTAATTTTATTTATCTGTCTAGCCATCCTGGCTCCAATTTGCTCATGTACCATTAAAAGAAATGAATGTAATTAAACTCCTCTACAAAACAGAACAACAAAAACCCCAAAACAACCACCACCCCCCAAAAAACCAAAACAAACAAAAAACAATCCATGGAACATTTAGATGCTATATGACTTATTTTCAATTATTTACTAAGTGCCACTAGTTTGCTAATAAGCAAAACACAATATATATAGTGGTTATTAAAATTAAACATAACCAGCTTTCTTTGTTCTTAGAAACTTTGTTAGAATTTAAGCTCAACATTTCCAAGCAAAGACTTTGGAAACAAAGAAGGGTGCAATCTCCAGTCTGCTGATTTACCACCTGTGTATCTGTGTCCTATTACTTTATTTCGCTGTGCTTCAGATAACCTTTTTAGAAGGGTAGGTGTGGTCACCCAGGCCTCTCCTGACACATTCGTGTCTAAAGCTATCTACTCCCAAACATTCAAACTGGAACTAGAAAGAAGAAACAAATGCCACTGAGGGCCTACCAGCCCATGCCTCTCAGGCCCGACACTCTGCTACTCCTTCGAGAAAGTACAGAGCACCAGGCTGGGGCCAGAGCACAGAAACCAGGGTATGACTGGGACACGTTGTTAGAACGCCAAGATACATGAAATTCGTCTGAGGAGAGAGTGCAAGTGCAGAGGAAAACCTGAGCTTCATATTAATTAATGCAGATTACTAAGTGAAAGACAGTCGTCTTCTTTAAGATAGTTTCTTCTGCCCTTTGGGACAGGAATCATCACCAATCAGGATGATTTTCTATCCAAAGAAAAGACTGTGTTTCATGTATACATATGTCATGTTTACCTGTCTGTGTGTATACGGATCTAACCTTCCCATAGTTGCCTATAAAGACTTCCTTTTATTTGTTGGCTTTTGAAAAGAATTTTTTATATTAAAAGGAAACATAAGAAGTCAGAACAAGTCCTTTTCTCCCTCTGTCTTTCCTTCCCAACTATGTTTGCCACCAAAGCTGAAATGGAAATTACTCCCTTTTCTTCCTTGTTTGTTAAAAAAATTTCATCAGTAATATTCACACAGCTCCTAAGAATAAGAATCCTGTTGGATACTCTCCTTCTCCACACACCCCCTTTTTTTTCTAGAGAGACAGTAATCATAAAATAAATTATAAAAATTTTAAATGATCATGTGTGGTATTTTATACATTCACATAAAAGATGTGGATTGGCCCAGTTTCAATGAACTCTATAGGGCTGAAAGCAGTTGTTGCATTGTCTTGCTTTACTAATTTGCAATTAAAGCTATGTGCAAGGAACTGTTAAAGAATGGGAAGATAAACATCGCTCATAAAAGGGTGCCATCGGATCGCCTGGTGACTAACAAAATCAGCAGCAAGACGCATGTCAGTTGATTCATTTCTTTATTACCCCAAATTTTCTTTTACCCCCCAAATGTTGGATGGCCATGTAGTTTGCTTTTCTCCTTTAAAAACATCCCTTCCTCTGATACATTTTAATGTAAAAATGTGAACTACATGATGCAAACAGAATAGGGAAGAAATTAATATGGAGTGATTATTCAATATGAATTAATCATTGATCTTTTGACAGTTTTACCCATTAATTTTTTATTATTATATTCAAATGGTGAACAGATATTTCAAAGCACCCATGTGCTATGCCTTGTGCTGAGCACCATGGGTCTCATTTGCTCTTTCAATTCCATTTTGAAACTTTGGTCCCTGCCCTGTGTTATCACCTCTCATTTTTGTCATTCTTACTTTAGGAAAACGTGTCGCCTGTGCTTCTGTGGGCGGTCAACTGGACTGTTTTGACTCTTCCCTCTCTGTTTTAATTTTTGTCCCCTGTATTTGGTTCTACTTACAAAGCTCCCAGGATCTCCACAGCCTCAATCATTGTCAATCTGAGGAAATGCCTTTACTCAATTCAGTACTTAGAATTCTTAAATGAACCACGTTTTTCCAGGAACTAGTGCTCCTGTTTAGGAAGAAGTGTGTAATGAATGCTCTAAGTGCCACACCCCAGTCCCCTTTCTGGACCTGTGTGCTGTCCCCCAGCTGCCAACAGCTCACAGCTGGCCCCTGCTCTGGAGAATTGCCTTCAGCCATTGAAAGCATGTCTCCTCAAACTGCTACACGCAGGAGCAATGACTGACACAGGAGGACACGGTGCTCCCCGTGCCTGGGAGGGAACTAATGCTCCGGGGGCCCCCCAAGAGTAGGCTGAGAGCGGACTCCAGCTAAGGCCACACCCTTGCTCAGCTCCTAGCCCTGCCTACCCTGCTTTCCCAGGAGCATTCCCTCAGCAAATCATAAGCAGCCCAGTTCCTGCTTCAGGCTCTGCTGCTGGGAACCTGACTGATGACAGTAAGAAACATGCCAGGATTTTCCACCCACTGTCTAAGCAGACTGGGGTGTCCTAGCCTCTTACACCTGACCTTCCTCGTCTTCACAAAGCAGACTCACTGCGATTCCCATGCCAAAGAGGACTCAGCGGCCATACCTAGCAGGGAAGACCCTTGAGGAAAGCCATGTGAGGAAGTGCTACCCTATAAAGCATTTATCTTCTTCCTCTAGGATTACCTCTAGGACCCGTGGAGTCTCAAGTCCTATTTGTGTTTTGTTTTTAGGGAGTGAGGATTCAGTTTCACACCTCTGTGTTAAATCTTTGTTTTTCTAGTGAACAGAGACTTTCTCGGGTTCAGGTTAGCTCAGCAAGAAAGATTGAATAGCACCCTTAGAACTGTGGGCCTCAGGAGTGTCTCAAATGGGGACCATCATGAAAGCAGTTTTCGGAACTAGCCCACCTGTCAGGAGCTGAGGCAGTTCTGTTCTTCCTGCATCAGGGCGATGCCATCTCATTCCGTGTCTGCTGACAAACTTCCTGCCTCCCTTGGAGCTTTCATTCCCTTTTCCGATTGTCGTAGGGGCCGGGGTGCTCCGTAGAGCCACCTGTAGCACAAATCCTACCATATTACTTTGATCCCGTTTGCATGCTAGCTAGCAAAATATCCCAGATTTCATACCATATTACTTTGATCCCGTTTGCATGCTAGCTAGCAAAATATCCCAGATTTCTGATTCTAAATCCATGCCTCCGTTTAGCTCAGTTTAATTTTGCTCTTCAGATTTTAAATTACTAATTGGCCAGTTTTTGAATAGACTGCACGGGGGTCAGTAGGCCTCCCAGCAATGCCTGGGGTCAGTGGGGGAAGTCAGATAGTGGATGAGAACAACAATTAACTACTGTTCAGTGCAACTATGAGCAGAGGCAAATTGCCCAGAAGGGAGCTCTGAGCAGACATGTCCCATAAAATCTCTAACACCATATGCTGGTGGATAAGTAGTAGCTAGAAAGGAGGTTTTAACTTTATTATTATAAAAAAACAGGTATTTAGGGAAGTTAGGAGGAAGATGAAGTACCCTTAAATCAATCAGATAAGTTACAGGGAAATAATTTACACTATTATTGACCTCCTCTGAGATAAACTATAGAGTCCCAATCTTTAGAGATAGATTGTTGTCCAGTGTGGTAGCCCCCACTGGGGCCACATGTGGCTATTGAAATTTAATAAAATTATTAAAATTAAATACAGTTCAAAATGTAGTTCCTCAGTCTCACTAACACATTTGAACACGCAAAAGCCACACTTGGCTCATGGCTGTTCCACTGACAGCTCACATAGCCAGCATATATATCATTGTAGAAGGTTCTGTTGAACAGCCTTTTTTAAAAAGGTTATTGTTTTTATTTAAGGGGAGAGATTTGAGAGGTTCATTTCTTTTGAGTCCTTTTTCTCTTTTCCAGTAAATATGATAATAAACACACTTTGAGTCTCTTTGTTGGAAACCAGGTGCCAGATTCCTTCCATCTGTTACAACAGGAAGGACAACTGGTATTTTGTAGTTATTTTAAATGAAGTAAGATGTCAAACACACTAAAAACATTCTGTGTCCTTCTGTGTTAAGATTTTCTTCTCACCGATGTGGTTCTTCCTTCTGTGTGGGGAAAGGTTTGCATGGTGAAGAGGAGGTGGACATTATTCTTTGTGTCCCTGCACCTTGGAGTTAGGAGTCATCTCATGAGTCTTCCTATATACCTTTCCCATCTAATGTAGCAGCGCAAGGATGTGCCACATCCTTTACAGGTGACACTGTTTTGTTTTGAGCCTTACCAAAAGTAGGCTATGGTTCAAGGGCCATCCATTTGTATGTACGCCTGCTATCTGTCTGTGTATGTGGACACAGAAAAGGAAAGAACACGTACCACTATCATTCTGGAATTGAGAAGCTACTCTTTGCTAACTTTTGGTTTTTAGAATTTACTGTCTACCATGCGCCAAGATTTTACATATAATAATAGCCACAAGCACTGACACATCACAAGGATTCAATTAATGTTATGTGTAAAAATGGGTTGCTTTTCCAAAGACATTGGGTAAGTATGATTTGGAGTAAAACATGTCCATGAAAACCATTTTTAAAATTGATACCTTTCTTCCTAGGCTGCCTGCAAAGGCTAAATTTGCCCATAATTTGGAACTATTTCTAGCATTACTTGTATAAGTAAATATAGTTCTTTTTCCTCCCTCTCTGATTCTGTCTCTTTCTTCTCTCCTCTGTTCCTTCCTTCAACAAATTCTACATTCAAAGATGAACAAAGCTTTCCCTAACATAGCTTTCTGCAGAATGTCGCTGATTTTCATGGGAGGGTCAGGAGTTCTGGGACAGGAGCAGGGTCTGTTTTAAATTCAAGTCTACTTTTACAAGACCTTATGCTTGCCTGGGTTTCTTTCGCCTCATTGGGTAGATCAGAAAGCAAAATGGGAAACGGTGCCGTGACCAATTCTCACCACCCAAGCTAAGGTGGAAACACCCCAGCCTGGGTGTAGCTGAGGTGACACATAGAGCCTCTCTTTGAGAAAAAAAGCATCCTTTAATGTTAATTCTTCTTACACAGCCTGCCGGAGAGATTTATTCAGGTTATAACCCAAGAAAAACTTCTGGTCTCAGGAGAATAGAGGAAGGGAGACATTTAACACTATTGCACCTAAATATAGAAGAAAAAGCATATGTGAACCACTTAAAAATAAAATAACCACTTAAAAATGAAAGTAAAAATAGAAGATTCTCCAAGTTGCTTTTAGGACACTAGTTATATATTTAACAATGTCGTGTGTATAGATAAACATATAAGAAATAAAAAATAGCATGTAAATATAATGGTAATCTGAGTCAAGAGAAACCATCCTAAATTCACTTTATTAAATGTAAAATAATACCGAAATCGCTTTTTACTTCCAAAAACTGGGTATCACGTGCCATTTAACTGTTTGCTTTGTATGTCTTAAAAGGTGCATTACTCATGTTGTATGAAAATACATGTAATTATAATTTTAAGCGTAGTTGTGGCATATGAGTTTCATTATAGAAATTTCCACTGGCTTCTACCAATAGGACAAGCTTGGATTTTATGTCCATGATGTATGAAAAAGGCCTCTTAGAATGCCGAGGATCTAAGGAAAGGAGCTCTCTTGAGTATGCTCTGGACTTTGAGCATGTACAGGCCCTGGTGGAGACTGATGGTCTGTCTGCAGGAGGCTATGACCACATGAAGCAAAAGGTTCCTTTGTGCATTCTCCAGTAGAGTGTGTCCAGAATATAAATAGACATTCCCTTTCATTTCTGCATTTAGGTAACTGTATCTTAAATGCAGTGCCTTCAAATCAAATTAGCAAAATTGGAAGTGTCTCAATAAATTTTCCCAATAGGACAGAGGTTATTACATCAGTAAAGTAAATGGCACCCTGTGTCCAGAAACAGCTAATGCAGCGTTTAAAAGATGCTTTTGTGTATCGGTTGGAGCATGACACTAATGACAATGTAAAAAAAAAAAAAACAACAACAAAAAAAATCATGGTTGTTAATATTACCAGTACATCCAGGTAAAGTTCATGAGTGCCTTTACTAAGTGGCCTGTTACCTTGTGGCTGATCCATCCATTGACTCCCCACCTAACCGTGGTCATAAGAAAGGACAGGGAGAGACAGTGAGTGACTCAGGCTTCATGACGCTCCATCCTCCTAAAGGCAGGATGTCCGTGATCATCTTTGCATGTAAGTGCAACATTCTGTTACTCTTCCAGCCCTGGAGGAGTTAAATCCAGGCAGGACTTCACTTGGATATACCCACTGTGCAGACAGCAGCTCCCAGAGCGGTAAGAATGAAAACGTGTGGTCCAAGATTTTCCCTGAAAAACACCAAAGACGTAGACAGATGTTGTACAGTGCTTTATGTTTGGGTTTGTATCACGCTTTGGGGTGATTTAATGTGCTTTCAGTATGAATTTAGGCATGTATATGGTATTCTTCTAGGGTGTGTGGGAGAGCAATGTAGTTTAGATTCTTACAGAGATGCTCCAATACTTGGCTTACTCTTTTCAGAGGGCAGATAGCATACAAACAGTGTTTTTTTCTTTTTTTTTTTTTTTTTTTTTTTTTTTGCTTTTTGTTATGTGGGTAGCTCCCTGGCTGGGAATCGAACCCAGGCCGCAGCGCTGACAGCACCAGCACCGAAGCCTTAAGCCACTACACCACCAGGGAGCTCCCTGCAAACATTGTTCTTAAAGAACAAAGTTCTCGGGAGATGTTGTTGAGTAAGCATCGTTAAAGTCTCCCCTCCCACCGTCGTCCTGTCTCTAATAAGTCAGAGTCTCCCAGAGCCCGAGCAGCTGCACACACTCTTCATCAGAGCTTTGAGCTTTGAAACCACCGAAGAGAGTCTGAGGAGCCACTGTGAGCAATGGGGAGTGCTCACAGACTGTGTGGTGATGAGAGATCCAAACACCACGTGCTCCAGAGACTTTGGGTTTGTCACCTCTGCCACGGTGGGGCAGGTGGGTGCAGCCATGAAGGCAAGTCCACACGAGGGGCATGGAAGAATTGTGGAACTAAGAGGGCTGTCGCAAGGGAACATTCTCAAAGATCTGGTGCCCACGTCACTGTGAAAAAGATTTTTGTTGGTGATATTAAAGAAGACACTGAAGAACTAAGAGATGATTTTGAGCAGTATGGAAAATGGATGGGATTGACACCATGACTGACCGAGGCAGTGGCAGGAAGAGAGGCTTTGCTTTTCTAACCTTTGATGACCATGACTCTGTTGACAAGGTTGTCATTCAGAAATACCATACTGTGAATGGCCACAACTGTGAAGTAAGGACAGCCCTATCTAAGCAAGAGATAGCTAGTGCTTCGTCCAGCCCAAGAGGTGAAGGTTCTGGAAACTTCTGTGGTGGTTGAGGAGGTGATTTTGGTGGGAACAACTTTAGTCTTGGAGGCCACTTCTGTGGTCGCGGTGGCTTAGGTGGCAGCCGTGGTGATGGAGGATATGGTGGCAGTGGTGCTGGCGATAACGGATTTGGTAAGATGGAAGTGATGTTGGAGGTGGCAGAAGCTATAATGATTTTGGCAATCACAAAAATCAGTCTTCAAATTTTGGAGCCATGAACGGAGGAAACTCTAGAGGCAGAAGCTCTGGCCCCTGTGGTGGTGGAGGCCAGCGCATTGTCAAACCAGGGAACCATGGTGGCTACAGCAGTTCCAGCAGCCCCAGTAGCTATAGCGGTGGCAAGGAATTTAATTACCTCCAGGCAACAGAGCTCTGCAGGAGAGGAGGGCCAGAGAAGTCACAGGGAAGCTCCAGGTTACAGTGGATTAGTGAGCTCAACCAAGCACAGTGGTTGCAGGGCCCACCTGCTACAATACTCACATGTATGGGCAAAAAACTCGAGGACTGTATGTGTGAGACTAATTGTATAACAAATTATTTTAATTTCAGTTCTTTGGAAAGTGCAAAGCACTCCAACAAAGGGTTTTAGTGTAGTTTTTTGTTTTTTTGCACCCACACTATTGATTGCTAAATGTGATAGTCTGATCATGACACTGAATAAATGTGTTTAAAAAAAAAAAAAAAGAAAATTTCTTCCTCTTTTTCTGAATGGAGGTTATAATCACTCAAATAACCTAAGAAAGTTCAAGAAAATTCTACTCAAATTTCCATTTCTAATCTATTTGATATACTTATAAACTGAATTTTCAAAATTGAATGTTCTTAATACTAACAAACTTCTGTTTTAAGTAATTTGAGATGCTATTAAATGTGCTAAGCAGGAATGTTTTGGCACTATATTAACACATGATGTAACAATTCATTTTCATATGTGTAAATATATGGGACTATACATACACATACATGTATCTGCATGTATACATCATGGGCTTTAAATTAGGGAATTCTGTGTTCTAGTGATCTATTGCTATTTGGAACTATTTGGAAACTTGGTGATTAAGACAAGGACAGATTTATGTTATCTAGTGCTTTTGCAGGTCAAGAGTTCAGCGAGCACTTGGCTGGGTGATGCTCTTCTTCCACATAGTATTGATGGAAAACTCTTAGTGGTATACAACTCCAGACAGACTGGTCTGGAGAATCCAAGGCAGCATCAGTCTGGGGCAAGCATCTCTGTATCTTGAAGAAGATGACCTAGAAGTTGCACACCTAATTTTCACTTTTCTCAATGGCAAGAATTTAGTCAAATAGTCACAAGTAGCAGTAAGGGAGTTTGGTAGTTATAGTTTCTAGCTAGGTATTCATGTGGCCTAGAAGAAGGGAGAATTTTGATGGGGTGGGGGGACAGTTCATTGTGCCACATTTGCTGCTCTACAAGATAACTTTTGAATAACTTATACACCATGATGACTAGCCCATTGTCTCTACTCCTCACAAGTTGTAGCTCCAAGATGGGCCTCCCATGCCTATTTTTGAGACACTTTTTAATAAAATAATGTACACATTTATGGGTCAGGGCTGTGTCTCAGTGAATGTGTTTCAGATTATATCCTTTCGCCTTGTATTTATGAGGCTATGATACATAACATGAAGCCGGGGGCTACAAACCATTTTCTACAAACCCTGTCCATTCATGACTATTGCCTTTGGTACTGCCAAGTATACAGGATGATAACAACAGAAGAATCTGGGGGAAATAATTAAAAAACAACAGGAGCAGCAGCAAATACTCTCTTGGCTCTTCTGAGAAATGAAATATTTCATGGCATTTAAAGGTATCTGGCAGTGTTCCATTGTCTGACCAAAATGTTTGTTTCAAGATAGATTATACTGAATATTGCCATTTTCCCAACCATTTTTAATATACCACTTGTTAATTTTCAAAGCCCCAATTCCAACAACATCAAAGCATTACAGGATTCTAGAGCTGGATGGGGAACTGGAAGTGTGATTTACTGTAGGAAACCATTGGAGGTTGAAGAATCTTGTAATCACTTTGCTCAGGTACAAAAGAAGGTGTCATGAATTAAACTGTTTGGAGTGATACAGAAGAATGCTCAGCTGCTTTCAGTATTTTTAGTTAAAGTATCATACCTTGATTAGGATCCACAGATTGTCTCTTCCACGCCATGTTCCCATGAGATAATTGAGTTCCAAAGAGGAGTCTTCATTCTTAAGTAAAGAGTTTTGACACATTGTCTGGTGACCTTGATGGAAGGGTCTTCCTGCCTATATCTGACCTATTTGTCAAGTCTTCTCTTACAGAATAAAGTATGCATTGGTATCTGGTCACCATCATGTTTGGAAATTCATTAAACTTTTCTTTATAGTTTCTTCTCATTGCTATATGAGGTCTGACAATTAAGTTTACAAACTTGCTACCATATGCTTACATTGGCAGCACTGTACAAACAACTTGGTAAGGTTTCATAACCTTGATATATCTGTGTCTCACAGCTGTGATCATGTTGACATGTGGTGGTGTCTTGCTGAGTGGTATTCATTACTGTTGTGTGTTTTTGTGTGTCATTGCGAAAATGTTGGAGCTTGAATTAGGGCAATGAACAAACATTAAATTTCTTGTAAACATTAATTTTCTTTACCCAAACTTGGCAAGAGTGGAAGTGAAATCAGGGACATGGTAGTCCACGTTTATGGGGATAATGCCATGAAGAAAATGTCAATGTATAAATGGATTAAATGTTTTTCTGAGAGGAGAGAAAAGTGTCACTGATGAAGAGAGGTCAGGGTGGCCAGTAATGAGCAGCACTGATGAAAACATTGCAAAATGCAGACTTGTGCATCAAAACCATCAGCTGACTGTGAGAAGCACAGCAGACCAAGTAAATATCAATAGAGAAATAGTTAGGAGAATCTTAGTTGAAAATCTTGGCATGAGAAAGGTATGTGCAAAAATGGTTCCAAAGGAGCTCCCCAGTGAACAAAAGCAAAGGGGAGTCAAAGTTTGCCAAGACCTTTGTACAGGATGATGTTTTGGGCCATGTTATCATGGGTGATGAAACATGGGTGTACCAATACCACCCTGAAACAAAGTGTCAAAGTGCACAATGGAAGTCAGCTAATTCTCCATGACCAAAAAATTTCCTTCAGTTCAAATCAAGAGTCAAAACAACGTTGCTAACCTTCTCTAATATCATAGGAATTGTTCATTATGAATTTGTACCAACGGGATAGTCAATCCAGTTCACTATTTGGAAATGCTGAAAAGGCTGTGTGAAAAATTAGGTAAAAATGACCTGAACTATTTGCCAACTACTCATGGTTCCTGCATCATGTCGATGCACCAGCTCACATGCCACTGCCTGTGAGAGAGGATTTAGCCAGTACACAGATAACTGTATTGGAACACCCTCCCTGTGCATCTGATCTGGCCCCCAATGACTTTTTTCTTTACCCAAAGATAAAGGAAATGTGGAAAGGAAGACATTTTGATAACATTCAGGACATCAAGGGTCATGTGATGGGTGACTGATGGCCATTCCAGAAAAAGAGGTCCAAAATTGCTTTGAAGGGTGGACTAGGTGCTGGTGTCAGTGCATAGCTTCCCAAGGGGAGTACTTTGAAGGTGACCATAGTGATAGTCAGCAATGAGGTGTGTAGCATTTTTTCTAGGATGAGTTCAAGAACTTGTCAGACCACATATAGCATTCTATTATAGGAATATCCCACAATTTAGTTATTCATTCTACTGCTGATGGGCATATGGGTAATTCCCAGTTTGGGACTCTTGAACAAGTAGGTAATGAAAGCTCGTGAATGTGGAAAAGTAGAGGCATACAGCCATAACTTGAAATGCTCTTTTTATTCAAAAAGCTCTCATCTTCTACTGAGGGAATATACTTTAAAACCAACCCACTCAGTGGTAATGTGAGTTCTCTGTCTTTACCTGAGAGCTCAGAGAAAGCCTGCTGGACGTGGGCTCCAGAGTACAGCCCTGCCTTCCATTTCCAGAGGGAAGGGCAATCTTTGCTGAGTTAACGTATTTTATGACATTACAGAAAGTAAAGGAACAATAAGCCCCTTTTGCATTTTAAAAGAGCCAGAAATTCCATTGTTCTCCAACAAACCTACTTAAATTAAACAGTAGTAATAAGTTGGAGAGGAAAATGTATTTTGACATTTTTTTCATAGATTTGAATTTCAGAGGGTTATTATGCATAACAGGGAGAAGGAAATGACAATGCTATTTAAATAACCCTCGCTAGAAACGTCACACGAAGTACATTTTAGACACAGTTTCAAAATGGGGAAATTAGGAGTTCTGGCATTATTTCCTTCCTTGAGGTTATCTTACTCAGCCAATCAGCTGCCCAGTAAGGCGGGGATTGCTTCAAGGGAGCATACATCTTCTAGACGAAAATCAGGGTTTGGTAGAAACAAAACACTGCAGACTTCACCATTGCCATGCTTTCCTTTTGTTGATTTATATATTTAAAGGAACAAAACTTCATCTGTTTTCACATATCAGAATAGAGTCAGTCTTTTAAAATATGCAGTTGTTTTACTGATAACTTGGTTGGCAATCTCTCCTATGGTGTTACTGCTGAAATTTTGCACAGTGGCTCCTAATCTTTGTTGTTGCTACTTCATATTTCTGTCTCATTCTTTGGCTCATTAAATATAAGGTAAAAACCATACATTAAAAGCCAGAAGAGTTTGACATGGAATCTGCCATCAGCTAGCAGAGTGACCTTAGGCAAGTGATTTCATTCTAATATTCAGCCTTCTTCTCTTTAATATGCAAGGCTAATGTTGTTAGTTACTGATGCATAAGATTGTTATCAGAAAAAAAATGACAGATGTAGTTGGATAATGTTCACTGTTGTAACAGACTCCACTCCAGAATTTCATTAGCTTCCCATTAGAACATTGTCTCTGTCTTGCATGAAGTCCAGAGTAGGCACTCCTGGTTAGCAGGGACTCTCTTCCAAGCAGCAGTCCAGGGACCCAGGCTCTTTCTACCTTGAAATTTTATCATCTCCCTGCATTGCATCTTTCTTTGCATCTAGCCCACATGGAAGCCCTGATCTGCAACTGACTGGTTTCACTTCTGCACGTTGGGCAGGACAAATCACAGGGCAATATCTGGATACAAAGGTACCTGGGAATGTAGTCCCAGGCTGAGCACCCACTTCTAGGTTGAACTACCAATTATAGGGAGATCATGTGAAGTCCATATACATTATGAAGCATTTTGTTGTTTTTGTTGTGAACAGTCTAGTTACTTTTCTCTGTAGCACCATCTTGCCATGCCAGCATCCCATAATCATACTGTGCATCATCATGTTATCTTAAAAAGGATGACCAGGAGTGATCACAGTAAGAAATATGGTTGTATTAATGCCCAGTGCATGGTGTATACAGCTGTCAGTATTTTGCTGAGTTAACAAAGGACACCCCTTAAGGTAGGCTCAAAACTATGCTAAATTTTCAACCACTGATATAGAAAAATTCCTGTGCTGCAGTTAATTCAGGAGTTACAGGGAGATCTGCAGATGAACCCAGGCTTCCACTGCAATGTATTGGTACCAGATGAGCATTCACTCTTCTGGGACCAGCTACTGTCCAGAGAGGCTGATCAGTGCCCCATGGAGGCAGACCCTACAGTGACCATCTCCCCACCACACTACCCTTTGTGGTCTAGGAAAAGAAGATACCTGGAAAACATAAGACGAGACAATCACATCTTAACCAAAATCAGGTATTGTTTAAGATCAAGTTACCTAACATTCAAATCACCCCTATTCCACTCAGAAAAAACCAAAGTCCTAGAGTGGCTGATGATGCCCTAAATCACTGCTTCTAGAACTTGAATGTACCTCAGACTCATTTGGAGAGCTTGATAAACACACATGACTGGGTCCCACCCTTCAGAGTTGCTGATTCAGTAGTTCTGGGGTATAGCCCCCACATTTGCATTTTTAATAAACTACCCAGTGATGCTGATGCTGCTGGTCTGAGGGCCATGCTTGAAGAACATTGACCTGTGCTGCCTGACTTCCCATTCCCTCTGTCCTAATGTCTCTCTGTCACCTTGCTCACGTTTCTCCAGCTCACTAGCCCCAGCAGGCATGCCCCATGTCCAGGCCTTGGCACTTGCTGTTGCCTTGCACTAGAACTCTATACCCATGGTTTTCCAAAGAGCCTTCAGATATTTGCCTAAATATCACTGCCTTAGATACACCTTTACTCTCCTGACCACACCATTTAAAATTTCTACTCCCTCGTCCCAGCACTCACTAGCTTCTTCCTCTGCTTTCCACCTACCACCCCCACCCCCACTTTCCAGGCCTTATCCCCTTTTAATAAAGTACTTTACCTATTTGTATATTTTTTTTCCTGGCTGCATTATGAGCCCCATAAGAATAGCAGGGATCTTTGCCTATTTCCCGCTTGAATTTTCAGCACCCAGAACAGTGCCTGGCATTTAGTAGGTGCTCAATAATATATTTGTCGAAGAAAAGTTGGAGGGAGGACTAAGGGAAGAGAGAATGGAGAGACAAGTTAAAAGAATCTTCCTGTGGGAGTTCCCTGGTGGTGTAGTGGCTTGAGGCTTCAGCGCTGGCGCTGTCAGCACTGCGGCCTGGGTTCGATTCCCAGTCAGGGAACTACCCACATACCAAAAAGCAAAAAAAAAAAAAAAAAAGAATCTTCCTGTGTAGCAGATTTAGTCTGCTTGGAATGCAAATCACATCTCACATGCACACAACCAGTTTGCTCTACAATTTAATGGCAGTGTCTCAGCTTCCTTGTATAGTTCTGAAAGCCTTTAACACACTGGTTAGCTTTATTCCCCCACTGCCAGCATTATCCTCAGGCTCTCCTAGAGTTTGAGAGCCTCAGGTGACAGGCGTTAAATGAGATATTCTGGAACACCCTTGCAGCAGGAGTGGGCAGCTTCAGGTTTGGAAGGAAGTTAGGGTATCAGAGGCTAGTTGTTTTTGCTGCTATTATTGGGCCCCTCAGCTGAATCAATGTTTTTGTCCTTCCCCTTTGGCATGCTTGCTGTCATGGAGGAGCACATGTGAGGAGGACAGCTAGAAGGTGAGCTTTCTACCCTAAGGCAGGGGTTTCTGTTTGTGGCAACTTCAGTTTGGAGCTGACACACCATCAGGAGTTTTGACCAATATTCTTCATATGTTCAAAGATTTTGGAAGTGGATACTAGCCAACTTAGTTTTCCCATAGGCTCAAGCAGGTGTCCAGCTCTGACAATTGGTGGCAATACTAATAAGTAATTTTGGGAAATAAGACAAATACTGTTGCTGTTGAAACCCATATTCTCACCAGGAGGTGGTAGTAGCATATGACCCTCAGATGAGAAAGAACAAAATTAAGCAAGTGTTTGTGCAAATCATCTGACCTATCTAAAATAAAGCGAAATTAAGATGACTTAAGGTTCTCTGTTTCCATGTGAAATTCTGGTGCATCAATTTTTATCTTCTTGGAGACTGAAGGAAACAGAACAGTCTCTAATGTTGTTCAACTTGACGTTGTTTCCCATTACGATTTATAAGAGATCAGATTTTGATTGCCAGCAATGTATGCATGCACATGCATATACACACAATCCTATTTCCAGTCAGTCACCTGGGAAGTTTGAGAATTAGATTATGACAACAATCAGCATGAATTTCAGTTTCTGTTGCAAAGATTTCTAGAATCTTTACATCAATATGGTAATTTGGAGGCCTTTGTACCTTTGCTGAGGCATGTAGCCCCCTGCAGTAGCCCTTTCAAGAGAGGGCGAAGATCTTTGTTTGCTACCCTGAATGAGTGAGTGCCAGAAATTGGAGAATTCCAGTGCTGGTTCCCAGATTTAGAAGTCACTCTCAGTGGTACGCTGGTGCTGGCTCACATGCA
The DNA here is from genome assembly GCA_004026885.1 of Lyroderma lyra. Lineage (NCBI taxonomy): Eukaryota > Metazoa > Chordata > Mammalia > Chiroptera > Megadermatidae > Lyroderma > Lyroderma lyra. The sequence continues at coordinate 125,767 of PVJL010000002.1, read as the reverse complement.
CTTGTAAGAGCCAGTTGTGTGCATCTTTTAACTATTCCTCATTCAGCAATGGTCACATGGTAGCTTGAAATCAGCCATTCTGGGAATATCTGCACCACAGAAATTAACCAACACGGTAGTCAGGGCTTGTTTACCCCCCACCTTACCTCATCCCTGGAGCCAATTCTTAAACACTTACCAACACACCATTGTTGCTAATTGTAGTAGATTGCAACCATGGTCCTATCCTCTGCCTCTTGCTGTAGCCACACCCTTTACAGTGTGGCTTTGCCACTCCTTCCATTAAGAGGTAGACTCTATTTCCCCATACTTTGAATCTGGGCTGGATTTACGACTTGTATTAATTATAAAACATAGTAGAGCCAAGGGTGTACCTGCTCCTAGCCTAGTATCAAGAGGTTTCACTTCTGCTTTCTCTTGGAAACCTGTTAGCACCATAACCGGCCCATGTTATCCTGCTAAAAAGATGAGAGTCCACGCAGTCATCCTAGACCAGTTGGTCTCCAGGCAATCCACACTTGACCACAGAATACTTGAGTGAACACTGGCGAAACCAGAAGAACTAGTAGGTAGGTGGTTCAGCACAAAATGCCAGCCCACAGTGTCGTGAGCTAAATAAATGGTGGTTATTTTTAAATCACTAAGTATTGGGTGGTTTGTTGTGCAGCAAAAGCTAATTGATATACTGGCCTGCTCATGATTTCCAGTAAGTTTTAAGCAAACTTGGTAGTGTCAGGATTAATATTTGGGCCAATGTCTTTCTTGGAAACTCTGCTCCATTTTGAAAATACTTTCTGTATCAAGTTTTCTTTACCTTCAGAAAGTAGATGAGGATATTGGGGACTTACTATCAATGGAGTAGAATGCAAAAGGAAACTGGAGAATCTGGCACTGCCGAGGCAATGTCTGTCAAGATGGTAGGCCGCTCCATCCCCCATGTCAGTCAATAGTGCTTCAGCCACACAGACTGCTTCTATTGCTTGAATAAGACTTCTTGGGGTCATTATCTTTGTTGTTCCTTCTGCCTAGAATACTCTAAGCTTTGGAAGCCCTACACCTTCTTATCCATAAAGACTGAACTTTGAGCATTCTTCACCCATATCTATGTCACAAGTAGTCACATAATTACTCTCCTCAAAGTTACACAGCACCATTCAATAGAAATAAAATATTTCTATTTAATTTTAAGTATTTTAGTAGTCATATTTTAAAATGGGAAAAAAGAAAACTGAAATTGATATTTTACTTAATCCAGAATACCTAATGTTATTTCAATACATAATCAGTATAAAATTAATTATTTTTTGAAACAACAGAAAAAGCTTTACACTTTATTTATAATAGCTAAAAACTGGGAACAACCAAACTAACCCTCATTAGGTGAGTGGTTAAACAAACTATGGTACATTATATTACAGAATACTACTCAGCAATACAAGAGAACTAACTATTGATATATAAAACAACTTGGAATGGAACTCAAGGCATTATGCTGAGTGCAAAAAAGCCAGTATCAAGTGGCCACGCACTCCATAATACCATTTATATAACAGTCTCAAAGTTACAAATTTATGGAGGTAGAAAACAGATTAGTGGTTGTCAGAGGTGGGGAGGGGGTAAGAATGACCATAAAAGGGTAGCACAAAGGAGACCTTTCTGGTTGTAGAACAGTTCTATATCTTGATTGTGCTGGTGGTTACAGGATCTACACATATGACGAGGTGGTGAGGAACTATATGCACACATTGTACCAATGTCATATCCTTGGTTTTGATATCATCTATAATTATGTAAGATATAACTGTGGTGGGCGGAGCTGGATGAAGGATACATGGGACCTCTCTATATTTTCTTTGCAACTTCCTGTGATTATAATATTTTGAATTAAACATTGTATTTACACACACAAACACACACACACACACATTATTTTACTAACTTTTATACTAACTCTTCATGATTTGGTGTATATTGTATACTTACTGCACATCTCAGTTTGGACCAGGTCCATTTCTGGGGTTCAGTACTTATATGTGGCTAGTGGCTCTTCTGTTGAATAGTCCAGCTCTGTCACAAGATCTTACTTTTTAATTTCTTTGTATTTTTTACATGCTATAATGTTTTGTTTATTTCTTTCCTTTGTAATAATAATACCTAAAAATTACTGAATGCCCATTCTTAGCTAGGCAATGTTTTATGTGCTTCATGGACATTAACTCATTAAATATTCACAACATGACATAGATATTATTAATTGTACTTTATTGGTGAGAAAATTGAGGCATGGTGAGATTAGGTGATTTGGCCCCAGGAAGTGTCAGAGCAAGGATTTGACCCTAGAAGACTGACTCCAGACATCACGAATACTTACCTTTCTCCTCCACTAGAAAGTCTCACCACTACTCCAAAAGGTCTTGCCCCCACTAACCCTGTTTTGCTGACCCAGTAAGTACTTCATAAATCTTTTTGAAGGAGTGATGAAAATATTTGAGAAAAAAGCTTAAAAGGCCTGGGTTCTCTGCCCCATCCCACTCTGACCATGGCAGCTGCATGTTCACTGGGCTCCTCAAAAGCAGAGCCTGAGGCAGAGACTCAGGTGCATGCCTGTTGCATGCTGATAGTCTCACCCTGTGGGCTGCCAACATGATTAAACCACAGATTATTTTTATTGAGGTAAATAGTTTGTCCTAATGACCCTTTAGTCAACAAATATGTATTGACCATCTACTATGTGCCAGGCACAGATAAGATGGAGATCAGCTTAGGGGGCTTATGGACTTACTGGGAAAGACCAGCTTTGCTTTCTGAAAACAATGGTGAAAGAGGAAAATGATCCAGGCTTTCTGAAAGCTAAATTGCCAGGATTTAAAAAATTTTAAACACACATGCTGTTATAGTCTGTTATTTTCATATCTGACATTCTATACCACGGAACTGCTCATATTTATTTATGCAGAATGATGTGTACACCAGGATTCTTACTGTAATGTTGTTTTTAAGAGTTGAAAAGAAAAGCCCTTACATGTTAATCAATAAAAGAATCAATAGATAAATTACAGTACATTTCATTTTATAATATTCTATGAAGGCTTTAAAAAAGAGCAAGTATTGATGTGTGTTTTCATGTGGAAAGATAATCAAGGTTTGCTTTTGTTTTTTCCTTTAACAGCCAACATAGGTTAAATGACACACAAAACAAATCCCACAGTAGTGTACATATTGTGGTCATGTTTATGCATGAAAATTTGGGTTATGTTCAGGGAATGGCATAAACAAACAGAAAAAGACCCAGGTTTGGGGTTTTGCAATGAGAACAGGTGTGGCAGTTGATTTTTAGCCTTTATTCTGTATTTAGCTGCTTCATTGTTCGAACTGGCCACACCCAGCTTGCTTGTGAACATTACTTGTATAATTTGGAATATCTTCTTTTGTAGCATAATAGTTGTACAAGGATCTGTGGAGAACATAAGAAGGGAGTTTCTGGGATTCAGAAGTGGCATCTCTGAGGAAGTGGCATTTGATCTGAGACCAAAAGGGAGACTTAGTGTAAGGGTTGAGATGAGAGATTGGACTGGGGCAGGGAGAGGCAGGCAGAGGTTGGAGGATGTAGAGGGCCTTTAAGGTAATGGAGGTGATTAAGGATAGTCAGGCTTAATGAAGGGGAGAGGGAGTTATGTGGTTAAAGAGGTGTACAAGGGCTGGGCCCTGGGAGCCATGTGAGCTGTGCTAAGGAGTTTGGTTTTGTTTTTAAGGTCAATGAGAAGTCACAGAAAAGGCTCTGGAGAGAGAGAGCAGGGTGCAGTTAAGTTCACATTTTAGAAAGATTGGTCTGCCCACAGGGTAGAGGGCTGTGTGGAAGGGGGCAAGTTTAGTTGAAGGGGAACTTAGCGAAAAAAGACTTCATAGTAGCCTAGGAGAAGGATGATGGCATGATCTATGATAGTGACAGTGGGTGTGGCAGACAGATTAATGCACACACGCCCCATCTCCACGTCCTAATTCCTGAAACCTATGAATATGTTAAGTGACATTGCAAAGGGGAATTATGTTGCAGGTAGAATTACGGATGCTCATAAGCTGACCTTACAAAAGGGAAGTTATCCAGATAGCCCCATGTAATCACAAGTGTCCTTAGAAGTGGACGAACCAGGCAGAGTCGGGGGAATCCATGCATGAGGAAGAACAGTCAGCAAGGGGTGCAGTGTTGCTGGCTTTGGCTATGGAGGAAGGGTCCAAGAGCCAAGGAATGTTGGGGGCCTCTAGAAGCTACAAAAGGCCAGGATATGGATTTTCCCTTAGAGCCTCCAGAAAGGGACACAGCTGACACCTTGACTTTCAGCCAATGAAACCCATGTCAGACTTTTGACCTCTGGAATTGTTAGGTAATGAATTCGTGTAGTCAATAGAAAATAAATAGATTGGGAATTCAGAGAGATGAGCAGAGGTAGTGAATATGTGAAAAACAGAATGGACAGGAATTGGTGGCGGTTGGAGGTGCAGGATGATAGAACGGGGGAAGTCAAAGTGGAGTTTCAAATTTGATTTCAGCAATTTGATGCAACGTGGTGCTATATACTACAAGAGCGGGTTGATAAATTTTGTCTCCACAATAATATTAATATTTTTTGTTACATTAGACATATCTGGATATAACCTGTTCTGTGTAGTCATATGGTATCTCCCTTCCATCATTCCTGACCGTGCACACACAGATGCTTGTTTTTCACCCAGTGCACATCGAAATGGAGGTGTTCTGACTTTCAGTTCAAAAGCGCAGTTACTGAATTCTTGACAGTGGAAAAACATTCCCACAATTAAAATTCACAGATGAATGCAAGCCGTTTATGGTGATCCGTGTTGATGTGAGGACAGTAAGACACTGGGTAAGGCCGTTCAAAGATGGAGTAGGGCAAGCAGATTTGAGTTGCAAATCAAAAAGTAGAAGGCCTGGAGTGCAAGTAATCAGCTTCATCAAGGTCATGGAAGTGTATTGAAGTATGTGGTGATTTTGTAGAAAAATAATTATGCAGCTTTGAAAATAAATGATGTAGGTATATTCCTTCTTTATTTCATTAAAAATCTTTCTCATTGATTTTCTACTTAAGTGGAGGCAAAATTTAACAGCTTGCTTTTATAGGATTGAGACACGTAGAGAAGGAACAAGTTGAACAAGTAAGAAGATTGTGACTTAAGTTTTGGAGAGGATCGGTGTCAAGAATGAAGAATGCAAGAGGAGAGTTGGGTGCATAATTCTCAAGCTCAGGAGAGGTTTCTGGGCTGTATCTCTATTTGGGATCATTGGCATAAGGAAGAAGTAAACTTGTGCTCTAAGATAAGGCCAGGGTGAAATAACTTTTGGCAGTAACATTTAACACATTTTCTGCAGTTTTTTGAGTGCCTACTCTGTTGATGCTATTCTACAAGCTATGATTTTCATCTTGCTACTATTTTTAACATCACGTTATCACTGTGGACAGTGTGAAAGTAACTAGAATTTAAATATGTTTTTCTCAAAGCATGGCTTTGTCAGTCCTTGGTATTGGGTGGTAGAAAAATGAGATGGATGAGCTGAAGCCAGGATGAAGACTTGACTTAGACCAGAGTGCTCTTGCAATGATGAAGGTCCAGACAATGTGGAGTGGGGTGAATGGATACAATAAATCTAAGTACAGCCACAGATTCCAGAATCAGGATGCAATCAGAAAGCTTAGATGAGAGAGAACCACAGACAGGTGAGATCAAACCAATGAGATCAGTGAGAAGTACCTGCAAGATTCACAGAGTAGAAGACAAAGAAGAAGCAAAGAGTCAGGTATGAAGGCTGAGTTCAAATCCAAAGGCTAGAAATTGGAAGCCAGAGTCAGATCCACAGTAGGAGAAAGGGGCTGTAGCTGTTGAGAAGGCAGGTGTCCCTGAGTTAGGGCTCAGGTCAGAAGAGCAGGCACAGAGCAACTGGATCACAAGCGTCTGCAATACAAATGGGGACTAGGGACAAGGATAATCTGTACTGACCCAGCCAGCACGCTGTGAAACAGTTCTTCTGGAGTAGGAAGTACCTGGTAGAACCCAGTGACTGACCCATGGGTGACATTCAGGGGACATAAAGGAATCCCAGAAAGGGAAACCATATTATTTATATCTTGGATATGATAACATTTTATTTCTTAGAAAACAACCTTATTTTTAGATTATATTATGAATCCATTTCAAGTTATTTACATTTTTCTCTGAATTCCAAATATGCGATTTATGTCCTATTTTACCTAAAAGCAACACAACTGAAAGTATGGCGACCTTTTGTTTCTAATTCTGAGCCTATGACAAAAGCGTACCTGAGCAATGACATCCCAATAAGGCGATGGTGTGGTTGGTGCCATCCCCTCTGCAATACGATTTCTCAAACAGCTGTATCTCTTCTACCAATGACAGGCCAGTCATTAAACTTAAATGATCTGAACACAGGTAGGGATTTCAGAAGTTCTTAAATATCCATTATTACATTTACCAAGCTCTTCAAAATAGATCTAAGGTTAAGAAAAGAAAAATCTCCTTAGGACATCGTCCATGAGGAAAGAATCACTCCTGAGATGTACATCAAAGGCACAATTTTGTAATTCAGTGGTCTTAGTCTAAGAATCCAGCTGTCTGGATGACTGAAAACCTTACCAGTCCAGTAATTACACTGACTCCTCACTTCAGTTGTAGGGCTTGCAAGTGTCCTTCTAGGTAGTTGTGGGTGCCAAAGGTTAGACGATGGCACGGTTTTGATGGTGAGAGGGAATATGCACCAGAGGATTGTCTAATAGATTAACTCCTGCTCTACTCACCTTGTCCCTGCCCCACGCCCTCTTCAGCCGGCCCCTCTCTGCTAACTACTTCCTACCATACTCCTGGAGTATGCCAGTGTAAGAAACAGACAAACCTGTAGAGAATTGTAATAGGAGTGTATTTGAGCCAAACTGATGACATATGTCAGCAAGCAAGATCTCATATGCTCCGGAAAATCACTGTTTGGCAGTTTCTTTTTTTAAGGTGTTTGAAATTAAGGAGAGAGCATCAAGAAGGTAACAGAAGTTGGGAGAAGGCAAGGCAGGGATCAGATTCCAGGTTAATTAAGATTATATACTGTCTCAGGTTGTTCTGCTTTAGAAGGAGGGGTCTGGAAGGAGGCGTGTTCGAAGGTATGGTTAACCTAGAGGCACAGAAACAATGAGCAGGGCTTGCTTGAGGCAAAGATAAGTCTAAAGAAGTTTACAGGCATGACTTCCCACTATGACCTGCCCAGTTAGGAATTTATGATCAGATCACCCTGTGAGGTTACTTTCCATAGAACCACTTTTTCATCCATAAATATATCCACATTATGATGATGATGATGATGATGATGAAATATACTCAACATCCAATTTATTATTTTAACCATTTTTGAGTATACAGTCTGTTGGCAGTACGTACATTCACATGGTTGTGCAACCCATCACCCATCCATCTCCAGAGCCTTTTCATCTTTCCAAACTGAATCTTGGCTCATCAGGAAGCAATGACATTCCTCTGGCCACCCAGCATCCCTTGGCACCCCCACCCCAGTCCCTATCTGTCTCAGTGCCATTTGGAAGTCCAAGATGTTACCTGTTGTATTTACCAAGGAATGGCAGCCTCTTCAATCATTTGAATGACTGCTCTAGATATAATTTTAAAATGATGGTTGATAGCCCTCTCTTAACTCTGCCACCCATGAAGATCGATCTCTTTTTCTGAACATTAATCCAAAGGATGAATTTTAAAGTTTTATTTCAATATATTCTGATTCATGTTAATTTTAACAAGTATTTGTTTTCACTTGATTTACAAATATCTTAGGACAGAAATATACTACACATGGTTTACCAAAAAGTATAATAAATCCAGGGGTTCCCTGACCTACTCCATGATAACTCCAAGTTCTTCTTCCCAGGGTCCACCACCACATTTCTTGAGTTTTGGCCATTTTTCCCCCCAGTTTTTTACATATGGCCTATACAAATATATGCAGTTATATTAATTTGAGGCATCTCCATGTTTTTTATTTTTTGCTGCAGTAGAAAGAATTTAGCTTTTGGGAGTTCCCTGACAGTGTGGTGGCTTAAGGCTTCGGTGTTGGCGCTGTCGGCGCTGCGGCCTGGGTTCGATTCCCAGTCAGGGAGCTACCCACATACCAAAAAGCCAAAAAAAAAAAAAAAAAAAATTTAGATTTATTAAACAATCTTCCTACCTACCCTGTTTTTCCAATATAACTTTTTTGGCTATTTTTGGTTATATCAGTAAATGGTCCCTATATTTTGTGAATTTTGTCATTGCTTATTGAGGAGCCAAAACCTATATTACTGATTATGTTTTCTTTCTATTCCAGTTTCCAGTCCTCCTGCAGTTTCTGGCTGCCTTTCTCTTTTTTTTGTAATGGTTTCTTCGTAATAATCCTTTCTTTTTTAAAGAGCTTGCATCTTGCAAGGTGATGCTACCTCACTGCCTGAAGGCAGGGCATGTGACCAAGTCCAAAGTCAATGGGGCAGGAAACTTTACTTCACACAGCAAGTGTAAGGAGAGGACACAATAATTTTGAATGAAATTATCTAATCTACACACCCTACATATCCAACTTTCATCTTTTGCAACAGGAATACCTGAGAAGATGCAATTGTGAATGAATTAATGGTTTTCCTGTGGTCTTGTGCTGGCAGGATATAAACAGCTGCCTCTTTTCTGTTTGCATTCTCCAGGATTTTCATCATGTTTGGAAAGAAGAAGAAAAAGATTGAAATATCTGGCCCATCCAACTTTGAACACAGGGTTCACACTGGGTTTGACCCACAAGAACAGAAATTTACGGGCCTGCCACAGCAGTGGCACAGCTTGTTAGCAGACACTGCCAACAGGCCGAAGCCCATGGTAGACCCTTCGTGCATCACACCCATCCAGCTGGCGCCCATGAAGGTATGGATTCTGTCTCTCAGTTGCCTCAAAGCATATTCTCATTTGTTGAAGTGTATCATCATTATGGGCAAATGACAAAATGTCTAAGCCATGTATTTATTTTTAAATATCCACAGATTAGCTACAATTATTCTTCAGTGATTATAATGCTCAGCACTTACTGTAAATTGCAGTACGTGAAAAGAAACCTCAGCTCTTGGATGTGAGATCTTTCTAATATCAGACATGTAAGATGCAACCACAAAGTAGGAAATTTTTATTTCACTTTAAGTGATGTTTGCTAGTCTTTATACTAAAGAATATTATTTACCCTTTCTGGTAAATATGTAACTTTTGGTTAAACATTGTGTTAGATACCCTCTTGTTGTTTTTGCCTTTGCCCTCAGACTGTTTAAACTTTTCTTTTATATAAAATTTAGTGGTAACATATTTTGATAATAACAACTGATTTATATATATGAGGGCTGTCTGGAAAAAAATCCAGCCATAAATGCCTCTATTTTTCATATACATGGCTGGATACATCCCGGACAGCCCTTGTATATGCAGATACATACATACATATTCGAGGGCTGTCCAGAAAAATTTCAGCCATTGTCAATATAACAAGAATGGTTACATGGCTGGATACTTTCTGGACAGTCCTCATATTAACAATACATATACATGTTTCATATATGTAATCATATATATTTATAGAAGTATGCATACATACTGTTTTCAAATTTGTCTTTATAGTCTAAAAGACCACTATTTCAAATAAAAGTAAATCATTAGAGGCCTAGAGTAGGATAAATTACCTTAAAAAAATGGCCAGTAGATATTTGGCAAGAAACATTCATGAAAATAATTGCATGAAATCAGAAATCAGACCCAATAAATTTCAGATATGTTAAGTTACTACAAAGAAAATTCAGCCTTTGCAGTTTCTTCTGCATCTCACAATAAGAATTCCATAGAGTTATAGACTATCAAGTAACTGCCCAGAAGCTCCCTATGGTAGTTAAACGTTGTTGAAGTTTATCATCGTGTTATCCAGTAAGTACATCAGATTGTAGTTTATATCGCTTGTTCGTTATATTAGACATCTGAGTTACATGAACACTTTATGTTAACATTAATGTTGAGTACATTGTATTTAAATGGTTGGCAAAACAAAAGCATGCAAAGCAGGAGCATAGCTGATAAATTATGGGACATGCTTATAAGCTATCAGCTGAGCTGACGGAATTAGAATTGCATTTCCATCATTCATGCATAGTCTTGCTCAGTCAGTTCAGGTATTGTGCTTGTGGGCCTGTTCTGCTTAGAGATCAATACAGAGTCTTCTAGTCCTGCATCTTGTGAATTTGATTTTCTGATAGGCTTTTCAAACTGTTCAGGCCAGCTAAAATGTAAAATACTCAAAAGATAGATTTTTGAGAAGATAAATCTTCAGGAACAAAAAAAGAACCTCCCATTTTAAGCAGGTATTGTTGATACTTAATAGGAACCAACCAACAAACCAACCAATATTAGGCAAAATTCTAGTATTGAACATAATCTTTTTCCCTAAGAGAAGTCTAATGCTTAATTAATGACCAATAATAGGGAGGATTACATCTGAAAAGAAGTGGGATCAGAAAGAATATCCTTTTTGGTTTTATTATTTTTCTTATATCCCAGGTTCTTATAAAACCCAGAAAATGAAATATGCAGTGTTCTCAGAAAAGTCCTGGGGTGTCGATCACAGTGGTGATGGAAAAGTGCCCCAAGGAAATGAGGACTTATTTTCTTACCCTTGAATATAACTATCATTTGATGAGGAGCATTCTGGAAGAGACTCCAGAACATTCTAGAGTCTTAGTGTAACATCTTAGCTAAAGGCCCTGAACATGTGTTCTCTTGTTAGACTGTGTTTATTATTGGTTTAAGACAGAGTATTATTTATTTCACCATGGTTTTTCAGTTGTTCAAATCCTATGCTGTGTTGGCCAGCAGTGAAAGAAGGAAGCTCTCATCTGAGTGATAACCCACCATGTTCAGTGGACGTAGGACTTGAGGAACTTCTAGCTCATCTCCTAAATGGGCTGGTACATTACTCTCTGTGATAGAATTTATCAGCCCCCTTGAGAATTGGAGCAAGGTTTTCCTAAATGCTGAACTCTTGAGCCCCGTGATTTCTTACTCACTTTATGTCTTTCTAGCCCTGATGCCAAATGTGTGAGTATCCAATACGTAAGAAACGAAAGTGTTTGTTATAGACACTTAAAGTCATTTTAGCAAGATTATTTAAGTAGATTCAACAATTCTAATTTGGACAAGTCACCATATTTTTCTGTGTATATGATGATACTTTTGTCTAAAATTGTTAGACCAAAAATTAGGGGCTTCTTATACATTGGAGTAACCAGTTGAGAGGATTTCTTAATGTTGGGTTAGAAAAGTAGGGGTCACCTTATAAATAGGGGTGTCTTATCCATGGAAAAGTATGGTATTTTTTAAAGGGGACAAAGAAAAAAATATTATACCATAAAAGCAGTAAATGGAAGTAGTGGAGAGTACCTTCTATTTTGGCAAAGTACCAGTTCTTCAATACTTATCAGTGAGCTTCAGGCAGGATGGTTCTGAATGGAAATTCACCATTGCAACCAACACACTCTTCTCTAATCAATTAGGATTTCAACTGTTCCGATTCAGAAACTTCATGTCATGCTTATCAGAATGCACCTCTTCTAAGTAGCCTTATTTAGATCAGTGTTTCTCACACTACATCAGAATCACCTAGAAGGCTCAATAAAACACAGAGTGCTAAACCCATCCGCAGAGTTTCTAATTCAGTAGGACTGCAATGGAGCCTGAGAGTTTGGATTTCTAATGAATTTCCAGGTAATGCTGATGCTTCTGTCCCCACTTTGAGAATCTTGATTTAGGTAGTTATAAAGGAATTTATCTATATAATGTATGATTAATATAGGTTTACACTAGCCACCCAAAGGTGGGAGGAGGAGCCCTTTAAAACATTTGGCACATATCTTTGAGAAACTCCTCCTCATATCTAATGTCATTTCATCCACAATAGGATCATAAGCAATATTGCCAAAATGATTGCTGAGTTAGATGCATTCATGTAAGGGGCAGGCTGAATGGTCACATTAGTTCTTGCCTAGTGTTCTCAAACTTGGGCTTTCATCGGAATCTCCTGGGGAGTTTCTTGTAGCACTGATTCCTGGGCCCCACCCTAGAGATTTTGATTTGGCAGGTCTGGGTGGGCCTAGTTATTTGTATGTCTCACACCCTCCCAAATGCTGCTGATCCTGCTGACAGGTGGGAGAAATACTTTAAGAACTACCGTTCTATGTTCTAGGTGGGACTGAAGCAAGAACTTAATGATCACCTTGTGTAACAGCCTAGAAGTTGTTTGAAAGATATTAAAATAAATATAGAAGATAATATTAAAAAGCCTTGTAGTGTCTACCTAAAGTGAGCAAATAGCATATCTTAATATTTGTTTTGCATTTTCAAGTAAAACTATAGAAATAATATTACATACTATTATTTTGAATGTTTAATTTTTTTAAAGGATGTCATATTTAAATTTTATTGAAAGCATAGTCTAACTTGCTTTTTTATTTAATGTTGTTTTGAGATAAATTCATATTGATATGTAGAAAATGAGTTTATTAAAAAAATTAACATTTTTATAGTTTTTGCCTTTTCTCTATTAAGGGATACTGCCAAATATTTGCTATTATGATTAATAACTAATTGATGGTTAGATCTATTTCTGAAGGCCTTCTCTCACAGTTTAAAAATGCCTTACCCAGCATTCCTGCAGTGACTGTGGTCTCTTGCTATACTCCAGGGAGGAGATACAACAGGTCCTACAGAGTGGCAGATCACGGGCCAGGGTTCGATGACAACCTCACTTTGACTATTTTACCCAACTCTATTTCCACAGCAGATGCTAGTATGAGGCAAAGTGGGCATCACATCTATAGTAAGCTGCAGGCGCTGCTAAAATATCCCTCAAAACAGGCCTGACCAAAATCCACAATATCACTACCAGACATTGGATAGTTTTTTACAGAGTACAAAATCTTTACTGTTCATTATTTTGTGGCATTCTCATAAAAACCCTTTCATAGTTTTAACCTAGTTTTATAGATGAAGAAACCTTGATTAATTTGTTCAAATTCCCCCAATATCCTTTTGAACCCAGATCTAATATCAGAGACCCAGCTACATTCGGTTGCCCTATACCCTGTCTTTTCTCCTCCTAAGCCCTTCTTCCCCAAAGGGTTAATGATTACTTTGTGTGCCCGAACCCCCCACCTCTGAAGTATTTGCTTTTAATAAGAGGACCATAGGGAGATGACAGTGATTCCAAGGACAGAACCTTGGATTGCAGCATCAGACAGTTAAGTGGAGTGGTAATGCTTTGGGACTGGAGAAATTTTCTGGAAGATGGATTGTCCTAGAGAAGTTTGGGAAAAACAACAAAAGAAACTGTAATTAGAGATGTCAGTGATCATTCATAGTTCTGATCAGGGATGGCCTATGTTGCAGAGATGCCTCACATATACCATTGGTTCTTCATTCCTCTTGCCACAGCCTCATGGGGGGCAAACTACTTTCCCAACTTTGAATTTGAACTTGTCCATATGACTAGCTTTGGCCAATGGGGTGATGTGAGCAAAGGCTTGAAATGCTAAGCTGAGATTTCTCTCAATTCTTTGGCCATCACCTTAAGAATATGCCTTGAATAGCTCAGAGATGTCACAACAGTAAGTGGCACATGGAGCAGCACCACCCCTGGCCACCTGCATCCTACAATTTGAAGCAGAAACCCCAGCCCCAGGTCCATTGTATGACACTGAGTGTGAAGTGGTTTGTTATGCAGCATTACTAGACAGCTGACTGATACACTATATCACTTAGCCCTCATTTCCTTTCAAATGAGTGGTATTTACTTCATCTTTTAGGTATAGGCATACTTCATTTTATTGCACTTTGTTTTATTAAGCTTCGAAGATGTTGTGTGTTTTGCAAATTGAAAGCAAGACCCTCCCCAGCAAAAAGGTTATAGCTTGCTTTATTGTGATACTCATTTTATTGCAGTGGTATGGAACCAAACCCACAATATTTTCAAGATATGCCTATAATGAAAGCAAGACTTAGCAAGGTTAAAGAAGTTGCTGAACTAATAACTGGAAGAGGCCCAGGATTCAAACCCCAAACCTATCTAACTCAAAAATCCATGCTTGTAACCATTATAACCACCTAGACTTCTGACAATAAGTATGTGTTTGGACAAAAAAAAGTGTTGCATGCATAAATGATACTAAGTAAAAAAAAAGTCACTTTCTTCTTACCTAGTCCTACTTTTTCATCTAAGATGATATAACTGAAACCCAGGTAGGTAAAGTGATTTTTTTCCAAGGTCACGGAACAAGTTAATGTCACTTGTCAGATGTCATTTCCATGTATAGGGATACTGCTGATTCAAGCATTTACAAAACCCAGAGTTAGCCCATGAACTAGCATTCACTTGAGAATAGGACAGGGATATCATTTAAATGCCTACCTTTCTGCAGTTTCTTATCAGGACTGCCATATCACTTTATTTTCTAGTTGTAGAGTACTCAGAGCCCTTTGCATAGTCTTTCATTATGCATGTAATGCACACAGAATATTTAAATGGGAAATCTCAATGAAAGTGTGCACTAAGAAACAAATGAGGGAGTTCCTTGGTGGTGTAGTGGCTAGGCTTTGGCGTTTTCAGTGCTGTGGCCTGGGTTCGATTCCCAGCCAGGGAACCACTTAAAGAAAAGAAAGAAAGAAAGAAAGAAGCATATGAGCAAACGTTCAAATGTATGCTGCTTACTCTTTCACCAGGACAGCCCTCCTGCTCCCTGAGCTGATCATATTAGAGGTCAAGCAGCCGACTCTCAGATCACAGACTTCTCTTGGTTTCCCACTGAGTGGCCTGCTCTGAACTCCTGACAACTGAACTCGTCAAACGAGGATGGTTGTGCTTTGATAAGTGGAAAATTCTATATAAATGGAAATGATATTCTCAAGACCACCTTACTTGCCCCAATTCTTCTCTCCTGGCAGGGGTGACCTAACTGAAAATAATCCTTCTAAATCAAAAGAAAAAGCATGTGGCTCTCTGTGACTCCCATGCTTGGAACTTGAAAGATTTAATTTTATCTCTCTTTTAGCATCTTGCAGAAATTGGGGCACTAAGATGGCAACTGTAGACTTCTTTGGGGGCACTCTCATATCCTGTAGTTTTTATTGTTTTGTCATATAATGTTAAATATAAGCATTATATTGTTGATTCTATTTAAACTAGTGAGAAAGCAGTTGTCAATACTTTGATCATTTCCAAGCAGCACTTCACCTCCAATGTGTTGGATGCTACTACCATTGCCTTATAAGGTTAAAATTTCAATGAAAAAGCTGTGTCCCCAGTGGCAATAGTTTGCTACCATCACACAAGTCACTGCCTGTTGAGCATCTTTGTATCAGTTTCCTACTTCTGTGAAACCAGTTACCCCAAATTTAATGGCTTAAAAGAACATGCATTTATTATCTCTCAGTTTCTGAGTCTGGGGGTCTAGGTGTGGTTTACCTGGGTCCTCTGCTCAGGGGTTCACAAGACTGCTTGCTGTCAGATGGGCATCACTGCTGTCTAGGAGCTTGACTAGGGAAAAATCCCTTCCAAGCTTGTTTAGGTTGTTGGCATAATTTGTTTCCTTGCTGTGGAACCCACAGTGGTTTGCTTCTTCAAGGCCAACAGGGGAGCGAGAGCTGGTCTGCTTGGAGTGTTATGTATGTATCATAACAGGATCACAAAGTGACATCCCAGCTCTGATGCCATATCATGTAAAACATAACTGCGAAGTGACATCCCATCACCTTTGCCATGTTCTGTTGGTGAGAAGCCAGCCGCCAAGTCCTACCCTCACTCATGGAGAGGGGATTATACAAAGGCATGAGCACTAGGAGGTGGAAATCATTAGGGATGGGGATGGGGGTGTCATCCTAGGGTCTGTCCACTCTGGTCCCCATTGCCCCTCCCACATGCAAGATGCATTTACTCCAGCCCAAGGTTCCCTAAGTCTCATCCCATTACAGCATCACCTCAGAGTTAAATCAGGTTCAGGAGTGGGTAAAGGCCTTGGGTGTCATCTGTTAATCACAGCTGCTAGGGCACAGTTTCTCCACAGCTGTGGACCTGTGAAACGAAAGAGGCAAATATCTGCCCCCAGCCCTGCCAACAGATGCTGGAGAATCAGGCACAGAATAATCCTTACAGACATTCTAGCAGCAAGGGGGCAAATGGAAGGTAAAAAGTAGTTCCTGGTCCAGAGCTCTTGTGAAACCCAGCCAGGCAGATGTTGGGAGTTCCTAAGGTTTCAAAGAACAATCTGTGGCTCAGGCTCTGCCCTCTGGGTTCTTGGTTCCACCCTTCTTTCCCACGAAAGGTAACCTGTGTTTGTGGCCAAGTGGGTTTATCAGCTAGCAGTGTTTCTATTTAAACAATTTTTAAATAACCTTGTAGACCTTGTGTGAATTTCATGGTGGTTCACTCCATAAGACAAAAGCTATATCCACAGATATTTTAAAGATAAACTCTCCTGCTAAGATGGCTGAGTTGGGAGTTCCCTGATGGTGTAGTGGCTTAAGCCTTCAGAGCTGGCACTGTCAGCGCTGCGGCCTGGGTTCAATTCCCAGCCAGGGAGCTACCCACATACTACAAAAAAAAAAAAAAAAAAAAAAAAAAAAAAAAAAAAAAAAAAAAAAAAAAAAAAAAAAAAAAAAGATGGCTGAGGGACAATGCCCTTAAGCTTTCTGGATGGTCTTGTTTGAGAAGATCTGGGGGGCACACCCTTACTTCCTTAAACAGACCTTTTGTATGTTGTGTTTTCTGACCTTTGTTCTGAGTTTTTAACAGCTGTACTGCCACAGCCTCAGCTTTTCTCTCAAACATGCTTTCCCCCAGAGACCATCTCTCCATTTTCCCATCATTGCCATCTGGAGAAGCTCAGAATTGTTTAAGTCATGAGATTCTGGCCCCTTTTTTTTTTTTAAAAGTTCTTCCTCCAATTAATCTCTTTCCTCTTACATTTTACTATAAGCAAATCAACTAGGCAGCCCTTTCCATACTTTTCTTGGAAATCTTCTCAGCTGTGTCACCGAGTTTATCACTTCTAGCTTCTGCTTTCCACATAACTCCAGAAGACGGTTTTGCCAGACTTTCTGCTGCACGATTTCCCTTCCTCCAGTTTCCGGTAACATGTCCCTCATGTGCTTTTGAGCCCTCACCGCCAGCCCCTTCAAAATCCAGATTTCTACCAAGAGTTTGCTTGTGGCAATTTTGACGTTCTCGCCCATATTTCTCAAAATTCCTCCAGCTTCTACTCACTTCCTGGTTACAAAATCCCTGTGTTGCTATGGACTGAATTGTATTCTTCCAAAATCCCTGTGTTGAAGCCCTAATCCCTACTGTGACTCCATTTAGAGATGAGCCTTTGAGGAGACAATTAAGGTTAAATAAGGTCATAAGGGTGGGGCCCTAATCTAGTAGGACTGGTGTCCTTATAAGAAGAGAAAGACACAGCAGGGGCACACAGGCACGGAGAGGGAAGACCATGTGAGGACACAGCAAGAAGGTCGTCATCTTCAAGGAGAAAGTCCTCAGAAGAAACAGCCCTGCCAACACCTTGATCTTGGACTTTCAGCCTCCAGACTGTGAATAAATTTCTGTTGTGTAAGCCTGCAAGTCTGCAGTACTTTGTTGTGGCAGCCCTAGCAGACGAATACAATGTTTTTAGGTATTTGTTACAGCAGCACCCCACTGTCAGGCACCAGAATCTGTATGAGTTTTCTGTTGCTGTGTAACAAGTTACCATAAGCTTAACCGCTTAGAACAACCCACCTGTATTAATATCCTCACTTTTTTCATAGGTCAGGATTTGGGCACAGTTTAGCTGCATCCTCTGCTCAGATCCTCACAGGCTGAGCACAAGGTATCAGCTGGGCTGCCTTCCCACCCCGGGGCCCCACTGGCAGAGAATCTGCCCAGAACTTATTTATGTTGTTGTCAGAATTTATTGCCTTGCAGCTTTGGGGAAATAGAGTACTGAGACCAGGAAGGAAGAGAAGTCCAGAAAGCATGGTTCCAGTACAGGTATCTGCTGGGGATGCCCTGAGAGACTTTGTAGAACACACCTCAGAATTGTCTCAGCAAGGCAGCTGGGGCATCTGTCTACAAACTCCAATCCCTCCCTGGTTGCAGGTTGCTCCCAGGAGTTAATCTGGCACAATTCAGTCTTTCCCACATTTGGCCAAGCATTCCCCATCAGCCAGAAAATGACTTCAGGTAGAGAGAATCAGAAAACCATCAGCATGCACAGGAAACGCCTGCAGGTGGCCTCCACGGTGGGCTAAGGGGACCCAAGCCCAGCACCAGGGGCAATGGCTGTCCGTGTAACATCCACTTTTATTTCTTCTTCAAGTATCGATTGTGAACCTACTATGTTCTAGAAAATGAAGCTCCAGAGAACAATGATATTTGATCCACATCTCTACAGAGTACACACTCTAGTGGGAGAGACAGTTCTAAAGACAAACAAAATATAATAAATGTTATAATAGAATAGATAATACAATAGAATAGATAAATACTTTGTTGTGGAAGCTTTGAGAATGAAATGCCTATATTTCCTAGAAAATTTAGGGGAAGTATAATTTTGGATTTTGAATGAGTATAGTCTTATATTCATACCTAATGAAAGGATACCTCTAGATAAGAAAATAACTTTACAAAGTGTCAGTGTTGTGCTCATGAGCCTTCTGAAGCCAGGCTATTCAAGCTAAATTCAAAATCTTGGTTCTGCCTATTCCAGATATTTTCCCACAATTGTGCAAGTTATTCAGCTTCTTTGTGCTTCAGTTTCCTCATCTGTTAAAAGTGGATATAATACTACTACCTCATAGGGCAGGTGTGAGGACTAAACAGTACATTTAGAATATTAGTGATCAGTAAATTTAAACAAAACAAAGCAAACCCAATTATCACAAGTACATAGTACAATAAAAATCGCCTATTTTAGGAGAACAGTGTTTTGGGTTTCTTTTCTCTCATAATAAAACAAAGACTACAGGTGTTGTATGTCTCAATTTTATAGATAACTTTCTAAGTTACGCAAAATGTGAGTCTCAGGCCAGTCTCTTTCACTCAGGGGAGCTTTCAAGTATGTATTTCCTCAGGGCAGGTGTCCCATGATCTCTCTCACCTCAGACCTGCAGGGTGCTGCAGTCCATGCCTCCCACTGTGAAGCAGAAGCCGAGAGAGACATGACTGTCCCTGCAGCAGCATCTGTGACATTGGCAGGCCACACCTCCCCACCGCCATGTCTTTGCTAGATCGGCCAGCTGTTAAGACCGAGGAGCCTCAGAAGTGCCAAGTTCACTTTCTGAAAGCTGCAGGGGTGGGAAGCAGGATTTTTGCTTTCAGCAGTGCCTGGGGAAGATGCACATAGAAACAGATTTCTTCAAAATCTTCATGTCCTAAAGCCAGATCCCAAATTTGTGGAGCAGGAAACTGGAGAAAGAAGACATATCATAGCTCCGCTGCCCACTGTTGAATTTTGAGGTAATTTCTTTCATCATTTTAAAACACACATGCACATAGAAGAACAAAATTGATTACAATGCAGTGTTTTTTTTTTCTTTTTTTCAACTAATGCTGCAGTTCTCAAACATTCTTAGTTCCCAACACCCCTAGTATCTCAGTAATTTTGTCACAGCAACCCCTGGGCAAAAAAGGAATAGTTAATCAATGCATTTATTATGTAGTTCAATTCAAACAGTAAGTGTTTAACAAGTAATGCATATAAATCGAGATAAAAATTTTATGTCATTTTTAAAACCCTAATGAAATATGCACATCTGTTGGGCACTGCACATCTTCAGCCTTGGAACCAGGTTAGATCCTGCACCCTCATGTCCTGTTCTGCAGTGATTTTTGCACAGAGCTTGCTTCCCCCCTTTCTCTGCCCTTGGTGTCAAATGCCTCTTTCCTTTCTACATTTTGTAAACAAACCTCAACTAATTACCCCAATAAGATGTGCTGTGTCTCCCAAAGAGATGCTGTATTTCCTCCCCATCCCTTGCTCTGATGAGATAAGAAGTTCAGAAAACTTTCCTCCATTTCCCTTCTTCTTAATAATTTTTTTGTGACTAAGGGACTTCACAGTACTTTTATTTCTTTAAAGCCTCTAAACTCTTAAAGTTTGATGCAATTATTTTACGTTTCTAGCACTAAACTATTATGAGAATTCCCTTTACAGTATTTCAAGACTCCTTATTTAGTAATTTTATTATACACCATGCCTAGGCAGCCTTCTTTATCTATTTAGAAATAGATAAATACAGAGGGTGCCAAAAAATGTATACACATTTTAAGAAAGGAAAACTCTATCAAAATTGTAATAATATGTACCAGCAGCAAAAGATGAATACAAGTCACGTTTGACTTCTGCAATTAGAAGAGGAGCTCAAAGTGATAACTTACCATCAGTGCCCAGACACTCCTGATTATGGCCAACTACTGCTTGAGCAACGATGACCAAAGTGTCCACTTGTATCGCTGTGCATGCCATTTCAGTGTCTTCCGAAGCACTGCCAGTGTAGCGGGTTTTCTACAGCACACCACATCCTTTATGGTCCCTCATAGGTAGAAGTCAAGGGGTGTTAAGTCAGGAGAATGTGGGAGAAACTCAAAAAACGTCCTCGAATTTTAAATAACCACTTCAAAATGGTCTTGTGCTCCTCAAACAACAACCGTGCTTCCATCATTTTCTTTGACGTCCCTGCCTATTGAAAGGAGATGCTAGCAAGCATTTGATTAACCACATCTTTTGAGCGAACATCATACTGCACATTGCTACTGTAATTCAACTTCGAAAAGTAATACATAGATAACATCTCTTAAAATGTGCATACATTTTTTGGCAATCCCAGTATATACGTATATATATATGTCTGTATGTATAAATGCTATATGTATGAGGGTTGTCCGGAAAAATTTAGCCATTGTCAATATAGCAAGAACAGTTGCATGGCTGGATACTTTATGGGCAGCCCTTGTGTATGTGTGTATATTTAGAGAGACATAGACAGAGTATTTAGAGAGACAGAGACAGAGACAGGCTACCACCAGGTCTGTTACTCAACAGTTTTTCCACTGCTCCTCATGGTGACCTCATCTTGAGGTCCATGTTCTAGATTAGCTCTGTCCAAAAGGACTCTCTGCAATGATGGAAATGTCCCATATGTGTGCTGTAGCCACTTAGCTACATGAAGATACTGAGCTCTGGAAATGTGGAGAGTGTCACTCAGAAATCAAATATTTTATTTAAGTTTAGTTGATTTAAATTTAGAAGTACATAACCATGTAGGCTAGTGGGTACCATATTGAATAAGACAGATCAAGGTCATTTGGAATATTATCTCTAAAATGGGTTTATGCTTCCTTAATTCTAACAGACGATCATAGGTGTATTTGGTTTGGGTTTGCTGGTAGTGAGTTATATCTTGGTTGAGCATAAGCTTCTTGGTTATTTTCTCTCAGATTGGGTTCCCTCGGACCTGAGATGGTATCCTTGTGCAAGTAATTAATTGAAGAGAACCCCCAGTAAGAACCTCTGACAGTGAGAGAAGCAGGGCAGGACAGATGAGTGAGCTGAGCAAAGATATGGAGTTAGTCTCAGCCTGGCCCCAGAGAGAGCATGGCGTGTGAGTGGCATCATGGGTTATTCGCTATGAGGTCTCAGGTCTAACCTCGATTCCCACTTGTCAGTCAGTCATTGTCTGCAGGATGCCTCGAAGAAGGCAGAACTTTCCAGGCCCTGTTTTGGAGTTCTGTCCAGAAAACGGTGGGTGTTCTCAGGAGACCTGGACAGCCACCAGTGTGTAAGCTTCAGGTTTTTAGAAAATAAGCCGATTGATATTATCTTTCTTCTTTCTTTCCTGCAAGTATGTAAGTTTTCCTTTACAAGTTAAGAAATTCATTCTCTCTTTCTCTCTCTCTCTCTCTCTCTCTCTCTCTCTCTCTCTCTCTCTCTCTCTCTCTCTCTCTCTCTCTCGTTCATTGATGCCCTGATCTGACTATTTCCTTTCTGAGTGGTATTTCCTTGCCCTAAGTAGAGGGAGGCAAAGTGGAGTCTACACCAGGGGGCTAAAGCTGCAATGCACGCAGACCGCCAGTTCCCCACTGAGACACCGGGAGGCTTACCGGGAGGAAACCTATGTTCTTCCACAGTCTCTTTGTACTCCCCTAGCCTCAAGGGCTCAGACTCTACATATCTTTTCAGTTCTGTATTATACCTCCAGAGCCAGGAAGACCTCGGTGCTGGAATCCACCTTTTCCTGGGTCCACTTGTAATGTGGGCTGTGCTCTTCCCAGGTTCTGCCCCTGCTTCCCACACATATGCAGCCAGACCCCAGGCTCTCTCCCAGCCCAGGGGAAGCAAGCCCACCAGCTCTGTTAATTGAGCTGTCCTCAGCCCCCATGCTAGTGTCCAATGGCCCACAGTCCCCAGAGCCATTTGGTGGAGAGTAGGCAGACTGGAATTGTGCATTTCTTCCAAAGAGACTCAAGGGAGGGAGGAACGTGATGGCTTTCTTTAATTGCTGAATGACTGCCCAATAAGAAGAGAATGTGGGATCCTCTGGAATGCCATGGAAGGAAAAGTAGAAAGAGATGAGAAAGCAGAGAGATGACCCACTACTGCGCGCTCCACAGAGCAGGACTTGAAACAAGGTGTGGTCTCCAGCAATAGAAAATAGTGAGACCCTCATCATTAGGAATATTTCAGTATTGACCCAACTCCACACATAAAAGGCACCCAGACACAGCAGATGGGGCAGAAGTAAAAGCCAGAAGGACTAGAATAGAGAAGTTTGTTAGTGAACTTGGTGTGTGAGAGGCTGAGGACGCCCATGAGAGTTAAAAGCCCTGGGGGAGTGGGAAGTGGGTAGGAGGTATGAGAAGTGTGACCGTGGTTTGGCAGTTGCGTCTCCTTCAAGGAGGAGTTGGGAAAGAAATGAGTTATTTCTCAGTTATATCTTGTCAAGTCCTAGGCAATGTCTAAGTTTCCTGAGATGGAATGTAGCCATGCCTTCTTTTCTTCCCATTTTTTTTCTTGTTTCCCTCTCTGATCTACCAAAGCAAAACAATGGTCAAGAATAGAGTCTTCTTTCCCCACCGCTACTCACGACCTTCAGTCCTGAAACATGCTGTTATGAATATGTTCAATCATCTCAGCTTTCTTTAATTGACTTGTAGCTTCTACTTCTAGAACTATGCCTGTCATCATTAAATATTTGATGATTATATTAATTCAGATACACCCCAGCCCATAATGTTTTTTTATATGTATTAGCATGTGCCTCAGCAATCACTCTGGGCAGGGAATCTTACTGCAGAAATACCATAGCCACATGGAGTAAAGCTGTGCTGCTTTCGTCTGATTATAATGTAGTAGGCTGATAAAATTTGGGATGTACCTCATGATGTTTGCACATGTACACAAAGTGACTTCAAACTTTATGCATTAGGCATTAATTCATCTGTTGAAGTTATCTTTACTCTGTTACCTACAGCTTCATTTGGCATTTCATTGATGTTCCTTCACCCTTCCTAGTGTCACCAAGCTTGTGCCTTTGATAGACTGGGCTGCCATCTAGTGGTGTAGGGACCACCTTACCGGCCTGCCCAGTGGTTTATATAGTTCTTAGAAAAGGTTTGTTTTTCATTATATTAATATTAGCTCAGTTGAAGGTTACATAGTTACTTCAGCATTTTCTTTGATGGTGTTTCTTCAGTTTCTGGACACACTTCAATGGCTTTAATGATAAAACTTGCAAGTTTTTCACTTTTTGTTTTTCCTGATTTGGTAGAAAAGCCATTGAAACGAGAATTAGGAGCCTCATCCCTGCAAATTGAATAAACCTCAGCCTGTTTCCTGCTTTTGTTTTTTTGTTGTTGCTGTTTTAGATTTTTATTAAAAAGTATAACTAACGTACAACATTATATCAGTTTCAGGTGTACACCATAGTTGTTCAACATAAAACAAGGGCTATCTAGAAAAAAATCCAGCCACAAATGCCTCTATTTTTCATATTACATGGCTGGATACTTTCCAGACAGCCCTTGTATGCCTAAAGTAGTGATCACTATGATAATTCCAGCAAACATCTGACACTGTCCCAGGCTATCACAATAATATTGACTATATTCTCAGTGCAGTACATTACATCCCCACAAGTTATTTGTTTTATACTTGGAAATTTGAATCTTTTATTCCCCTTCACCTTTATAAATTTTTTAAATTGCAGTTAACCTTCAATATTATTTATATTAATTTCAGTTACACAGCATAGTGGTTAGACATTTGAATAATTTAAGAAGTGATCCCCCTGACTAATCTAGTATTCACCTGGCACTATGCATAGTTATTACCATAGATTTCCTGTTTTGTTTTTAATTTTTATTTAATTTATTGGGGTGAAATTGGTTAGTAAAATTATATAACTTTCAAATGCACATTTCTATAACACATCATTTCTGTATTTCATTGTGTGTTCACCACCCACCATCAGCATATATTTGACCTTTTTCTCCTCTACCACCCCCGCCCCTTACCCCCTGGTAACTACTGTGCTGTTGTCTGTGTCTGTGAGTTTTTGTTTCTTTCCTTGTCTTGTTCCTTTGTTGCTTTCAGTTTTATATCCCACATGTGAGTGGGTCATATGGTTCTCCACTTTTTCGGTCCAATTTATTTCACTTAGCTTGATGATTTCAAGATCCATCTGTGTTGTCACAAATGGCAATATTTCATCTTTTCTTATGCCCAGGTAATAGTCCATTGTGTATATGTACCTCATCTTCTTTATCCAGTCTGTTGAAGGACACTTTGTTTCCATGTCTTGGCCACCATGAATAATGCTGCAGTGAACATAGGGGTACATATAAACAGATAAATGTTTTCAAGTTTTTTTGCTAGATATACAGAAGAGGGATTGCTGGGTCATATGGTAATTTTATTAATTTTTTGAGGACCCTCCATATCGTTTCCCATAGTGGCTGCACCAATTGGTACTCTCACCACCGGTGCATGAGGGTTTAACATATCAACTATTTCTAATGCCAGGCTGCAGAGAAATCATCTAGGAAGAATTAACTTAAAATATGAATTCGCAGGGCCCAGTCTGCAGAGTTTGACTCAGTATCTTTGAGAACCACTTGCCTAACAGGTTTCTTTTTTTTTTTGGTTCCAGCCTTCAAGTCTGGCTGTGTCAAGAAAAATGCAAAGGTGCCACCTAGTGTCCCTGAACAGTTGGTACAGCCTCACCCAAAGTGAGCTGAATGCGTACAGCAGCGGGTGGTGCTACATCAGACATGAACATATTGAAGCTCTAACTTGTCAGTGTTTTCTGATATAAATGCAGTCGAATTTGCATTTAATTAGGGAAATTGATGGTGTAGTGAGACAAGCAAGTGGCATCCTGTTGATTCACTTAGACTAATTGGTTTGATCTCCTCTTTGATTTATGACTTGACCTTTTTCTGAACTCAGTGATGCCTCTCAGCCTTGTGTCTGACTCACACACAATTGCAGTAGTCCAGCTTTTTACAGTTACCCATATTTTTATACAACTTCAGAAAGAGCAAAGTGAAGAAATGAAAAAAAAAAGTCTTTTGCAGAGCCCTTTCCGTCCTACGGGCAATGAGTAACAGACGGCTGAGGAATTAGACAGCACTCCACCTCCACCTCCACCCAGTTTGGACTTCTAGTCTCAGGTTCTAACTGCCCACAGAAGGTGAAGGCTAGTAGGCTCCTGAGGGAGGAGACATGCTTTTTATTGGGTCATGGGCCTTGTCTGGGCACTGCGCCCCAGTGTAGCACCCTATTCTGCCATAGAGCCTTGCTTCCCACAATGCGTGCCACAGGCCAACAGCTTCAGTATCTTCTGGGAGCTTGTTAAATGCAGAATCAGGCCCATCTCAGACCCACTGAGTCAGATTCTTTAATAAGACACCCAGGTGATACATGTGCCCATTAATGTTTAGGAAGCACCACCCTAGAGAACACGAGGTTTTGGCCAACTCTGATTCCCTTCCCAATGAGCAGCTTCCCCTTGCTGGGTCCCCAGGGGCATAAATTAATCTGGAAGGCTGAGCCTTGGGCAGATCTGGCTGTGGCTCCCATGTGGTTGGGGCCAGCTCCTTAATCTCCCTCACCCTGGCTGCATTATGGGAGTTACAACACTACAGGGAGATGTTGTGGGCTGACGTAGGTCAAGTTGCTTGGCGTGATGCCTGCCTCATAGACTATCCTTGATAGATGTTGGTTCCTTTCTCTACCCAGCCACCCCCAGCTAGATGTGTAGTTGAGTCTACTTTCAACATGGCTTTGTATAGTGATTTTTAAAACTGGCCATAGTCCATTGGACACTTTTTCTCTCAAAGGCTGTCTACCTGACCTCCCCCTGACTCAGGCTGAGCTTGTGATTCCCTTGTAAGCAGGAGAATGAGGAAGAAGTGCCGCTTGGACTCTCAGGGCCAGGTGAGGAAAGGCTGCGCAGCTGCTTGGCTCTCTCAGAAGGCTCCCTCTGTGTAGGAAACTGCCATGCTTGGGAGGCCTCGTGTAGGTAGAGGCTTGAGAGACAGCCCAGCTGAGCTCCAAGCCAAGGACCGTCATGGCCAACCCTGTGAGTGACCATCATGGACATCCGGTTTCTTGTGCCTGCAGACCCAGCCATCATCTGACGGCAATTACAGAAGACCGGCCTGCTGACAGCCTTCCCAAATTCTAACCCACATAGTTATGAGCAAATCAAGCAGTTGTTTTGAGATCGTGTATTCTGCAGCAACAGTAACTGGAACACACTTTGGTATTCTTTCCTTTATTCCTTCAACAAGGATCTAGGTGAGGAGTCAGCAAACTATGCCCTACTGGTAATAAATCTAGCCTGCCATCTATTTTTGTGTGGTTTTGTTGTTGTTGTTGTTGTTGTTGTTTAATAGACTATTTTTAGAGCAGTTTTAGGTTCACAGTAAAACTGAGGAGAAGGTACAAAGATTCCCCATGTACCCATTGCCTTTACATGTGCATGGTCTCCCTCGCTATCAACATTTCTCACCAGAGTGTCCATTTGTTACAAACCATGAACCTACACTGATGCGTCATCACCACACAAAATCAATAGTTTATATTAGAGTTGACAGTTGGTGTTGTACATTCTGTGGATCTTGACAAATGTATGACACATAGCTACCATTATCATATCATACAGAAGAGTTTCACTGCCCTCAATATCCTCTGGGCTCCACCTATTCACCCCTCCCTCTTTCCTAACCCCTGGTTACCACGTATTGTTTTACTGTTTTCATAGTTTTGCCTTTTGCAGATTGTCATAGAGTTGGAATAATATAGTGCGTAGCGTTTTCATATTGGTTTCTTTCATTTAGTAATGTGCATTTAAGTTTCCTCTATGTTTTTCATGTCTTGATAGCTCATTTCTTTTTAGCACTGAATAATTTTCCATTGTCTCGATATACCACAGCTTATCCATTCACTTAGGGAAGGACATCTTGGTTGTTTTCAAGTTTTGGTAATTGTAAGTAAAGGTGCTGTAAATATTCGTGTGCAGGTTTTTGTGTGCACATAAATTTTGAACTCGTTTGGGTAAATGTTAAATAACATGATTGCTGGATCATATGGTAGAAGTATGTTTAGTTTTATAAGGAACTGCCAAACTGTCTTCCCAAGTAGCTGTACCACTTTGCATTCCTATCAGCAATGAATGAGGGTTCCCATTGCTTTACGTCCTCAACCTTTGGTGTTGTCAGTGTTATGGATTTTGGTTATGCTAAAAGGTATGTAGTGGTATTTCATTGTTTTAATGTGCAGTTTTCTAATGACCTGTAATGATGAGCATCTTGTTCACATGCTTATTTGCCATCTGTTTATCATCTTCGCTGAGCTGTCTGTTAACATCTTTGACCCATTTTTTAATTGAGTTGCTTGTTTCCTTATTGTTGAATTTTAAGTGCACATGCGAGCACACGTGTGTGTGTGTGTGTTGGATAACAATCTCTTGTCAGATGTGTCTTTTGCAAATATTTTCTCTCAGTCTGTGGCTTGTCTTCTCATTCTTTTGACAGTGTATTTTATAGATCAGAAGTTTTTAATTTTAATGAAGACCAGTTTAACAATTACTTCTTTCATGGATTGTGCATTTGGTATTGTATATAAAAAGTCATCTCCATACTCAAGGTCATCTAGGTTTTTCCCTGTTTAATCTTCTAGGAATTTTATAGGTTTGCATTTTACATTTAGGTCTACAATACATTTTGAGTTAACTTTTGTGAAGGATCTAAGGTTTGTGTCTTGACTCATTTTTTTACATATCAATGTCCAGTTGTTCAAGCACCACTTGCTGAAGTGGTTATCTTTGCTTCATTGTATTGTCTTTTGTCAAAGATCAGTTGACTATATTCATGCAGATCTGTTTCTAGGCTTTCTATTCTGTTCAGTTGATCCATTTCACTATTCTTTAACAAATACCATACTGTCTTGATTACTGTAACTTTATAAGTCTTGGAGTCAGGTAGTGTCAGTCCTTTTGACTTTGTGCTTCTCCTTCAAATTGTATTAGCTCTTCATATAAACTTTATTTAGCTTGTCAGTGTCCACAAAATAACTTGCTGGGGTTTTGATTGGGATTGCATTGAATCTATAGATCAAGTTGGGGAAAACTGACATCTTGACAATATTGAGTCTTCCTATCCATGATCATGGGATATCTCTTCATTGTTCTTTTATTTCTTTCATCAGAGTTTGTAGTTTTCCTCCTATAGGTCTACTGTCAATTTTGTTAGATTTACACCTAAGTATTTCATTTTAGAGACTGCTAATACAAATGATATTGTATTCTTACTTTCAAATTCTACTTGTTCATTGCTGGTATATAGGAAAGCAACTGACTTTAGCTTGTTAACCATATACCTTGTAACCTGGGAGAATTTTTTTCTTTTCTTTTCTTTTTTTTAATTTTTGTTGTTGTTGTTGTTGTTGATTCTTTTGGATTTTTCTGCATAGATAATTATATCGTCTGTGAACAAAGATAGTTTTGGGTTTTTTTTTCCCTTCCCAATCAGTATATCTTTTATTTACTTATTGTATTACTGGGACTTCCAGTAAGATATTGAAAAGGAGTGGTAAGAAGGGATATTCTTCCCTTGTTTCTGACCAAAGCAGGAAAGCTTCTAGTTTCTCACCATTAAATATGATGACAGCTTTAGGTTTTCTATAGATGTTTTTTATCAAGTTGAGGAAGATCCTCCTATTTCTCATTTGCTGAGAGTTTTTATCATGTATGTGTGCTGGATTTTGTCAAATTATTTTTTCTGCATCTACTGATGTGTTCATGTGATTTTTCTTCTTTAACCTGTTGATGTGATGGATTACATTAATTGACTATTGAATGTTGAACCAGCCTTGCTGAAAGGCAGTCCTTCAAGAGTTACAGGATCCGGTTGTTATATAGAAGCAAAGCACATAGAAGGCAGGGGAAAAACACATGGGAAGAGCAAAGGAAGCCCAGTGGATCCAAGCAGATTATTAATACTGTGTGCTACAAAGACCAAAGGGGAAATTACCAAAAGAAAGAGGAAATAACTTAGTATCTTATAAATATGCCGGCATGTTATGTTTGTTTATTTGCAAGTGAAATATCAGCCACATCTTCTGCATTCTATTCAATTAAATATATTAAATATATTATTCTAAGTAAGAATGCTGTAGGCACACTGTGCCGTGCGAGCTCGCTCTCCAGTTGGGGAATGGTGTACCACCACCAACCACCTGGTACCACCCCACACCCAGCAAAAATTTTTTTGAGATAGCCAGAAAGTACAGTGGGATAACTGATAGCAAATGCCCTGTGTGCGAAGCCACATTCAAACTCTACTTGGAACAGCATATAAGGGAGGTATGTTTAATAATAGTCTGATTATCTAGAAGGCACAAGCTAATTCTTCCATTCTTTTGATATCCTTCATATTGACTAGTCTGGTTCTGAATACAGTCAAGGCAAAAACAATTGTGGATTTTATTAGCTCACAGTAATGGTAGGTTTTGTGACTAGCCCGGTGATTTCAGCTTCTCTGCAAGATACCTTCAATAAAATGCCTTTAAGTAGCTGCAGTTGCTTTTATCTATATTCAACACCAGGGGGCAGACTTGAGTCTGGCAATCTGCTGTGTATGCGTCTTACAAAACAATAGCTATGTCTAACTCAAGAAAACAAAACCTACTACACTTGGCTACCTCAAGGGAAAATTACCATCTGATGTTTTACTTCTCCCACCATCATGTGGTGAGTCTAAACCTTCTGTGGACTGGATTTAAATGTGTTGCTCTCCATCTGTCCTGTCTTTCTTTCTACTTGATTTGGGACAATTTTTGAGGATTCACTGGAATTTTAAAAAGGAAGACACGATCTATGTCATAGATTGACCAGCTAATATAGGGCCACCACTTCCAAACTCCTAGAATTAAAATAAAATCCAAAATTAAACATTTTAAAAGTATTCTTGTTTTGTTAGTGTAAAATATTTCAGTGGAGCATGCCCAGTGGCCAAGTGCAGAAAAGCCCCGATGTCTCAGCTTCTGATGGCTTTGACCTCTGGTGGCTGAGGGCTGGTGTCAGAAGTCAAGGACCTCAGCTCATTTGCCCAGTGTGACCCTACACTGTGAATGCCTGCCTTGCAGAAAAAAAGGAATGGTTTGTGTTTGTGCCTGCTCAGCTCCTTTCGGTGTCTTTACCTGGAAAGTGTTAGTGTTTTCACACGTAGGCTTTGCCCTGGGCTTGGATATGTGGGCACCTGTGCAGGGTTAAACCATGATGCCTCTGCTTCTTCTCAATCAGAAAGATGGTGGCACAAGCTCAGGTGCTTAGTGTGGCACAAATGGGCTCCAAGTGCAGGTGACCTCTTTATTTGACTCATTTTCATGGCTCAGACTCTACCGGAAGGCCAACTAGTCAGCTGGCAAATTAGAGCTGCTGGCTGGGGCCTGGGGACACAAAGGCATGTCCCTCTGCATTGCTAGAGACCACATAGAACAGAAGCCCCCTACCCCCCAGCATCATGAGGTTGCCAGTACCCTGTTACACAAAACCTGGTATCTGTCTGCAAAGAGAAGCCTTTCTCTGGTCCTTGGAAGGGGATGGGGTTCCTACTTTCCAGGTAGTGCCTATAACATGGTGAAGAGAAATCATTCAATTGGCTAATTTTGCAGATGCTTCACTTTATTCTTCAACACACTACCTATTGCTCCACTGTTAGAGTTTTCCCTTTCTCCTCCTTCATTCTTGTTTCTATTACTAGTGGCAGCAGATGAAGGAGTAGCAGCTGGACAGTTTAATTTATTAGGGTTGTCAGAGCCAATCTACCACTGGTAATAGAACACAGTGGAAGTGGATCTGTCCAGCAACGTAAATTTAATCTAAATGATTCAAATGGTGTTTCAGCAGCTTCCTATAAATGAATTCATTTCAGAGTCCTCCTATTAATCTTGTTTTAATTTGAGAATATGTGCATATTACTCACACATTTCTCTTGTTAAAAATACCCTGTCAGGTTTTGCAGAAAATATATTTGATATTTAAAATCTTCTTTCTCTGATTTTGCAAATGAGATTAACTATCCAATAAAAAGACATTACTTGGGATCAAGGGTGTCTGAACACCTCATCCTATACAGAAACAACTACAGTTTGCTGGTCATTTTAAATCCACGCCAGGGAGGAGCACTGTCACATTGTGTTCTTGGACTCCTTGGCTGTCCTCTGAAATCAGGAATCCTCATGGCTAAAACATTCATGGAAACTCCTTTACCTTTGTAGTCTCAAATTTACAAAAACGTTGTAAGCACCATAAATGGCTTTTTGTCCTGAATCTGTTGTGATTAAGAAGTCAACCCAATCCTCCATCATGTCCAAACCCCATAGTATGTATTTTCTGCTTAAAAAGGAGCTTCTGGGTAGCTATATGCCACCAATAGATCAGAACATTGACACTGATACTTTATAGCCATTTAGTTATCAGGCCTCAATAAGGTTCTCAAGTACCTCAATAATGGCCTTTATAGCAAAAGAATCCACTTGAAAATCACATGTTGCCTTTAGTTGTTGTGTCTCCTTAGTTTCCTTGAGTCTGGAATAGGTCCTCAGCCTTACTTTGTCTTTCTTGACCTTGGCACTTCTGAAGGGTACAGGCCAGTCATTTTGTAGTGTCCCTAGATTTGTTTTTTTCTGTCACTTCCTTACAGTTGTGTTCAGGTGATATATGAGTACATTTGCAGGCCTATCAGAGATGTGATGCTGGGACTTACTGTTGTGTGTGGTTCATTTCAATGTGTCCGATTGCTGGTGGCACACACTTTTATCACTCAGTGAAGGTGGTGTCTGCCATACTTCTCCATTGTAAGGTCACTCTTTTCCCCTTTGTAGTTAATAAGGAATATGAAATATGGTTCTTCATTTTAAAAACATCCATCAGCAATGAATGTTTTTGGATCCCAAAATTCAGTTAATTTTTAAAAAAGGCTTGGATTTCTTAAGTTTTTGTTCCTGATGCACATAGAAGGAAATTAACTCTTGGATCTCTATATTTATTATTCAGTAGGGATGCAAGCCCTAAAAATGCATAGAAACCAAGGCTGACAAATCCCTACTTCCACTTGTTTTGACATTTAACACATATACAGAAATGTGCACAAATCATAAGTGAACAATCCAATACATTTGCACAAATGGAACATACTAAATCAAGAATCACATTATGACCCCTGCGTCTCACTCTGTCAGATGCCCACCTTGTGCCCACTTGCATTCTCAGTCACCCCCAAAGATGACCACTATCTACCATGGGTTTTGACAATTTCTGAACTTTCCTTTAATGGAATGGTACAGAATCTACTTTATTTTGCCTGACTTCTTTCAGTCAACATTGTCATTATGAGATTCATTCTCATTCATGCCACCATATGCAATTGTCATTATTGTCCTTCCTAGGCCACTATCCGGATTTGGGGTCTTTCATTTCTTCAGTCATTCAACAAACACCTACACAGCATCCAGAACATTAGGCAGAGACTGGCAGGGGTGGACACACCTTTAATCATCTGACCTGTCCACATTCTCTCCACTTGTAACCCAATGGGGAAGCAACGGTAGTTGCTCACGCTGTCCCAGGTGCTGACTTGGCACTGTCCCAGGTGCTGACACGTACTCTGTCTCACTTGATCCTCCAATCAATCAAGCAATATATCATCATCTCTATTTTCCAGACAAGAAATCTGATGCTTAAAGAGAGGCTTCTGCAATTTGCATAAAGCCTTACAGTTCATAGGTGGCAGAGCAGATATTTAAACCTACGTCTATCCATGGGCAGAGCCCCCAATAGCAGTCACATGGATAGATGACTTATTTTGTATCCCCTGACCTCTCCTCAGTTTACTTGCAGTGTTGGTGAACTGATCTCATGCTCTGTGTCCAAGGCCTTTCTCTGACATGACAGATCAGCCCAAAAGTGCCAGGGGATGAATGCCCCCCCCCCACCCCGAGGTGGCCCTTACCCAATAAGGATAGAAAGTTGTTGGGTAAATATCTTTACTTCCCTGTCCATTAGTGGAATAATACTGATGTGCATTCTACATGCATCCTCAGAGGGTCCACGGTAGGACTGAGCCCCAGTCACCCACAGTAGTCAGCTCATTAATTCACCCTTTTGGATTTTTCTCATTTCCATTGCACTTTCCTCAGCCTCTCATGTGGCTTCCTGGAATCTCTTCCCAAATAAAGAACTTGCACTAATGTCTTTGCACGGGGTATGCTTTCAGGAAAACCAAATTAGGACACCTGTTCTCTGTGTAATTCCCTGTGATGGAATACCTAATGTTTCTGAGTAGGGTACATTCCAGATTATACCCCAGTGGTTAGCTGTAACGAGCTCTAGGTTTTTTCCTTCCTCCCACAGAATGCCTGTCCTTTAGCATTCAGTACCTCTGTGAGGGAGGGAAACTGTCAATGCACACAGGCATCTCTTTCTCTTCTCTCTGAGAGAATGTCTAGGGAGAGAGGAGAAAGAGGTTGGGTTTGGTGTGTGGGCCCCAAAGGGACAGGATAGATCAGATCTGACTGGCTGACAAAACAGGAGGATCCATCAGAGGTCCCAAGTTTGGAGGCAACGGTTTTGAATAGGGATTTGTAACATTTTAAGAGCAAAAGCTTTGGGTCTAAAGAAACCTGGGCTTCCACTTAAACTAGTTGCATGACCTTGGCTGCATTGCTTAACCTTCTGCATATTCCAGTTTCCTCATGTCATATGGTAATAATAAATCTGCCAAACTTGCAGGATTATTGATTGGAATAAATTTGAAAATATATGTAAAGTCCTTAACTCAACTCCAAGAAATAAACTTTTTTTTTTTTTTAAGTAACGTGATATACTGGCTAAGACATGGATTCTGCAGCCAGATGGCTTACTTTCAGATATACAGCTTTTCTACTTATTGACTTGGGCCTCAGTTTCCACATTTGTAAAATGGGGATAATAATAGTGAATAATAGTGCAGACCTCATGAAGTTATTTTGAAGATCAAGCAGATGGGAGGGGGCAGGGCAGGAGGGAGAAGGGGGAGAGAGAGAGAGAGAGAGACAGAGAGAGACAGAGACAGAGAGAGAGAGAGAGAGACAGAGAGACAGAGAGAGAGAGAGAGAGACAGAGATTGAAAGAGAGATCTAAACCAGGGTGTCCAGTCTTTTGGCTTCCCTGGGCCACATTGGAAGGAAAAGAATTGTCTTGGGCCACACATAAAATACACTAACACTAATGATAGCTGATCCTGCATCATTTTGGTAATGTTTTAAGAAAGTTTACGAATTTGTGTTGGGCCATATTCAAAGCCATCCTGGACCACATATGGCCCACAAGGCCCAGTTTGGCCAAGTTTGCTCTATAAACAGTGTGTAGCACATTAAAAGCACTATAATATTATCCATAAATCTAGAAAAACAACTAGAATCCAGAAGCTGTTTGGATACAGGAAGGTGCAGTCATGGGGTATGGATCCGGACTATTTTGGCTGCATAAGGGACATTATCTGGTCAAGAAGAACAATGTGACAAGACAGTTCTGAATTCTCCTCTGGGGCAGAAGCACTAGGGTGGGTTTGAAACCAACCAGGGAGAGGTCAAACCCTTAGGTGTTAGGAGGCACTGGTTCTTGGATTAAAGCAGAACAGAACATGAAGTCTTCGGGATTCGCAGAAGCAGGAAGAAGAAAACAGAAGAGATGATGTTGATAGGACTCAATCACAAGGATGGCTACATCCTCCCAACCAGGTAAAGGTGGCTGCTGCTTATGTATTCTCCCTCCCTACTTGTAGGGACTTCATAGGAGAGGCCAATTGTTTTATCACTCCCTAAGAGCTCCATCTACCCAGAAAGCCATTGTGTCATTGAATGAGTAACTTATAGACTTGGCTACTTTTCTATCTAGAGGCATCTGTGATCTGTCCTCTTCAGGCCCCTGTACCTTCCAGCTTGCTCTGCTTTAGGATGTTTCTGTGTTGAAGGTGGTCCCACTCAGCTTCCCGGATTCTGTGCCAAGACAAAATGGGACAAAATAAATCAACTTGACTTTCCCATCTCAGACACCTCTTTCTCAACTATCTGGGACTTAGAGGAATAGGAACCAAAATGCATGAATGTTGATACATGTTATTTTTGTTTTGTTTGATTACTTTTTGTTTTTTGTTCTGTTGTAGTGTTTTCTGGTTAAAGACTAGATTAAGTAAATGGGTATTTTTGCCTGCGAAAGCTCTATAAATATATACTCAGGCAAAATGAGGAATTCCTTTGATTAAGTTACAATTATTTCCTAAGAGGCAACCCAACTTTGGTTGATTAAAGATGGGAGCAATCTATATTTTTCTGTGATGCTGTGGTCACATTTGAGTGATTTGGAGCAGCTCTGAATCTCACTTCTGTCAAATGCTGCGTGTAAACCAAGCTTTTTACTAGCT
This sequence comes from Lyroderma lyra, assembly GCA_004026885.1. Lineage (NCBI taxonomy): Eukaryota > Metazoa > Chordata > Mammalia > Chiroptera > Megadermatidae > Lyroderma > Lyroderma lyra. Next base: position 89,640 of record PVJL010000002.1, on the reverse strand, counting down.
ACCAATCTAGCATGGGGAAAAATCCTGCAGCACAAAATGATAACAGTAAAATGAACTGCAAAAGGAACTTTTAGGTTCTTAGGACCTGGTTGAAAATCAGCCTAAAGCTCTATCCATAAAGGCAATTACTGTATGGGAGGTAAACATCTGTACTCAGCACACCCCAGACACAGAAGGGCTCTGCTCCACCTGAATACAATGGCGTTAGTCATGGACAGTGTTATTCTTTAGATTATATATTAGGGAAGTTAGGAGAAAGGGTTCTGAATTCAGACATTCTGGGAATTTAATCCTGACTTCACCACTGTATTAGTCCACTAGAGTGGCAAAAATGCCACATAACAATATCCGCCCCCCCCCCCCCAATGCGATGGCTTATAACAAACATTTAGTTTTCTATCTCAGGGGTCTGCAAGTTGGTAGGCTCACTGTACTTTAAGCTTCAGCTGAAGTTGGCTGCAGGTTTTCTGTTGGTTTCGTCTGTTCTGGATGCCTCTTGGGATGATTCTTGAATGAACAAGTGCCCAGGTCCGGTTCTTTTCAGGGAAGATAACAAGAACTCAAGGAACCAAACCAAACCATACAGGCACATAAGAGCCTTTGCATGTGTTCATTCACTAATATTCCAGCAATCAAAGCCAGATACATGGCTAACTCAACATCAGTGCATCAGGGTGATGTACTCCACATACTCACTGGGAAGCACTAAAAAGTCACGTGCAAAGGGTTGGAGTTATAATCATTACAAGAAGGAGGGGAAGAATGGAAACACCATTGCTTTCTACTGTAACCACTAACAAGATGTAGAACATTGGACAATCATTATAGCTTCTATTTGCTCCTTTGTAAAATGAGACATAATAATAATTGCCTCCTAGGGCTGTTGGAAAGATTAAAAACAGGAGATAGAGGATAGCACAGGTAGTGGGTGATTGAAGAGTAATTTGATTTTAACAGAATCCATCCTTTCCTTTTTGGACCATTTTTCTCTGGATTTCTCACCCCTAACATTCCACCGACGACACCTCCCTCACCCAATTCCTGAATTCATTTGCTTGGCCTCCTCTCATTTCCAGGACTGCTTCAGATCATCAGTTTGCACATGAGGTTGGGGAAATGTGAATATCTCTGCAGAGTCTCTCTTGTATTTAGGCTGCAGGGAAGATAGATTGAGATCCACGTATCAGCTTTATGATTGTGAAGCCCCATTTACTAATGAGGCTCATGCAGTACACACCTCCACCTCACCCCCTAGCTTCAATATGAGAACTCTGCAAAGCTGACATTGACCCAGCCTGCTCCAGGGAGAATCACTTCCACAAACATTCATCACTTACCAGTACTGGGTCAGAGTGGGAATTCTGACGAGAAGTTCTGGGTCCTTCCCTTGTGGAAGTAGAAGAAAACACAAGCCACACAGCAAGAACACACAAGACTGTCCAGAGAAAGGGAGAGAAGGGCCCTTAAGCCATGCATGTGCCCTGACCCTTCTCCTTTTTCCCCCATCAGATAAGTCATGCTCCCTGTCACATGCAGACAAGTGAGTAAGGGACCCAAGAGAGAACAAAAGCATTATTCCAGTGGAAGTCCCTTATGGAAACATGAGGGCTGGGGAGAAATAGTTTCTCTGACAGTCTGTTTTGCAAATAGGAAAGGGTGATCCCTTGCTGGGAGTTTTCTAGGTAGTGAAGCAATCATTAGGTTAAGAGTCAGTAACCTGGATTAATATCAATGAAGAATCAGCCATCTATTATCATAAATGAGGTTGTGAAACAAAGCACTTCAAAACTAAAGAGCTTGAAACACACTCAAAACTACAGAACATCACTGAAAGAAGTTAAAGAGGATATAAGTAAATGGAAAGACATTTTGTGTTGATGGATTGAGACTTATTAATAACATTGTCAAGATGACAATACTAAAAGTTATCTATAGATTCAGTACAATCTATATCAAAATCTCAGTGGTGTTTCTTTGCAGAAATACAAAAACCCATCCTAAAAGTCATATGAAATCTCAAAGGACTCTGAATATCCAAAATATTTTTCAAAAAAAATAAAGTTGAAAAACTCCTATTTCCTGATTTGAAAATTTACTATAAAACAACAATAAAAATCAAAACAGTATGTTGCTGTCATAATGACAAACATCTAAGACAGAATATTGAGCCCTGAAGCAAATTCTAACATATGGTCAACTGATTTTCACCAAGGGTGCCATTCATTTGGGCTGCACTCAGTGGGCAGTCCTAGTCTCATCTGGGCTCACTCATGAATCTATGGTCAAGTGCTGAGGGGGCTGGAAGCTAGATGGGTTAGGATGGCCTCAGCTGCGCTCACCTGGCTCTGCTTTCTGGGTGTGTCTCATCATTCCCCAGGCTAGCCCAGGTTTGTTCACATGGCAGTGAGGCAGGGTCAAAGCCACACAGCCTCCAGAAGTATCAGCTTGAATAAGCACAATATCACTTTGAATGTGTTCTATTGGTCAGAGCAAGTCATGGTCAAAGCCAGTGTCAAAGGCCAGGAAAACAAACTCCATCTCCCTAACAAGAGGGAGCTGCACTCATATTGCAAAGGACCTTGATACACACAGGAAAGAAGAATTGGCACCGCTTTTTACATCAACCTACCATAGTTTGACATTATCAACAGAGAATTTGTCAGGACACCAAATGGTTTATGGCAGGATGGGCTCATGGATCTAATCTAGGAATTGTATACCAAAGGGGGTCAGTGCTTATTTGAGGAAGTTACAAGTGTAGGAAAGTATACACACACTCCATTTCAGTCACGTAATGGTCTCTCCCAGGCATTAAGCCCCTGTCAGGTTACTTTGCAGTCAAACCAGCTACTGTGGAGACTTAAACACTTTGCAGGAACAGTAACTCTTTGGAGCAGCTGAGACATGGAGAGAGCTTTCAAAAACAACAGAATTTTGGAGCTGGAAGGGAGCCAGGCAAATCTCAGTCCAGATGGGAACCATAGACCCAGCAAGGCAGTCTTGAGAAAGGTTCATAGTTGCCAATGACAGAACTTGGACTTGAACCCAGATGCTGAACTCACCACCCAGTGCTGTCTCTCTCTCTCTCTCTCTGTGGCATAGTGGTGATCTCATTTTCCTTGAAATATGCAAACCCCAGCTCAACCATCCAAGGAACTTTGTCTTTTTGGGGGGACCTTGCAGCTTAAGCTAGGGTGTGCCGAGTAGCAGCATGAGTCTCACCTGAGAGCTCGTTAGAAATCCAGAATCTCATGCCCCACACCAAACCTGCTGAATTAGAGTCTGCGTGTTAAGAAGATGCCCAGGGAGTTTGTGTACATGAGAGATCTAAAGATGCTCTGAATTAGGACACTGATTTTCAACCTTGGCTACTCATTGGACTCACCTGGATCAGGTTTAAAAGCACTGATTCCTGGGCTCCACCTAACAGATCCTGATTTTTTGGCTTATGGCTAGAGCCTCAGACTAGGGATTTCTAATGCTCCTTGAGCCGCCACTTCTCTGTAGTCCATCTAATGTGCTGAAGATGTTGGGAGCTTATTAGGTTTTTCCCTCCGTGAAGTGGACTGGCATTTCCTTAATGAGCGAACACAACCTTCAGAAGAAAAAAAATATATAAATCATGGAAGAAAGAAAAGATAGTAAAAACGAATACAAATGTGCCAACCTCACCTGTGAACATAATTAATAGACTTCAGCTATAAATTTGATTTTTTCAAGCCATTTGGGAATCAGGTTGAAACTGTTAGAATATTTTTATTAATAGAAAAGGGACAAAACACATAGATGACATATTATAGAATTGTACACCTGGAACCTATGTAATTTTTACTAATCAACATCACCCCAATAAATTTAACAATAAAAAGGGGAATTGGAGAAATAGTCTTTCCTTCAGGAGAACAAAAGTATATTTGTAAATAAATGATTCATGGGGCCTTCCTATGGGGACACTGAATGACATAGTGAACCATGTCTTTAAGAAAATTCTTCCCATGTAATTTTTACTAACCAGTGTCACCCCAATAAATTCAATAAAAAAAGAAAATTCTCAGAGCAAAAGCAGGATTAGATTTCATTTGTTCCTTATAATGTCTTTTTGTTAAATCTGTGGTCATAATATGAAAACATAATTGATGAAATACAGTTTTGGAAAAAGGAAAGACAATATAGTTTGATTCTTCTGGGATGTGTGTGTGTGTGTACATGTGTACAGCTTTATCTAAGATACAGCTTAGGAAAGGGAAATGGTAAAATTATCCTGTTTTTAAATGTGGCCAGGTAGCCATCATCCCACTTAGAGAGAAGTGGGTTGAATCTCTATGCGGGTACAAGGGCTCCTGTAGTTCTTGAATGAGTGAACGGGATTAACCAATAAACTCTTTTCAGACTCCCACATTCCAGCCTGAAACTTGCCCTCTGGCTTGCTTGAACACAGCCATAACAGGATAAATATGCCCCAGCATTAAGTCACAGAACACATTCTAGGGACACAATACCCCAGTGCAGCCGTTTGTGTTATGAATCAATCATCTTCCCCTTTTTGTTTTGGTTGACTGTTTCTTTGTTTATAAAGCAAAGAAATAACTCTACTAATCTAGAGTTCAAGGGCTAGGGACTATCTTTTCTGTGATAATATATGAGTATATCGATGTATGTAAATATATATATACATGTAAATATACAAATGATATATGTTATGTGTATATACAGGGTCCAGCCAAAGTAACACCCTTTTTTATGAGCTTGTAATCTATACCAAATCTTTTATTTAAAAATTATAAGTATGTAATTCTGTAACATAACAATATTATAACTACTTAAAAAGGGTGTTACTTCTGCTGAATCCTGTGTATGTAGGTACATGGGGGCTGTGTGGAAAAAATCTAGCCGTAAATTACTCTGTTTTTAATATTACATGGCTGGATGCTTTTCAGACAGCCCTAGTGTGTGTGTGTGCACGCGCGCGCGCGTGTGTGTGTGTGTGTGTGTGATCACAGAGAGAATAGACTGATTTTCAAAATCTCAATTGGATTGAAATCATTTGATTTGTGGAAAGGGACCTTTGGCAAATGGTCTACCAATGCTATTCCAACTTCAACATATATGTGAATTACCTGGAAGTTTTGTGTAAAGCAAATTTTTAATCAGTAGTTGAGATGAGATTCTCATTTCTAACAGGCATCCAGAAGCGACAGAGGCTGCTAGCCTGGGGGCCACACTTAAAATAGCCAGGGGAGAAGGTCTACCAGCAGCATTGTCCCCACCTTTGGCTGCACATTGGATTTACCCAGGAGCTTCAGACGTCCCTGACACCTGGAACCACCATCAGTGGTAATTGGCCTGGGGAGAAGCCTTGGCTTCAGGAATGTTCATAAGCTCACCAGGCGATTCCCATGTGCAGCTGTGGCTGAGAGCCACTGCAGTGGGAGCTGCCAGCCAACACTGAATCTCTCACTGCTTTACTCTTTCCTAAGAGCTGTTTAAACCCCCGGGTACATTCTTTAAGCATTTCACTGGATTTTGAAGAGATAAACTCTTTTATTTTATTTTGGTTGCTTCCCTGAGTGGGGATCAAACCCAGGCGGCAGTGGTGAGAGCGCCGAAGCCTAGCCACTACACCACCTGAGAACCCCCATCAATCTTTTAAATGTGAATAAATCTTACCTTTGATGGATAGAGGGAGGGGAGGAGAAGGGAGGGAGAGAGATCCATCCATCCTTGGGGGAAAAATGAGTCTCATTTTGCAAAAGAAAAGAGAATCCACATGACTGTAGTCTGTGCGTAGCTTATATAAATCAAAGGAATGTTGAAAAGTTCATACCTCAGGCACTACAGACTTGCCGATTTCTCTAGCTAGAGAGGCACCAGGCTCCACCAGTGGGAAGAAATTAAGGATGAAAGGAGCCTACTATCTCTTACTAACATAATTTCTTTGGCATTTGTTAAGTTACTAGAATATTCAGTGTGCAATCCTGTATCTTAGATGGGGTTCACTTCTTCTCTGACTTAGCCACCCACACACACCTACACTCCAACACCTATTCTTCTCCTTCCTTTGGACCTCCAGTCTTCCAACCTGCTGTGTTATACTTACCTATCAGCCCCTCCTTTATTAATTGTCTTCCAACGTTAACTCCATGGTTCCTCCACGATCCAGCCCTCATCAGTACCAACCTGCCATCATCCATCCATAACACACACCTGGTTGACACTCATTCTCAGCTATGTCCAGGGTCCCACCTTTGCCAAAGCTACTTTCAGGTGCTACATATGTGCTGGAAAGTTCAGGCAACCACTTAGTTTGGTGCCATTCCAATGTATTTTACCAAAAAGAATTCATTTACATATAATAAAAGACAAATCAGATAGCTCCAACTTGCTGAATTTTTACACGTTTACTATCGTCATGTGACTGTGACCCAGATCAAAATACAGAACATTTTCATCACCCAGGAAGTTCCCTCGAGCCTCTTCCCAATGAACACCTTAGCCCTGGAGGTAATCATTATTCTGACTTCGATCACAAAGGAGAAATGGATAACTAATAAAAAGAATGTTTGATAAAGCTGACTTAATGTTTAATGGCCTTTAGAGTTTCATAGGTTTTGAATATTTGGAAGACTTGGAGCCCAGCTTTTCACCAGTCTTTATTCCACAGAGATATAAATGTTTCTTGATACCTAAGACCAGTACACTTCTGAAATATTAAGTACATAATGACAGTACCAACTTTATACTTTAAAATGTTATTTAACTGCCTAGCAGTTTCATTTATAGGTTAACAAGTTTCTTAACATTTATTATGCCTCAAAGTGATTATTTTCATGTTTATTCAGATTGCTTAAAATGTCAGGTTCAAGAAAAACAACAGAAATTTCAGTTTCAGACTCTCAGAGGTAAAATATTGTTGACCAAATTTAAAATAAATATGCCTTATGCCTCTTTGTATAGTCTGTAAGAGAAAGCAAATGATTTTGACACTTAACATTGGGTATTAGCAATATTTCAAGAATCATGTATTCAGCTCTTTTTACAGGAAGAGGTGGCACTGATGTGGAGACTACACATTTTGTTACTAAATTTTTAAATATTAGAACCTCCAGCAAATATGATTTAACAAAAGTGTTTCTTTTGTTACAATGACACTTTTGTAGTGGCTGGAAAGGCTAATCGTTCCAAAGAGTAATCAACTCGTCTCTCCCTAATTCCCATAATACTGAGTTTCAAATATCATTTCTTATGAAAGTTTTGTTTCTGGAAATATTTTTTATAACCTTGCCATGATGGATGCTTACATTCCTTTCAGTGATCACAAAATAGGTGGAATGTATTCCTGCATGCTTTTGCTGTCTTGTCCACACCCAGAGGTTAAAGCGGAGGGTGCTGTGTGATCTTCATAAACCGTATTTTTCCATGTATAAGACGCCCCCATGTATAAATGATCCCTACTTTTCTAACCCAACATTAAGAAACTCTCTCAATGGGTTACTCCCATGGATAAGATGACCCCCAATTTTTGATCTAACAATTTTAGACAAAAGTATCATCTTATACATGTAAAAATATAGCATATAGAGAGGCAGTCTTTATACTAGGTAAGAGTGAGCCTTGCTTTCAAACCCACCCCTACCAGCTGATTGACACTGAACAAGTTACTTGGCCTCTCTGAGCCTCATTTTTCTCCTTTGTAAAGAAAGGTAATGACACTATCTCTCTCTCTCAGAGTCTTGTTGTGAGAATTAAATTTAGGAAAAACACTTTTAATTGTCTTGGTGCACAGGGAGTGTTTAGGTCAATGCTAGTGACCATAACCTCTTTTAAACTAGTTCATGGAATGGTGGCAGTCATTTTATTCATCTCATAAATTATTTAAAGCTCAGGTCCTGAGTAGGGGAGAGTGAGTGCTCAATTGTTAATGCCCATGGCACCTATGGTGCCGAAGGGGAGATTGCACCCAGCAAGAACGCCACCAATTTGTTTTATAATAAAAAAGGATGTGGTTGCTCATTCTAGGGGATTGGCTTGGCTTACAAACCACGTTGCTTCAGGAATGGGGACCCCAGTGTTTCATATTCCCTTCTGCCACAGAACCAGTTTGTAAATGAACCAAGTGATCCTTTGCTGCCAAGTGACCACATCCCACCAAAGCTGCATACCCAACTTACCAAGAGGCTTCCTTCTTTTTGGAATGCAAGAACACTCCACCCACCCACCCCCACCCCACCCTCCGCCCTTTCCCAGAATGGAACCTGCACAGCTGATGACACTGCAGATCGAGTCTGCAAACCTTTTCTGTAAAGGACCTCATCTGATAGTAAATATTTTATGTTTTGTGGGCCTTGTGGTCTCTATCACAACTCTGCCAATTGCAAAGCAGCCATGCACACATGGGTATGGCTGTGTTCCAATTAAACGGTGCTTACAAAAGCAGGCCGGGATTGGCCCACGGGCCATAGTTTGCCAACCCTCGCTCTAGATCAGTGCTGTCCAACAGAAATATAATGCAAACCACGTATTTAACTTTATGTTTCTTAGTAGCCACATTTAAAGTGTTCTTGGTATATTAAAACATTTCAATTTTTAAAGACTTTTAAAAGATAATTTTTTTAAAAAATCTTAGAGTAGAAAGGGACAGATTTCATCCAAATAAGCTACATTTGCTAAAGAAAGCAACCTGATATCTGGTGGCTTAATTGAGAAGTCTTAAGTGATGATGGGAAACTGCATAATTACTAAAATGCCCATTTTGTGCTAATTTTTTATAATCTATGGAAATAGAACCAAAACTATAACCATGACACTGTGCCAATTTAGAACAATTTCAGCTATTAAAAAGAAAAAAAGAAACCAACTCAAAGATAAGTCTTGGTTGTGCTCCCACTGAGTTTCCTGCTTACTCATCCTTATGGGCAAAAGCAGACATAGGGTGACTTGCTGATTAGTACAATTCAGGAGAACCTACTACCCCAGCCCTCATCTCTAGTGAGTTTCCCCCTCATATAATGTTCCTTTCTCTAGCCACATCAAGGATTTCCATTCCCCACTCATGGACACACCAGTTTTTCCCCCTCCTGGAAGTCAGATTCGACCACCCTGGTGTAAATGGGCCCAGGCTCTAGCTTTTATGCCTCCTTTCTTCTGCATCTCCCTGCTCTGGCCAGCATGGAGGAAAGGGGCACGGGGATAAAATAGGGCTCTGATCTAGAATGGCCTCAGCAGCAACAGCTCATTTCGTACCGTGCAGCTGGCTAGACCAAGCTTATTCACCTGGGAGGGGCAGGGAACAGAGAGAGAGACAGCTGGTGAGGCTTCTTGCAGCCCAGACAGAGAATTGATATAATTTCATTTCTGCCACCCTCTTTTGTCTGAGCAAGCCATATGGCCCTCCCAGATTCAAGGGTGGGGACACAGACTCCACCACCTCCCAATGCAAAGACCCAGAAAATCACATTGCATGCGGAGGGGGCGTATTTAAGCCTGTTTCACAAGCAATCTATCACAGAGACTAATATGAAACTATAGGATTCCCCTGCATGATACGCTCTCATGAATATGCCTTCTTTCACTGCCCTGCATGACTTTGTATCTCACCCTGAAATATGGAAAAATAAAACATTTGTTCATACATGGTCAAGTCTTGTTGATGCCCTAAAATCAAGCCGAGATGAGCAGTTCTTTTCATAACTCTCAGTGTTCTGTCTCGGGCTTCAGGCGCTCAGTGTCACATTATCAGTGCATGTCTGGTTCGCAACACAAATATCTCCCTTTGGCATTGCTGGAGCAAGTGTGGGTGTCCTGGGTTCCATGACCACTGGCCGTTATGGAGAATTAATGGGGCTAACATCAAGATAAAGTCAGTTCCTGCTTCCTCTCCTTTATTTCTGGCCTGTTTCTACTTTTGGATTCACTGTATTCATTATCATTAAGATATATTAGTTAAGGTCATTGCCTTACATCTCAGTAATTAAGCTCAAAAAATAGGAGTTTATTTCTTACTCACTTTATAGTCACTGGATTTTCCTGAGCAGAGTGTCATTCCCTACGGCCATTCAGCAATGCAGATTTCCATCCCATGTCTCAGCATCCCCTGGCAACTAAAGGTGTCCTGCTAGGTCTTCTCCATCCAGCTGGCAGATGGCAGAATTAAGAGGACAAAGGGCTTTGTTGTTGTTGCATCTCTGGTCTGAAAGGGAGATACATCACAATCCTGCTCATATTCCACGGGTGAGAATGGTCCCATGGTCCCAAGATGTAAAGAGTGCTGGGAAATGTGGCTCCTGTCTGGGACAACTGTGCAGCAGTAAGTGTACACTATGACAATGGGGGATCACACGCCTTTGGTTACCACCTAGCCTGTCTGCCACACTGATCAAGAGTACTGATATCTATGCCCACTGGAAGAAGAGATGGGGACCCTGCTTTACCTCATGTTTAAGTTTTTATTGTGAACTATATCATATGTCTAAAAAAGGCATATTGGACACCTCTTGTATTCCATGACACCTTTTAGGCCAGCCTTTGTTATTCCGGCCATCACGGAGGTAACTGCTAACTCGCCTCAGTTGTACCACTTACCTCTGCTATCAGACATGGCATTTTCTTTACTGCCATCTTGTGAGACACAGGGGAGTCCCCTCAGCCATTCTGATACAAAAGATGGGAGCAGGTTGTCTGTCCTCATTCCCTTAAGTGGTCAAATCTGAGACTCAGTCTTTACAGCTCTTCCGGAGAACAAAGCCCCAGGTGTCCCCAGACAGCCAGCCTGATAGTGCACCCTTGAATTGGATTCCCTCCTTCCCTGTGTCACCCTCCTCACTGTTCCTTGATCTCTCTTTCCAAAATGAAGTACTCACATGCAAGCCTTCGTTCCACATTGCTTTGGGGGAACCCAGGCTAAGACACATAAATATAGCTCAAGGAAACCTTAAAGAATAGTATTAAATTCTTCTATCTCCTACCCAACGAAGAAAGATTGTGGACCCTTGTCTCATTCATCTCAGAGTTCTCCCTGCACCTAGAAAGGATTTTTTGACAAAACGAATAAGTTAATGAACAGAGATACTTCCATAGACTTTATTGCTCCTTCAATACTGAAACAGCAAGTAAATAGTAGTTAAATTCACAACTATAGCACTCATAGTCTCAAACTGACCTCAAACACAAACACGAAACACTTCTGACTATTAACCCGGGTCAAACACTTCATTTCACTTCAGCCTGCTGCCTCACATTCCAAGCAGCAAGAACCAGGGGTATTACTTGCCTACATTTACTTTGCCGAAGTAACAATAAATAGAACATCACCTCCCTGGATTATTCTTGTGTGGAACTGGTCACCAAATATGTTAGATTCCCTATGCTTTGAGAGGCAGAGACAATGGCAAACAACAGAACATTTTCCAATTAATTTCTACAAAATTTATCAACCTTTCTTAAATTCTACTTTCTTGTAATTTGTGCAGAACATGATATTTTTAGTTAGTAAAGGAATTGGTTTCTTTGGGTTCCATGTGAATAGGATTATTGTGTTATTTATTTAAAAGGGTCTTAATGGATAGAAACCCTCACCACCACCTCCACTCTAAGATGTCCTGCTCTAATTGTCATATTTTTCCAGTAATACGTGATTCTCAGCCATTCGCCCAATTAGCCCTCCAAAAAGCTGTATGTAGAAAATAGAAAGGAAATAGATCTGAGGTCTTTTGATGTTAGAAAATCCAGTCACACATTTGAATTTCTTTCCATAAGGGTTCGAGTATATCAGGTCTTTTTGTTCATTGTGATTATGTACCCAACTGTTTTTAGCCCTATTTTTTAAATAAAAAACAAAACAAAACAAAGGAATTGGTTCTCTGCACATAGGGCAAGGATTTAGATAAATTGTTTAAAAGTAGATACTTTCTGAGAGAGTCCTGGTTTGTTCTCAAGTCATGGGACTACTTAACTTATTGACCTCCTGGGAAGTGTTTACCCAGAAGACAAAATGATACACATTCTTGAGGAGGATGAAAGACATTGTTTTTAAAAAAAGAAATGTGAGGTCTTATTAGGGTAAAGCTGTTAATTACACACTTCATTATTGTCAAGGTTAGTACAGTCTGTGAGAGCAGAGACACTTTTTCATCTCTTCCCAGGAACAAGGGGAGACAGCTGTTCTTAGGGACAGATCCATTATAGCTTATCACCAGCCAACAGCCCGGGGAAGGAGCGCCATGAAATATGGCCGCTGTCACCAGGAGCCGGAGCCCACGCTGAGCTGGTCCATCCTCAGTGGAAAGACAATGGGAACCAATGGCATCAAACTCAGATAGATTGGGTTGCATTGATTTTTTAATGCCTGGCTGTTCTGCAGCGTGAAATTCACCGACGCTCTTGCAGTTAGTATATTATTGATCTCGATAAAATTACACAATCTGGCTTTAATAAACATCAGATACTGACAGTAATAAATAGTTGTTCTTATATTTTGAAACCTGGTTAAACTGTGTTGTAAAATTCTGCATGTTTGAATTTTATTAATATTGTTCAGCCATTTAGGATTCCTTAAAAGTGCAGCCCATTTGTCAGGGAAACAAATATTGCCTCAGTTCTCGTTTTACTGTTCTTCTTGATTAAATAAGGTTATTATACTCTTTTTTATTAAATTGGGGGGGCAGGTCAACAATTTATCTTTAATAAATATTTACATTTTACAAACCCTTTCTTGTTAACACTGATTTAATATTACAGTTTTCATTGAAAGAGAGAAAAGCATATGCTTTCTTTAAGAGTGGTACATTTCTATCACCAGTAAACATTTTCCAATGCTAGAAAGGAGATCTAAGAAAACACCATACCTTAGGCTTTTGTTTCTTTGGGTTTTGTTTGTTTTTTTGTTTTTGTTTTGTTTTGTTTTGTCTTTTTATTACAGATGAAATTTTCTTCTTTTCAAATGGCTGCAACATTTGGTATTCGGGCTTTATTCATCAGTAACTCTAAGGCTCAGCTTCATAGTAAGATTATGAAGCTGAGGTATAATAAGGTATAGAAGCAGGTGCACCAAAATGGTGAAACCTCTTACAGTCTTCATTCTGGTTAAACATAATAAATATTATACCTTCATAGGGAAAGGGAAGATACTGAACAGTGTAGCTCCCAACAGCTAACTATAGCATCATATAATTTAAACACAATATATATAATATATGTATTTACAATTATCTATGTATGATGGCTGTCCAGCAAAAATCCAGCCATAAATGCTCCTATAGTACATGGCTGGATACTTTCTGGACAGCTCTTGTGTGTATAAAATATAATCTGTATTTAACACTATACTCTTGATAATTTTATATGAAATGCTGAATTCTACTATACTGAACAAGCGTATCTCAGTCTGTTTTTACTACAAAAGTAACCCTGATTGTAGAAAACCTGGAAAACACACTTAATCCCACTAACCCTACTGAGTACACACAGTGAACATCAGACCAGCAGCACCATCGCTGGGGAATATTTTCAAGACCCGGATCCTCAGAGCGATTGAATTAGGACCTCCCTTTGACAGGATCCTCAGATGATTTGTCTGCACATTAAAGCATCTGTCTCAATATAAATAACTCTTAATCTCCGCACGTAAGAGATGACCACTCTTAATATTTTCCTACATTTTTATTAACCTTTCTTTTCCATATATATCTTTCAGTTTAAATACTGAGAGTCTAATTTTGTTAAATTTTGTCACCCAGATGTTGCATTTTTTAAAAGATATGAAGAGTATCTTTTAAAAATATGAACAGTATTGATCATAATTTGAAAATATTGCATTATTTTAGATCTAATACACAGTATTGACTATATATACATATATTAGGCATCCAAATTTCTTTCTCTTAGTATTCTCCAGAAAGTGAGAGGTAATTTCAAATCTGCCCATTCAACTCACTAATGAAATTGGAAAGGTTTTACTGGGAAAAATAAGGAGCTTTAAAGGACCCTGTATTTTCAAAGGAAATATTTTCAATAAGACTCTGATCTCACAGAAATCACACAGGGATAGATTCTTTTTTTCCTTCTCAATATCTGTGTCCTGGTATTGAATTTCTAAAACTAAGAGTCCAGTTCCCATCATAGCCATTTATTAATTTGCTGAAGATGAACTAACAGGTTTCTGGATATAAATACTAAAGGACAAGTGATTGAGATGCTAATTTAATATGAGCAGGGAACTCTTTCTTCTGCAATTACAATTATACTCAGAGCTTCAAAGATGGTGACATCTTAACACATTCTGATTATCTCTGTTATCATCTCAGTCACTCAGGGAGTGATGGGCTGGTAATTACCCCCCCCCCTCTTTTTTATCTATTCAATTATTTCTATTGTTTCCTTCTGGACCTAGCTCATACACTTCTCTTCCTGAAAACTTCCTAAGACTTTTCATTTGTTCTTCTCTGATCTTTTCTATATAATCTTCATGTTTTAACTTGCCTTCATTGATGAGTTATCTTTAAATGAGGTGAAGGGGAGTGAGGTACAAACTTCCTATTATTGAAAAAATAAGTCATGGTGATGTAATGTATAGCACAGGGAACACAGGGACCGATGGTCACTAGACTTATTGTGGTGATCGCACTGTGATGTTTGCCAACTATACATTAATAAAAACATTTTTAAAAGATAAAATAAATAAATAAATATTCTTAATTCATTTTATATTTATTCATTTGTGTCTACTTGAAGGCAGTGTTTATTGAGGGCATAAATGTATTTTAAAACTGCTTTGTATCCCCTCTCCCCATCAGCCTCTATAATTCCTGGGGGGTTGTGGTGTCACTAAATATCAAGTGAAATTACCCATTTTACAAACAAAAGAAGAAAATTAAATCACATAGCAAGTGTGGCACAGAAATTGAGACCAGAACCTATAATTATCCATATTCTGTAAATGCAACTCATTGCTAATGGTAGAGTATGTAATAGAAATATGCTCTTCAATGACCTATTTTTGATGTTTTATGGTATCACACACCAGGCCTTGACATTGCCAACTGGTGGTGCTAGTTTATTTATTGGGTTGGCCAAGAAGTAATTGCATTTTTGTGTGTGTGTGTGAGTAAATGAAAGGTGATTTTTTAATGGAGAAAAAAACTTTATTCAACAAAGTATTGTCTATTTTAAAGTTTAATTATCTTTTACCATCTTTCAGGCAACGTCATGATTCTATGCTCCAAAAAATTTCTGTCTTTCTTTGGCTAAAAACCTGTTCCAAGAATGATTTGATATCTTCATAAAAGGTAAACATTTTACCAGGCAGGCATTTGCAAAGAATGAAACAAATAGTAGTT
Organism: Lyroderma lyra; assembly: GCA_004026885.1. Classification (NCBI taxonomy): domain Eukaryota; kingdom Metazoa; phylum Chordata; class Mammalia; order Chiroptera; family Megadermatidae; genus Lyroderma; species Lyroderma lyra. The sequence goes on along the minus strand of PVJL010000002.1, from coordinate 74,311 downwards.
CGGCAAATATGGCGGGTGTGGTAACAAATCCCATTCAAGCTCCAACAACTTTTGACAAGTGACTACTTGTATGTGGTCTAGCGTTATTGTGGTAGAAGACAACACCTTTGTAATTCACCAGTTCTGGATGCTTATGTTCAATGAAATCATTTAATTTATCCAATTGACAGCAGTACACATCCAAATTAATTATTTGGTTCCTGGGAAGCAGTTTAAAATACCCAATACCTTTGAAATCCCACCTTTCTTTGGGTGGGAATGCCTTGAATAGTAAAATGTTTACCTTCAATGAAGTTATCAAATTATTCTTGGAAGTTTTTTGCTGAAAAAGTCAAAATGTTTTTAAGCATGAAATTACGAAGCTGCCTGAAAGATGGCAGAAAATAATTGAACAAAATAGATGACACATTGTTGAATAAAGTTTTTGTTTTCCATTTAAAAAATTGCCATTCATTTGCTCACAAAAAAATGCAATTACTTTTTGGCCAACCCAATAGTTCAAAAGAGACTGAGGGGTACCTTGGAAAAAGAACTGGACTGGGAGAAAAAGGGCTTGGGTTTCAATCCCAGGTCTGTTATGTACCAGTTGACAAAGTCAACTTTGAGTTTTAGTTTTCCTCAGTAAAATGAGAAGGTGAGCTACATGATCTCCAGGGTCCTTCCAACATTAAGATCCTAGAAATGATTCTGTGGTCCCAGAGGAATACTTTATGTATTTAGAGATGGGAAGATAGGAAAGATAATTGAAATATTGTTTAAGACAGAATTTACAGAAATGACTGTTTTTTTCTGGGATATAGACCCAAAGATGACATTGAATATGAAAAATTCTAATATAGTTAACTGTTCTTTGTCAAGCTCAGAGAGTCTGAATAATATTTTTGCTAAAGGATTATCCAAGTAAGTCCAATAATTCGGAAGGTACTTGAAGACCCTGGCATACCTTATAGTCAACACAGATACTTGGGATTAAAAATACCAGAAAGCTACTTCTTGGGGGACCATGTATTTCTCACATTTTCTTTTGAGTATCTGGCTATTCATAAAGAGAGAGTAGGAATATGCAGAGGGTAATTTCTATCCATAATGCTAACTAAAAAGTATTTTAGTTAATATACTATGGTTTAAAAAAATACTGATACTATTTAAAACTTCTACAAACAATATTGAAGGAAGACCAAAAGTTTAAATCCACAGAACGTAACAGAAAAAATGTCTAAGAGGGTCTGAAAAACATCCTGAGCAAACAGAGAAGTTGTAAACAGGTAAAATACATACACCTGAAATGCAATAGGAAGCTGCCCAAATAGACTCAGTATTTTTGAGCATGAGTTATATTAGCATTTGTATTTCATGAATTAGAAGATGTCCATTGTATCCTTTCCTCTTTTGAGCTGCTCACCCTCTCCTGTTCACAGGTATTTTTTCTCTCAAGTTCATTTGTTGGGGTAGGCAGAGATGCTTTTTGCTATTAAAAAAATCTGTGTGTGTGTGTGTGTGTGTGTGTGTGTGTACATACACACACACACACACATACATATATGTGTATATATATGAAATAGGATTCTTTCTCTGAGAGGCGCTCTAAGAGAACATCACCTATTTTTGGCTATCAATCAGTTTATACCCCTCACACACAGACAGTCACCACATTTCATGTGAGAAACACTGTTCAGTGATAAAAAGGAATCAGAAAAGGAATAGGTTATTAATTCATATTGCAACCTAAAGTGAACATTAAATGAATTATGCTAAACGAAAGAAACCAGACCAAAAGTCTCCAGACTGTGTGATTTCAGTCATGTGATATTTTAGAAAAGGCCAGACAGTAAGGCTGGAAAACAGATCCATGGTACCAAGGGACCGGGGAGAAGGTAGTGTCTGACTCCGGAAGCTCAGGAGATTTGGGGTTGGGGGAACTAATCTGTATGGCATTGTAATGGTGAGTACATGTGGCTTTGCATTTGTTGGTACCCATGGAACTTTTCAGCACGAAGAGGGGCACTAATGTATGCAATGTTTAAAATGTCTACCAGGAGATCAGAGGACCCTAGGGTGGAATGCAGACTGTGACAAAAGAATCTGTTAGACATGTCCGGCATAACCTCATGGAAGGGAGCGTGGGGAAAAAGACGCTAACCTAAGTAAGTTTGGACAACAGAGTTTTGAATGGAAACTGTGAGGCTAAAGTGCAGAAGAACTGTACATAAACACTGTAGTGTTGGCAAAGTCATTTCCCATGCCGAATGGGTTACTATTCTGAATCTGCTGTACATGAATACTGGGATGGAGTAAGTACATGAATAACAGATGGTGATCCCAGTTTTTCATTGTCACAGAGTGGGGGTTACAGATAAGTAAGGGGGAAAGCTAGAAAGAACCATGTGGTACTAAGTAGATTCAGAGACAACAGTATGAATTCAGGTTTAGGTTAATATAGATACAGACGGTTAGAACTACAGATGTGTGTGCTTGCAGGGGTAAGTATACATGGATATTTGTCTTATACTTTGGATTATGTAACATTTCCTAGCTCTGTTCATAAGAGGGCCTAAAAACAATGACACTCCAGTAGCCATGAGCACACTAGCACCCAGATACTAGTTGCTAATATTAGTCTCCAAAAAAGGAACCAGGGCTTTTTGGAAAAGTGGCTGATTTTCGGGCAAGGGTAGGGATAATACAAGAGGATTCTGGAGCATCTTATAGTGCCAGAAAATAAGAGAATACTCAAACAACTAAAAGGACTGGGGCTTGTCAAAGGGACACAACAGCCAGCCTAAAAGAACTCTGAATAACCAAAGCTGAAATATTTTGAGCAATAAAACAAATAACACAGTAGTGGATGATAACCCAAAGTATAAGACAAATATCCATGATTCCATCCATACTGATACAAATAAATGATTCAATAAACAAATGGAGAGAATAGACAAGTCCCCTGTGCAGAAGTATCTGCAATACTTTATGTAAAGTATTTCTCAAGGAAATAAGGCACCTCTTCCCTTGAGTGTGGGCTGCACTTAGTGTCTTCTTTCCCAAGAGTGCAATATGGAAAACAAGGGGGGAGTGTAACTTTACAGTGTGGAAACCTGGCATCCAGTACCTCACCCAGATAATCAAGGTCAATGTCATCAGAAGTAAGCCATGTTGAAGGTATGTACCCTGGTCTGGTATGATGAAATTGGTACATTACTTTGTGCTCTTCCTCCCCCAAACCAATAATCTGTTTAACCACAAGAAAACTATCAGACATTCCCAGTTGAGGGATATTCTGCAAAATGCTTAACAGTACCCCTTAAAAGTGTTAAGGCCATGAAAAACAAGGAAAATCTGAGAAACAGTTACAGACCAGAGGAGACATGACAAATGTTCTGAGGTATCCTGGATGTGACCCTGGACCACTAGGAAAAGAAATAAAACCTGCATCACTTGTAGCGTTTAGTTAGTGGTAATGTAAGGTATGAGTGAGGGATATATTAGAACTCTATTCTTTGCAGTTTCTCTGAAACTACAGCTTACTGTGAAACAATCGTTTAAACAGTTTTGAACTGCATGGATCCATTCATATGCAGATTTTTTCAATAAATACATACAGTAGTGTAAATGTATTTTCCTTAATAACATTTTCTTTTCTCTAGCTTATTTTAAGAATATAGTATATAACATTAATACATATAACATACAAAATATGTGTTAACTGTTTATGTTATTGGCATGGCTTCTGGGCAGCAGTTGGCTATTAGTAAAATTTTGGGAGAGTCAAAAGTTAATACATGGATTTTTTACTGTGTGGGGAGTTGCCACCCCTAACCCCCACCTTGTTCAAGTGTCAGCTGTATTCCACAATTAAAAGGGTAGAGACCAAAAGTACTAGTCCAGGAATTCAGAGGGTGGGGGAGGAAACTTGGTCTTTTACCATGGATAGTTTGAGAAGCACTGATCTGAAAAAAAATATGCTCTAGGATAACTTTGACTTTTTCTTCCGGTTTCTAGTGTACTAGCTGAAATTGTTTTGAACTCTTTGCTACTTGCTCAGAGACATTTTTCTCTTAAAATCCTGGAAGTTTGAAGTCACAATACTTTGTTCTTTGATCCACCCCCGTCTTATTTTGCTGCAAACCTTGTCTTTGTCAAGGTGCAGCTGACTAGCTTTGTGATCTTTCTTGCTTTCTGTTCCTGATATTCTGGTGTTATTTAGATTCATTAAAGGGAACATTTGGTCTTGGCAATTTGTCACCAGGATTCAGGTGACACATCATCACTAAGCCACTCCAAATTCAGCGATGATGATACACAGAAGTGTGACCATACCATAACAAGCATTACAGTTACATATTTAATAAGAACACATTTGATCATGAATTACATTACATAAATAATCTTCATGCTACTTCCTATTTACAGTTCAGAAAGTTCCTTTCTCTACTATAAAATCTGGTAACTTCAATTATGTGTCTTCCACAAAAGGGTTAAAAAAAGAAAGGTGCAACGTTTCTGGGTTTGTTAATAGTCAAGTAACAGTGCTTACTGTTTTTGCAAATAACCTGGATAATCAATGCAAAAAATAATAATAAATATGTTCTTTATGACCAAACAGTTATAGACTATTAAAATTATAATCAACAGCTTATTGTTCAATGGTTAAGGTTTATTATTTACATGGAGAAACTAGGGAAGCAATTTCCATAAACTGGTAAATAAGACACTGAGAGCCTATATAGTTTTCTAAATGACTTTTTGATGTTTAATTGGTATCTCTCTTGAGATAGGTAAGGAAAAATTTGCAATTTGAAATAATTGTTTAATATTTGATTGATTTTACCACTGAAGTCAATCAACAGTGTTTTTTAAATTATTTTTTATGAAATGTTCCTGGGGTCTGTTTTCCTCTGGGTTACATTGGATGGAGTGGGCATGGGATTCCTTCATCAATCTGAAAGCCCAGAACATTTTCTTTAAACAGTATTCCCTTTATTATTCCCAGACAATCGTGAGAGGAAACAAACCCTGCAAGGAAACCTCCATCAATGGCCTCCTGGAAGATTTCGACAACATCTCCGTGACTCGCTCCAACTCCCTAAGGAAAGAAAGCCCGCCTACTCCAGACCAGGGAGCTGCTGGCCACGTTCAAGGCCACCGGGAAGAAAACGGCTTCATCACCTTCTCACAGTATTCCAGCGAATCCGATACCACTGCTGATTACACGAGCGAAAAGTACCGGGAGAAGAGCCTCTATGGAGACGATTTGGATGCGTTTTATAAAGGCAGCCATACGGCCAATCAGAATGGGCATGTAATGAAAATGAAACATGGAGACAGCTACTACTCGGAGATGAGGCCTTTGAAATCCGATATTGCCCGATTTCCCGTTGATTATCACGCACACTTGGACTCACTGAGCAAACCAAGTGAATACAGTGACCTCAAGTGGAACTACCAGAGAGCCTCCAGCAGCTCCCCTCTAGATTACCCGTTCCAATTCACACCTACTAGAACTGCAGGGACCAGCGGGTGCTCCAAGGAGAGTCTGGCGTACAGTGAAAGTGAATGGGGACCCGGCCTGGATGACTACGACCGGAGGCCAAAGTCATCGTACCTGAATCAGACAAGCCCTCAGCCCGCCATGCGGCAGAGGTCAAGGTCAGGCTCAGGGCTCCAGGAACCGATGATGCCCTTTGGAGCAAGTGCATTTAAAACCCACCCCCAAGGACACTCCTACAACTCCTATACCTACCCTCGCTTGTCTGAGCCCACAATGTGCATTCCTAAGGTAAGGTACACAGCCTCCTTCCTTCAAATGTGCAGGACCCTCCACAAAGGTGGTGCTAATATCACCTTCTTACACAGTCAGATTCTAAAGTGCTGGTTTGCTTTGTAAGTGAGAATCCATGTTGAAACTCTCTCTGATTTCTATCCAGGAGCCCCGAGGGCAGAAAATTTAGGCAGGACACATTTACTCATTAAATTAAAAGTCTTTTGGGATCTCTTATGAGATTTCTGGTAAAAAGGCAAAAAAAAAATCTTGTTTATTTGAAAGGTATTCTGATATACTACTAATAAATATGATGTGCTCATATTGTACTAAGTTCTCTGTTAAGGAGTGTATGACTGTAGACCATTAGGTGGAATAATACAGTGATTGCTACACTCTGTCAACCTATACTTGGATCTGCTGAAAAGAAAAAAAAAATCAGGATAACATGGTAAGTTTTTCATAAAATTATTATTCAACCCAGGGCACAATTCTTCATTTTAAGAATTTGTTCTTTCTACTCTTTTGGTATTGAACTGTCCATTTCGTATAAAATTTTGGTATGATAGAAGTTGGTTGCTGAACAGTTTTCATTATGCTTTTTATTGTTTTGTTGTAACTCTTCTCTTGATAAAAAATTTTTTTAATGTTAGCTGCTGCACATTTGCTTTGAAATTTGATTAGGCCATGACACCCCAAAATTTGAGGACAGGTATTGGAAAAATTACTGAACCTAAAAGCAGACTTTGGAAAATACCCTGGAGAGTGTTGCAAGCAGTTTATTTTCCCATGATAACTTAGAAATGTTTTTGCTACATCCCCTGTACAGCCAAGTAAAAATGGGGCATTTGATGATGGCCTGTAGGTGTCCAACCAGCTGAGAGGGACATACTTCTAGTAGTGAGATCATGTATGTTTGTAATGCATGTTCTCTTTTCAACAGCTCGAGGGGCTGCACAGCAAACCCTGGAAGGCAGACCTGCCTGCGTTCATCTGCTTTAGTGATTGTAGATACTCCATATTTTTCCTTTGCTTATTATTTCCCATAAACTCAATCCAAGACATTGAAGAGAAGTCTTTTAAAGACATACTGGGGTGACTTAAGCCATGTTTTAGAAAAAATAAAAAACTGCCACTTTAGATCCCAATGTATAAAATTAAAGTTTGAAGAAATAATGACCTGAGATACATACTTTCAGTTAAAACTTAAATATTGAGATGTTTTTCATCTCGCTCTGTTATTTCTTTGAACTACCAGGGTCAGAATTTCATGACTGCCTTTACTGCCTTTGTTCTGCCAGGGCAGTTGTTGGAATGAGGTCTGTCTAAATGACCAACAGACAAAAGCTATATGAGGCCATACATGTGTATGCTGATGCATGAGATAAGTTCATTCGATTTCCTGTGCGTATCACTCACCTGAGGGAGCCCCTTCACAGTTCTCGAGTGAAATAAAGGAATTAACACAGTCTGTACTTGAATCGAGTTATATCCTCAGGTTTTTGAACATCAGTGTTTACTTTATATGTCAGTAATGAATGTGATTTTTTTTCAGTTTCATTGAGATATAATTGACAAAATTGTAAGATATTAAAAGTGGACACGATGATGATTTGACATACATGAACATGGTGAAAGGATTCTCCTCCAAGTTAAGATATCCATCACCTTACATATTTACATGTTTTAATAATACTTAAAGTCTACTGTTTTAGGAGATTCCAGTTATTCAGTACAGTTTTATCAACTATGGTCACCATTTTATATATTAGATCCTCAAACCTTATTCATCATACAAACCTGAAAGTTTGTATCCTTTATCATCTTCTTTCTTTTTCCCCACCCCCTAACCCCTGCCAACCACTTTTCTACTCTTTGTTTCTATGAGTTCTATGTTTAAGATTCCACATGAAGTGATGCCATATAGTAGTTGTCTTTCTCTGTCTGGTTTATTTCATTTAGCATAATGCCCTCTAGTTCTTTCCATGTTATTGCAAATGGCAGAATTTCCTTCTCTTTTTAAAGTTGAATACCATTTCATATTTTATTGAAAAACATTTTCTTGATTTGCTCATCTGTTAATAGATTCATGGGTTATTTCCCATGAATAATTATTAATAATAGTGCAGTCGGCATGGGAGTACAGATACCTCTTCCAGATAATAATTTTTGTTTCCTTTGGATATGTTCCCGGAAGTGGGATTGCTGGATCAGTAGTTCTAGTTTTAATTTCCTGAAAAACCTCCATACTGTTTGCCCCAGTGGCTGTGCCAATTTTCATTCCCACCAGTAGTGTACAGGATTCTTTTTTCTCCATATTCCTGCCAGCATTTGTTATCTTTTGTCTATTTGATAATAGCCATCCTAACAAGTGTAAGGTGATATCTCATTGTGATATCACCTAATAGTCATTTGATTTATATTTCCCTGATTATTAGTGATGTTGAGCACCTTTTTATGGACCTGTTTGCCATTTGTACATCTTTAGAAAAATGTCTATTCAATTTGTGAGGGGTTTTGTCCATTTTTTAATTGGGTTATTTGGTTTTGGAGTTTTTGTTTTGTTGTTTGGGTTTTTTTTTTCTATTAATAGATAGTTGTATGAGTTTCTTGTATATTTTAGATATTAACTCCTTATCAGATATGTAGATTGCAAATGTTTTCTCCCATTCCACAGGTTGCCTCTTCATTTTGTTACTGGTTTCCTTTGCTGAGCAAAAGCTTTTTAGAATTTGGTTTCTCTTGTTTTGTTTGGTCCCATGGAATTGGCTTAAGGTAAAGTCTGCTTTATAAGAAGGGACAGGCTCTGCCCAGCCCAGTTCATTCATTTTTCCTATTAGCCTACTACCTATAGGCATTTGGGATTTAATATCACCACCGGCAACCCCTGCCCACTCATTTCACAGGAGGGACCCAGGTCCAGAAAGTCACACGGCACACTTAAGGATTCATAGTTGTTAGTTGACTGGAAAACAAGGACAGGTATCCAGGTCTGGTATTTCTCCTGAATCCAGTGTTTTTCCCATTATATGGGCTTACGTTATTTAGGGGTTCAACTACATTTGCCAGTAAAGTCCATGAGAGGTCCCAGTGACCACCACAACTTTAGGCTAAGTGGAAGAAGGAGAAGAGGATGGAGGGAGGGAGAAAGGGAGAGTGGAAGGGGACAATTTGCTCATTCCTTGCCGACTCCCTCTTCTGACGTCTGAACATAAGACAAAGGCAGACCTGCCCTGAAATCTGGTTTTGTCAAACCCAGAAACAATGCAGAAACTACTCTGGCTCAGGGAAAAATAACAGTTCTACCAAGAGTTTTTCAGCCTTTATAATCAGGACTCCAAAGGAGCAAGCTGCTCTTCTTTGTTTCACAGGAGACGCATGAGAAATTCACGAGCATGTTCAATGGGAGGTTAGGAGGCCTGGAGGCTTGCTAATAATTAAAACGTTTACTTGATTAAAAATGCAACATCTCCCTAAAAAGACTTAGGTGCCTGTGTCTTTAGAACTGTACTCTTAGAAATCTACCAACTGTATTTGGATTTCCTGCTGAGGGAAGAAATAGCAATCACAACTCAGATAATCTGGCTTTGCCTAATGGAAAATCATAAAGGCTGGTGGGTAACATTCACATTTCCAATAATAAAAGAAAGCGTGAATCTTGTATAGGTCTCCAGAGAGACCAAAAGTGAGAAGGCTTGTGTGTGTGTGTGTGTGTGTGTGTGTGTATGTGTGTGTGTGTGTGTAACACCAGTTTTACAGTTTGGCCTAAACAAAAAAATATTAATGTTAACCCACAGTAAAAACAACAACAAAAAACTCCTCCAATGTTATCTAACCACCTAATTTTGCTATGTGCTTGACAGAAATCCAGAATATTATGAAATCTGTAGATACTAGCATTCATTTCCCTACTTTTAAATGTTTTCTTTGCTGGGGCTAAAGAGATAAAACTTTGGGGGTGGGGGAGGTGGGGAGAAAGCCAAACAAGAACACCACTCACTCACACCACAGAACTCTCAAAACGGGCAGATGTGGAGAGGGAACACTTTCCCCCCTCCCCTGCAGACCAGTCTCCTCACAGGTGGAAGATGGCTGGAGATGTTGTCACCGTGCTGTTGGTTTTGTTCATTCTGATGCTCTCCAGGTACCAGGCAGCTGCAGGGGTCTTATCTGGCTCAGCATAGCCATTCCTTGCTCTGGCCCCAGCCCCTGCAAAGCCCCCAACACAACCCCAGTTCTGGTGGCTCACTTAGCACTCGCCGTGTGCCACACCTACGGTAGCCTCATTGTGCCTCACCGCCCTATAAAGCAGGGATCTTGGCCCCTTCGTCCAGATGAGGAAACAAAACCTTTGAGTGTTCAGTCAGTTCAAAGCAGAGCTGGGACCCAGTTCTCTGGGCTCGGTCCCTTCACTAGACATCGGGTGCCTCCTCAGCATCACAGGAATAGCTTTGTGGGTGCCAGGCCTTAACCTGGCTTCTTAGACTCTTTTTAACACCTGCAGCGATGAAGTCACCTTGGGTTGCGTTGTCCTATCTCACCGGATAGCAGAATTTCTCAACCTTGACACTGTGGACATTTGGGCCCTGATAATGCTTTGTTGTCAGGGGTGCTGTCCTGTGCACCATAGGATGCTTAGCAGCATCCCGGCCTCTACCCACTAGATGCCAATAGCAGCATCCCTTCTTCACCTGCAATAGCCAAAATACTCCAGACACTCAAATATCATATGAGGAAAGGGGAGCCAAAGCAGCCCCAGCTGAGAACTACTGTTGCAGAGCTACCATTTCTCAAGTACTTCTTGACAATTAAGGCTGTGAGTTCTGGAAATAAACTCCCTGGGTTTGAGTCCAGATGTTGCCATGATAATTGGGTGAATAAACTGTTTTACCCCTTTATCTATAAAAGGAGGATAAAGATCCATCCCTGCCTCATCGTGTTGTGTTAGGTTTAAATAAGTTAATTACAACAGCCTAATTATTAACACACAGAGTCTGTACACATGAATCTTTGTGCGTCCACACAGCAACTCCAGAAAGATTCAAGAACATCTCTCTTTTATTGTCAAGAAGCTGAGACTCACACACCACATTTTTATGGACTTTCCCCAAAATATGAAAACAAACAGCTGAGCTAAGATCCAGAAATATATTAGTTTTGTCTGATTCCAAAGTGTCTGTATTCCAGAGCATTCCCATTTCCACAGAAGAAACCCAAGGAGCAGAAAGGTGGATATGAAGCCTTCGGGCTCAGAAGTGCACCCCACAGGCAGCCCTCACTTTGCTGGTGAGGAATGGATGATGATTCACAAAGGGAATGCACTGAATTCATCTCTTCTTGGTAGGATAGAATTTTCTGAGAAGTTCTTTAGCATCACCCAGGCTATGAATTATGAGTAAAGCTGGGACCATGGGCTGCAAAAAAAGCTCCAAGAGTCTAGATCCTTGAGACTGTCCGATGCACTCACTTTATGTTGAGTGATGATGGTCGGACTCTATTTTATGTAAAATATAAAAGGGTGTTCCGATTTTCTCGCCCATTACAGAAGGCATTTAAGGGCACATGTTCTAGAATCAGACCCCCACGATTCGAGCACATACTAGCTATATGATCTCACCTGTGCCTCAGTTCCTTCATCTGTAAAGTGGGGTGTTTCAATGTTGACTTTGAACTTTCCCTGAGGATTAAAAAGGGTTAATAAGTGTGAAGGAGTTAGAACATGGCAGACACTCAGTGTTAGCCCTTATTCCCAGGCGTATCTCCGGTTGGAAAACCAATATCTGCTAACACCAACCCTAGAAACATCCCGTCTGTATAATCTTTTACATATTTGCAACGTATGGGAACAAATTCCATCTGACTTTGCCCTCACAGCCACTAAGCCTAGTGAGTACCACTGTCCCCACTTTAGAGATGTGGGTTACAGAAGGACAGAGTGACTGTATGACTCCTGAGGGCCATGCTCAGCTTTAGTGGTTGAGCTAGCCTGAGGAGTCCAGTCCCATCACCCCAGGGCCTGCTCTGCTCTCTGGAATGGACATGAACTTCTTGGACACCCATGGAAGCCAGATGCTAAGCACGAGCAGCAGCACTAAAGCAACCCCCACTGTATCCCCATCATCTTCTGTGCATAGGGCAGCAAAGTGACCAGTGCTACAGCCCAGGATGTCCCAAACAGATGGCATATTAAGGGGTTCTGAGTGAAGATAGAGGATGCTAGGAGAATGGTGGCACAATTCCCCAGACCTTTCTTCTGGGGTCACCAGTGCAGTGGTTTTTCACTGCTCAGCTGTCCCTGGAAGGAGAGGGCAGTGGAACCAGTGTGCTCAGCCTTCCTGCATCGATAATGTAATGACTCACCATTCTTGGTGGCGCTTACCAGGCCCAGATTCAGCCAAGACTGCAGACGGAACTGCAGCTTCTTACCTACTAAGGATCCCAGCAGATCACGTTTCAGAGGTCCCACAGGGGCGTGATGGGTAATGAAATGCCAACACTGGCAAAATCTGATGAGCTGCACCAAAAATTTGAGGGAGTGGGGAGAGATTGAGAGAGGGAAAGAAGTGCCTAATAGCTTAATATAGCCATGGATATTATTGCCTTTAAATTCCTTTCTTTATATATAGGCTCCTGTAGGATGTTCATTAGTGCTCTAAAACACCCACAGAGGTGATTCAGGGCAATGTCTGAAACATCTGTTTCTTCTGGTGGAGACTCCAGGTGTCCTTTGCGTATAAATGGACTCTACTTCCCATGAATGTGTTTGTGGTTCAGGGTAAATGGCATTTTGGTCATTATAAGTGGGTGTTCCCATTACCAAATGAAAAACAAAATGAGCCTAACCTGGCCCTGACACATTGGAAGCATATTCTGCAGCAATGAACCAATCCCCTGGGCAGCCCCCACTTGTCCTGGTGGCTGCTGGTGGTGACAGAGCCCAAGTCAGAGTAATCTGCTCTTGCATGGAGGGCGTATTCTTAGACTTTGGAGCAGTATCCATAGGGGGTTAATTGGATAAACTGATTCAGAGGTACAGGAAGAGCCAGAAACACCCGTATGCTGGAGTGTGCTGATCACGGATTTCTTCATTTCTTCAAATTTCTAGATTTTGCCTGTTTGTAGAGGTCATGAGCCTCTCGTCCAAATTCTCTCAGGGTGCACTTGCCATGTATGAAGCCTGTCCCAAAAAAGCCCAGCCATAAATGCCTCTTTTTTCATATTACATGGCCGAATACTTTCTGGACGGCCCTGTATTTTATAAGGCAGGGAAGTACATGACTTCTAACTTCGTATCATACGGTGTAAACTCTACATGGCTAAGGAAGTGTCCAGTGCCATGGTGTGGGAGACAGGCTCACAGGGACAATACATCTGGTGAATGGCTTTCTGCTCCATGCAGTTTGGAAGTCCAGCCAGTGTCTGGCCATCCAGAAGTTAACCTACTTCCTAAGTGCCCTGCATCAGGACCTGAAGGGGACACCTCAATTCGTTAGGCCCCCCAGGCCTGCTCATGACCACAACTCATCAGCAGTGGTAATGCATGCTTGCATCTTTTACCGAAATGGAACTTCAACTCAAACTGTGTGCCCTGCCCCTTTGTCATTTGGCCAGGGTGACTAGGGTAAGCTATGAAATAGGGCTACTCCATTTTGTATGTGAAAATAAGTAATTGGGAGGAAAGCCACCCTGGGTGGGTACATGTCACAGTTGTGCCTCACTCAGGGACAGCAGCTACTGTTTTATTAGGGTGGAACTATTCCCTAACACCCTGCAGTCAGAGACAGACAGACCAGTGCTCTCAGGACAGCAACCATCTCAGGAGTGGCAGAGGCTGCAAACTCAAGGATAGAGACACGTGAGCCCAAAGACCACCGGCCTGGCCGTCTGCCCCTGACCTGGGCGAGCAGGGAGCAGCCCCCACCAGCAGCGTGCCTGCCCATGGCAGAGAGTCAGAATTGCAGACCAGGACTGGAGGGACACATGAGAGTAAACACACATTGGAATCACAGAGTTTAATGAATCCGGATCGTCCCCGTCAGTACCTGGCTCGAAAAGCCTGGAATTCTTAACAAGCAGTTATGTTCCCTTCCCAAAGCCAAGGCTGGGCCTGCTACACTTCCCTTTGAGTCAAGTCAGGGCCATTTAAGATGTCCTTTCCTCGCTCAGATAATAGAGGTCTGTGACTCACTTGGACCCCACATTTGATTTATGTAGAGCAAGCAGCGCCCGGTCTGGCTTTTTCATTTGGGAGACGAGCCGTCTCCTCGCTTTATTGTCCCCTGAAAATGTGTATTGGAGCGTCACCCTCGAGCACTGGGACCAGCTGCCTCCCAGCCTCTGTAACTGCGGGAAGGGGCAAGGGAGGCTCTCCATCCTTCACGGAACATTCCACAGCCCCATTCTGTGGGCACAGAGTTCCCCCTCCCCGCACCCCCCTTCCCCGCACGCCAGCACGATCCAGCCACGGCTTCCCTGTCACCAGTACAGAAGGCCACAGTGACAAATAGATGCTGCAGCAGGATTCTTTCCTCTTTTCTTTCCCCTCCGCCCTCCCCCCACCAGCCTTTTTTTCCAGCCTTGGCATAAAATGGCCAAATAATGTTCTACTGCAGAATTCAATTTCACAGTTCAGTTAGGTCCTTGATTACACTGCCAAATTCAGATTAATGTGCGTTTAACTAACATGGATCAGGGGATTTCTGGCTGCCAGCCAGCTGTCATCGGAGCGATTGAGAGCTGCGTGGAGTGTCAGGCCCCATCCACCCCGGCGCGGCACTGGTGAAATTGATTGATTAAATAAATTCATTGCTGTAATTATTTATAATTTCGATCCATCACAAGCCTGTGTCTGACCCTATCCTTGGAGATGGGTGCACTGAGAAAGGGTAGTCTGCAGAGTAGTTAACCAGGGATTATTTATTCCCATATAATACAACCTCTTTTGTTTTTCCTTCTGATTTTTTTTATTAGGTTTGAATAGAGACATTCAAAAAGCACATTTCTTTGAGAATTAACTTATATGGTATACCAAATGGCACCAGAAAGCTAAAAAAATGAATGCATGTCATTAACCATTTCAAGGAAGAAGGAAACCAGGACTGCTCATATGTTCTTCCATTATTTTTTAGATTCCTGCTGAGAGCGTTCCTTCTCAGAATCTATCCGATTTTCAGTGATGATTTGTGGCCTTGGAGCAGCAGCTAAGCAGTTTATTGGCCTGGGTGATCGTTTGCAAACTCATGTAGCCTCCTCTTTTCGCATCTTGCCATATGGAAATTCCCCATAAAAGTGTGCAGACCGTGGTCTCATTTCTATGAAGTTGCTTTTTCAGACTCACAGGATTGTTCTCTTCGGAGGAGTGAGGAAAGCCTCCTGGTCCCTATTGTTTTTCTCTCCTGCATAGCAGCTTCTCCCATCCCTGCTCCTCTTCCTGAGCCTTTGCAATAGGGTCTTTGAAGATAAGCTATGTACATTGATCTTTTGGAAATGGTTTGGGGTATGGGTGGTTTGGAGGATTCACTTATTAAATATCCACTTTTTGCTCATCTAATTCCACTGCATTGCAGTTTTACTAAATGATTAAGCCCTGTATCTCTCTCAAGATACTAGCGGCCTGCTCATATGGACTCCAGATGGACTCCATATTTTTTTTCCTAGAATATATGTGTAAATCAGGTTGTAGAAAAGGTTGCATAGTTCAAGCTTTACTCCTTTTCAGGTCTTTTTTACATGTGTTGAATATGTACGTATGTGCAAATTCATCACTTATGTTTCACTCAATTCCAAATATAGGATATGATGGGAAAGATAACTTAGAGTAGGACCATTAGACAATTATAACAGCTTAACTGCCACTTAAGAGGGCCAGGAGACCTATTATAGAAGAACCTACAGAAGAGAGTGTGGGCATTGTAGTTAAACACAAAATTCTGATCTGGGCAAAGCAAAAAAACGAAGGTGATGAGTTATGTACGTAGATGAATGACTCATTTTGCTGTGATGATGATTTCTTTTTTGTATATATTAAGCTGGTTTCATAAGCCGAGACTGTTTAAAAAAAGTCTTCATTTTTCTTCCATCTCCCTTCTCCACATTATCATCCATCGTTTTTCTGGCCCAGTTCTTAGGTTCTGCTCCTGGCTGCTCAGACATCTGGACCCCAGTGAAACAGCCTCACCAAGCTTTAACTCTGTAGTTGTCACTTCACACTTTGCTGACCTCTGTCCTCTCCTTGTCCACCTTATAGTCATTGATGGAGATCTCTGAGAATGTATCAAGGGCTCAAGTTCTAAAGTCACACTGTAGAGATTTGAAGCCTAACCCTAACTCTACTTCTTAGCTCAGAGACCTTTGCCTGACCTAATTAAACCTACTGTGCCTTGGTTTTCTTATCTGTGCATGGAACAATTATGGGGCCTATCTCATTGTATAACTTGAGGTGTGCATGAAGTGCTTAGAACAACCCCCTGACAGGTGGAAAGCACTCAGCAAATGTCCAGTATCATTATTGACATCAGTATAATGTTATCTATCCTGCAAGAACAAACTTCTAATAAAAGTAGTTGATTAATGGAAGGGGCCCCATAAAATGGTCCTGCATTTTATCAAAGAAAAAGTGTCCAGCCTTTAATATAGAGACCAGGGAGGTGAAAACTAGTGGTAGAAATACCACAGACAAGATAGTAGGCCTGTGGTACCAGTGTACCGAGTGGTTGGGACATCTATCCAGGCACCCTCCCCCTGGAGTGACCTGAGCAGAAGAACTGAGTGGAATCTTTTTGGGACTATAGGGCCACTTGCCTTGGATTACTTGGGGGCAGTTTCATCTTCCTGAGCCTCAGTTTTCTCAGCATTAAAATGGAATAACTTTCCCCCTGCCTCACTCTCAGAGTGAAAAAGGATTTGGCCTGCCACAAATGTGCAAGCCAGCGATGCTCACCATCGCAAAACCCATGGTTGGGTCATCAAGACCAAACTGAGGGCCATGGGTCAGCGACAGGGTGGCCCCAAACAGGGTCACTCATGCATGTCTTCTTCAGGAAATCCGCTATTTGTCCACTGTCCTCTCCTTGAATGGATGGAAGGCCACGTGTCCCCTCACTGGAGACATGTAGTTAGCCGTCCTTTGACGAGTACACCTTGAATTTGGTTCCAAAAAATTGTCTCTTACGATAGTAAGGGCTCCTCATCCATCACTTCTTTATTTTTTTTTTTTTAAGAGTCTACCTTTTCCCAGAAGACATGAAAGACAATAGCACTGTTTTGTCTCAAAGACCTAATTTCAAAGACGTTTAGCTCCCAGCGAACAACTCTGCATTCTGTCTGATTGGAATGTGTCCCATTCGTGCAGACAAGCATCCTTTTCTTTATGTCACATGCTGGCTGTTACGCCTAGCCCCTCCCTGGTAATGCTGCTGACAGTCAGTAAAGAAGAAAAGTGGCCTAATGCAGTGTGAAGCAGTGTTCGTGATCCCTGCAAGATACAGCTTTTTTCTTCTTTTTTCTTTCTAATATATCTTCAGAGATCAGTTATCCAGGCTCGTGGGGAATGAATTCAATTTCGCTTAAAGCACAGGAGCAAATTCTCTAAGGGAGACACCAGGAGATAATGGCATGTGATGGCTCCCAGAGTGTGTCAAAAAGAAAAGTCATAGACTCCACCTGCACTCACTAGCCTTGCATGGCCTTTCGACCAACCTGGGCTTGGCTAATCTGGAGCTTAATCTAAAGGAAGAACCCAATCATTTAATTACCACTGACATTTTAGTCTTCCTACTTGCATCAAAAATGGGGGACCAAAAAAAAACAACCTGGAATTTATTCATAAAAAGTTGTGTATTTATTGTTACACGTTTAAACCAGTCACCTTCAAAGTCCTCTCCATTTGATGCAATGCATCTATCGAGATGCCTTTTCCACCACTCAAAACAGTTTTAGAAGTCTTCAATTTTGATGCTTTTAGTGCTCCTACTGGCAAAATGTTTCCCTTTGAGGGTTTTTTTTTTTCATCCAGGGAAACAAACAAACAAGAATGTCACTCAGGGCAAGATCAGGTGAATAAGGAAGATGGGGCACAAGGGTCATGCCGTTTTGGGTAAAAAAAATGCTAAACACTCAGCAAAGTGTGGGCAGGTACATTGTCATACTGCACAATGTTTGTGTCAATCACCCATCGTGCAATGAGCAAATGCATTGAAAGAGTCTCCAAAAAAATTCCCCAAAACCAAACGCAGCCTCTCACAGTGCCCGCTGGTACACGGATGCAGATGGGTTCGTAGAACATTCACCTAGTGGGGGAAGCCTGTACTACAAGAGGCCCGCCCTCCAGAAGATAATTCCAAGTTTTGGGGGGTCTCCCCTTATATATACACCCGTTTCCCTTATATATGGCCCAGATCCAGGGGCTTAGAAAAAAATCAGCTTCATTTGGAATATAACATTTTAATTATAATGCAGTGTTCAATATAATTAAATAATCACCTTGTCTGATTGTTTTGAAGATGAAGGTATGAGAGTATATATACCACTGGTACACTGTACATCTCCCATAGATGCTAGCTATTTCATTAATATGGTAGTTATTATATATTTTCTCTTTTATCTCCTCTATGGTGCTAAGCACTTTATACAATAACCCCACCACCTAGAATGTGTCAGACAGTCACCGTTCCAATCGAATCATCTGATGTGTAATCAGTCCTTTAGAGTGCACAACAACGTAACAAAGCAGGTATTTCTCTTATTATTCCCATTTTACAGATAAGAATACTGAGGCACAGGAAGTTTAAATAACTCGCCCAATGTCACTACTTGTAAATGGCCAAAAAAGATTTTGAGCTCAGGGTCTGTGTGCTTAAATACTAAGTTGCTCTAGGTTGCCACAGTTTAGCCTCATAAAAGCCCTGTGAGGGAGATGATATGATCTCCATTTTACTGATGAGCACACTAAGGTTCAGAGAGGCTAAGTGATTTGACTAAAGCTGTCGGAGTCAGAATTCACCCCTGAAAAGCATGCACTCATTGTCTCTGCTCTGCAGTCAAGACAGGGCCCTGGCTCAGCAGCTGCCCTGGTGCCTGCTGGGTGGTAACGTCACCTGAGGGTGGTGGTCTCCAGGCCAGCAAGGGCTGCATGGCTGGCTGTGCAGCAGGGCGTCCATGAACAGCGTAGAACTGACCATGGGGCCGTGGTAGCAGTTTTAAGGAGCTCAGTGTGTGCAGGTCTTGCTCTCTGACTTGTGGGATAGGCTTCTCGTCATGCTGTGTATTGGAGCAGGAGCTTAGGACACCCAGCTTCTTCCAGATGACCACCATGTTGCCAGATCAATGAGCAATACGCCCCATCTGAGTTCGCTTTTCAGTAGCATTTGACGTGGTCATTCCGTCTTCCTTCCAAAACACTTTCCTCCCTGTGCTCCGTGGCACCCATGTCTCTTAGTTTCTTTTCCATGAGCATCGCTGGCCACTCCTCCTCTCCCCCTGGTTGCAGGGTCCTCCTGGTCTTTCTGGTCTCTAAATGTTTGAGCCCTTGGACCTCCTCTTACACATTCAACATCATGACTGTAACACCAACCAAATACAGAACAGCTTCATGTCTTTAGTCTGAACCCTTCCCTGGACTCAAGGCATGTCTTAAATCATCTAAGTGACATCTCTACATCATTGCTTAATAACTCTCTCAAACTTAACATGTCCCTAAATAACTGTTTTCGCTCCAAGTATTAGTTATCTATGCTGTGTAACCAATTGTCCCCAAACCTGATGGCTTCAAACAACAATACACACTTGTTATCTCATACAGTTTCTGTGCATCAGGTCCATGTGACTAGCTTAGCTGGATGATTCTGGTCTTGAATCTCTCATGAGGTTTCAGTCAAGATGTCAGCCAGGGCTGCAATCATCTGAGGGCTTGTCTGGGGCCGGAGGGTGACCTCCAAGGGGGCTCACATGGCTGTTGGAATAAGGCTCCAGTTTCTAGCTGGCTCCTGGTGGGAGGCCTGACCCTCTGCATAGCATTCTTGAGTTTTCTCATGACATGGCAGCTGGAGAAAGCCAGAACAAGTGATCTAAGAGAGAAGGCGAAGAAGCCACATTGTCTTTTTTGGCCTCAGAAGGCACTGACTATCATTTGCATCGTAAACTTCTGCTCACACAGATCCACCTGGTATAGTGGAGACTGATTAACACACCCTACAGCCCTGCCCCTGCCCCTGTGCTCCTCAAATCATTAAATGGCCTGTTGCTTAGTTCTGACAGTCACCTCTGAGTCTTTTCTTTCAGACTCTAATCCAATCCATCAGCAAATCCCGCCCTGCGTCCCACCATTTCTCAAACCCTACCCTGGGTCCCACCATTTCTCACTGCATCTACAACACCCACCCTAACCTCAGCCCGCGTTGACTGCAGTAAGCCAACAGGCATCCCCATTTCCACTCTCACCACCGAAGTCTCTTCTTCAGCAACCAAAGTCCAAACCATGTCACTCCTCTCTGCTCAGCAACCTCCAGTGTCTCCCACTGCCCTCAGAGCAGCGGCCAGCATCCTTGCCACAGGCTTCCTGATCTGGCTCTTCACTGCTCTCAGCTCCTCTCTCCAAACTGCCTCCCTTTCCACGCAGGGTGAGCCTCCAGGCTGTTCCTCAAGCCTCCCGGACGTGTTCAGGGTGGCATGGCCATAGACACTGTGCCCCGGAATAGGCGCATGCTGCTCCTTCTGCCGGGGCCACCCCTCCCCACAGTCATGGGGCTTCTGCCCTGCCTGCAGCCAGGTTTCTGCTCTAAAGGCACCCGCTCAGGGCAGAGATGGGACCTCGTTACTCTCAACCCCTTCACTCTGCTTATTTTGCTCCATATCCCTATGAACACTGGGCCACATCCTGTATATTTATTGGTTTTCTTACTTGTCTCCTTCTGCGTTCTTCTCTAGAATGTGAACTCCAGAACAGAAATGCCATGCGTTTTTTGCTAGAGCTGCTCCTTCCCACTCCTTATTCTCCCTGCATGCGATGTGTGGTTGATCTTGCCAGACATCATAGTTGCTCAAATACTTACTTTTGAAATGAATAAATTAATCAATGTACTACCTGGGAGCAATCAATTCATCTAGAACAGTGCCACCCAATAGAACTTTCTGCAACTGTCTGATGTGGTGACTGTTTAAAAAAAGTGCTTAAAATGTGACATCTATATGACTGGGGAACTAAATTTTTTTATTTTAACTTTATTTAATGTTTATCATTTTTAATTAAATAGCCACATGTGGTTCGTATCCACAATATTATAATAGATCTAGATCGTTGGGGTGGATGGGGTGGGGGGAGGGCATGTAAAGGTCATTCCATGTACATCCCAGTAGCGTGGTTGACAGTATTAAGAAGGAACCTGGGGTTCAATCAATCATAGAAGGTTTTTGAGCTCCTTCTATGTATCTGGCACTGTGTCGTCATCAGAATCTTGTGCACTGACTGATTAGTTCTTTCTACCCTGGGCAATGGGGCAGATGTGGTATAATGGGATATATTGACCATCCCTGACCTCAGTCATTCCAGGGATAGCCAGAGCTTCTTCCTGATCCCTTTCTAGGGGCGATTGCTGGGACCTGCACCTCGTGTCACATAGCCTGTCACTGGCTCCCCCTACCCCTCCGTGCTCTGGCTCCCTTCCCATTCTCCTACAAGTTCCCTCAATCCACTCTTGAATCAGAGTGGAATGTTCTTTGTGTCCCTTTGAGGGCTGACACAATTTCCCTTGCACACACAACCCCCTGCAAATTTTGGTTCCTTTCAATTATATTTGTACTCATTTGCTGAGAACACTGCATATGTCTACCTTATTATTTTACAGTAGTTCTCCCCTTATCTGGGGTTTCGCTTCCTGTGGTCTCCTTCAGTTACCTGTAGTCAACCAAGGTCTGAAAATACTAGATGAAAAATTACAGAAATAATTAATAAGTTTTAAATTGCACACTATTCTGCCTAGAGTGGAGGGATCTCATACCTTCCCACTCCATCTTGCCCTGCCCAGGACATAAATCATCCCTTTGTCCCCTGTGTCCACACTGAATACAGCTACCTGCCCTTAAATCATTTAGTATTCTGTGTACTGGCCCGCTGATGGACTGGCTGTGGCATTCAGATGTAATATGTGACTTGTCCCCATCCTTGTTTGTCTTCCCAGGTGGATTATGATCGAGCACAGATGGTCTTCAGCCCTCCACTGTCAGGGTCTGACACCTACCCCAGGGGCCCCACCAAACTACCTCAAAGTCAAAGCAAAGCGGGCTATTCCTCAAGCAGCCACCAGTACCCATCTGGGTACCACAAAGCCACCCTGTACCACCACCCCTCCCTACAGACTAGCTCACAGTACATCTCGACAGCTTCCTACCTGAGCTCTCTCAGCATCTCATCCAGCACCTACCCCCCACCCAGCTGGGGCTCTTCCTCAGACCAGCAGCCCTCCAGGGTCTCCCATGAACAGTTTCGGGCAGCCCTGCAGTTGGTGGTCAGCCCAGGAGACCCCAGGGAATACTTGGACAACTTTATCAAAATCGGGGAAGGGTCGACTGGCATTGTGTGCATCGCAACCGAGAAACACACGGGGAAACAAGTTGCAGTGAAGAAAATGGACCTCCGAAAGCAGCAGAGACGAGAACTGCTTTTCAATGAGGTAGATGATGTGTTCGGATCACCCTTCCTCTCCCATGTAACGTTTATTTCCCTTTGCAAAAATAGTACATTTGCATTTTAGGACCCTAGAAAACAGTTCACATATGAATACAATAGCAGCACCCTCCATTATCCTTTCTTCTAGTCTTTTCCTATGCACCGATGACTGCTACTGTGATGTGTATCAGCCACTGTGCTAAGCATTGATCTGCTTTGTGTCTCACAACGCCATGAGACAGGAAGATGTTATCACCATAGCAACAAGGAAACCTGGACTCAGTGGGTTAAGTGACTAGTCCAGGGTCATATAGCAGATGAACAGCAAAGTTGGGATTTTAATTCTGTCAGATCCCAAACCACCATGCTACACTGTCATGTGGGTATATATGCATTTTACACTGTTGTGATACCATGTATATCCTTTGTAGCCAATATTTTTATCACAATAAACCCAGATCAGGTTACCAATGAACTATCACTCTTTAGGAACTTTAAAATATTTTTCCTAACCAGAAATAATGAATTCTTCCCGTAGAACATATGGAAAATATTTTTTAAGTGTCCCATAATCCCACAACCAAGAAATCATCTATATTAATATTTCAGTATTTCTTTTCTATGGTTTTGCTACTTAGAGAAATGATATATGGTATTGATTTCCAGAAAGTATGTACCAGTTTCGACCTCAGCATCCTGTCTCACCCTCACTACCATTGGATACTGTCGTGTTGACTCTGTTAATCTGATAGACATGAAGAAATCTTACTGGTTTAATCAACACTGTTATTACTAGTAAAGCCAAATCTATTTTTAAATGTTTATACACCATTTTATTTCTTCATTGAATCATATGGCCTTTGCACAGTTTTCAGTTAGGGTGGCAGCATTTGTCTTATTGATTGATAAGAGCTCTTGCTATATTAAGGAATTCACCCTTTTCTATATGTTGTCACACCTATTTTTCCACTCTCTCGTTTTGCCTTTGAAACCTGCATATCACTTAAGAGTTCTAACATGCACATAGGTGGGAAAACATGAATACCTATTTTCAGGGTTAAAATATTTTGAAGTGTTTATGGGGATCTTGGAGAGAGAGAGAGAAGCTTTTGTGGATGGAAAATCTAAGTCTTCAAGATAGCAGGTCAGGACTCCATTGTTAGATAATGCGTCAGTCTCTAGTGAAGGATGTACCACCAACAACTAACTCTCAGAGCAGTAAGCAGACACTACAAAAATGCGATTGGCAGTAACTTCGGACCCTCTTCTGTGGTGGCTCCACGCATGTCCAGCCCCCAAAGATGTTCATCTTTTTCCATGCTCTGAACCTCAGAGAGCACCAGGTGAGGGGGCTTCATTCAGCCCATGATTCCTGACTTCTGGAACATGGTTTCAGACCACAGAGAGGGCAAATATAATTTCAGCAAACAACTCTGTAGTTTATTATTTAATACTAATTCCAAAAATGTCACCAGAAGCAGCCGCAGGGCAGCAATTCCTGGTAGTGTTCTCTAGGAAGGAGTCTCAAGTCAGCCTTTTTATGCTAAAGTCACGCTTGTCTTTACCTTCAAGACCCATCCTCTGTTTTCATCCCAAACCTCTCTCAGACTCAACCCAGATCTCCTAAGAAACTAAGTTAGTGTCATGTGGCCCCACCCCAATAACTGTTGACTTCATTCTCCTGTGAGACTCACTTGTCATCCACTCACTGACCGTGAGTTGGTAGCACTTACACCAGGTTACCCAATGGTAGAGTATGTGCATTCTAAAGGAGACCCTTAGGGATATCTCATCACATCTCCCCAGAACAGTTACCTACACTCCCTCCTGTGGACACAAACGTTGCCATAATCCTGCCTGTTCTCACTCCTTATTCTCCCCCTCCCCAGTGTCTGGTTGACCTGCCATTTTCTCTAAACTTACTAACTTGATTTTCTTGGTTTCTACTAGCTACTTTCAATGCCGTCTTTTTGTCTATCATAGACTTTGGAATAAATCCCTCCAAATCAGTACTTCTTAGCCATTTGTACTCACAGCAACACACGTTACCCCAAGAAAGCAGAAAGCCAAATGTCACTGTCACAAGTCAAAAAGTATCTTTCCATTTGCTCAGGTTGTGATAATGAGGGATTACCACCATGACAATGTGGTCGATATGTACAACAGCTACCTTGTCAGCGATGAGCTCTGGGTGGTCATGGAATTTCTAGAAGGTGGTGCCTTGACAGACATTGTGACGCATACCAGGTAAGTTTTCTTATTACCCAGACAAATAATTCAAGATTTTTTATTATTCTCCTCCAGAATGAGGCTTCACTGACTATCTTTATGAACTCTTCACAAATTGTAAGCACTTTGAAGTCAGGGACCATGATACCTTTTTCCTCTTTATTCCCCAACTGTCTGTTATAATCTCATATATGTATAGTTCATTCATTCGATTAACATTCTCCCTCCCATCCAGAAATTCATTAATACCCCTAAACTTTAAAAGAGCAAGCTGCTGAAAATGAAGCTTTGGTGACAAATAGTAGAATGTGCCAGCCCTACATTTTAAAACCAAGTTTCGTTCTCCCATGTGGCCATGTCATTGCTAGGTGTTGATACCACCAGAGGTCACTGGGGAAGGTAGGAGCAGGTGGAAAATCAGCCAAACTTTTATGTCATAACAACAAACCTACATAACAGAGAGAAATCCTACCATTCTGTTTTTGAGTAATCTTGCAAGTGACAATGGTTAATTACCATCACTGGCTCAGCCACTTGCTTTCCTGATGTGTCAGTTATGCTCATTTCATCAAGTGTTTATCAGCCACCTTTTATATGCCAGGCTATTTCCTAAGTGCTGGGGATATAAAAGACACAAATGTACGTGTATAAGGCTCCGAAACATTCCCTCAAGGAAGTCACAGATTAGAAATAAGTATGTTATAATACCTGTGCAGAATTAGAAATTTGTAAGTAGCATAGAATGTCTCTATCAGGGAAGTCAAGAAAGATTTCCAATATAAGATGACATCTGAGATGGGTTTTGAAAGGTGAATAGGAGTTTACTAAGAAAGTGGAGATGGTGAACTTATTATATAAGTTGACAATGCACTGTAGAATTATATGCCTGAAACCTATGTAATCCTTGCTAACAGATGTCACCCCAATAAGTCTAACAATAAAAATGAATTTAAAAAAAAAGAAAGTGGGAAGAAAGTGTTGTTGAAGATGGAGGAAACAGTATATGCTAAGACAGTGCTCCTCAAATTTTACTATGCGTACAGATCACCTGTGGATCTTACTAAATTATGGCTTCTGTTTGAATAGGGAGGGGTGTAATTAATACTCTGCATTCTACCAAGTTCCCAGGTGATGCCAAAGCTGTTAGGGCATGAGCCACATGTGGAGAAGCAACGTTCTAAGGAACAGACACACAAAATGTTACATTTGGGAAACTAAGTTTGGTCTTGCTGGTGAATAAGATGCTGAAGAGTTAAGGAAGGATTGTCATGAAGGAAACACATTGATGTTAGCTGATGTCACTGAGTGGCGCCCAAATCATTAGGGAATCAAGATGAGCATTAACAGGGGGAATGCAAAGAAGTATGAATGTGTTGAAACTATCCCTGTGAGGCACACACGATGCTGCTGATTCTCCACTGAAATGAGGCAAAATTTCAATCATGATCCTGTACAGCTCTCGGTTGGTAGTAGACCCTCTAAAAACATAAGGACATTGAACTTTGATTACCAGAGTTTCAACTGGTGGACCCCCACCAGTGTAGCCACTGGACATGCCCACCCCCAAAGTATGTAAGATCAACTTACTTTGTAGAAACAAATACACTAAAGAGACCTAAGAACAAGATATGCAACTTACATGTAAAACAATTAATAAAAATATGTCCAAGGGAGGGTTTGGTTTTGGTTTTGATTTTGGTTTTTTTTGCTTTGGGGGAGCTTCAGATCGCTACACATGTCTCTAGGGTTCTCCCTTTGCCAAGGTTCTTTTCAATCCCTATTTTGTACCAGATGAATAAGGCTCAGATACATTCCCTCAAGGAAGTCGCGCATTAGAAATAAGTACATTATAATACCTGTGTGACCTTGGTGGGTCACCTGACCTCAATCTTCTGTGGAACCAGAAATATCTTCTTTGGAGGGGTGCAGCCACAAAATGTGGGAGCTTATATCCAGTGCTGTACTTGCCTTTTTCATTCCTATAGTCCATTTATTAAAGTTTCATCCTTTCATACTTATTAGTAACTGACTAGGTCCACTTTCCTTCTTGACAGCAGGACCTGGCACAACAGAAATCTCCAGCTCCCGAGGAGGGAGGAGGAAGGCTAGTGAGAGGCAGGTCAGGTCCCGGAGGGGCGTCTCAGAGACCCAAGGACCATTTTGACTGAGTCTAGCCTTGAGGAGAACTGTCATTGTCCCCTTCTCCAAGATGGGGGAAAAGAGATCTAAGGAAATTAAAGGACTTCCTCAAGGTCACCTAGCAGCCATACCTGGAACTTTGATGCTATTTGCTGCATTCTTTTTGTAGGACTTTGGAGGTTTATCAATACCTAAGAATCGCCTATAAGAGTACCAGGAAGTGCATTTGCATTAATGGCCCAAAGGCTAGCAAATGGGGGGATTTCTTTCCTTTGGCTTATGTTTGCTCCTTTTCATCCTCAGTGCCCAGCCTTCGGTTCTGGGAATCAGATCCCAAAGACTTCCTCTTCCTTGCTTGTAGGTTTTTCCAGACAGGGGCTGGAGAGCATTGACTGGATCACTAGAACCCAAGGGGGCTGCCTCTCTTATCATTTCCAAGCTGTTCTTAAACCTATCCTTGCTCCTTAAATGTTATTTCCTTCCTAGAATGAATGAAGAACAGATAGCCACCGTGTGTCTGTCGGTTCTAAGAGCTCTCTCCTACCTTCACGATCAAGGAGTGATTCACAGGGACATAAAGAGTGACTCCATCCTCCTGACAAGTGATGGTCGGGTAAGATTTCCATGTGGTTGACCTTGTCACTTGGTCTGTCATGGGTGTTGTCCTCCTAAGAACACTTTCTCATAATTCTAATTTTTTAGTCACCAGTCACCTACTGCCCTTCCCAGGTTTACAAAAAGGAAATTATGATCCTTTGTGGCATCCTGTTAGTCAGAATTCTTGGTAATTTGAATTTGATGAGTAATGTTCTGCCTTAATGAGTATAAGAAGTAATAGAAACTATGGACATTTCTTTTTCTGCCATGTTCTTATTTTTGTTGGGGAAGATGACTCTTTCTAGTGCTTTATCCATTTTATTCATGTGGCTATGTGTGTCCTCAGTATCTCTCAGAGTCCCTGCAGGAAACAGATGACAAATTCCAGTGGGCAATTTGAGGAGAGTTTCATAAAGGTTTGGGCAGACATAGAAAAGTCGTGAGGAATTGTGCATGAGGATTAGTGAGGTACTCACGAGTGGTGCCACTCTTCCTACCCCATGCCTGAGGAGGTGAGGCAGGGAGCTGGTTACTGGGACCTGGAGATTGTTGTGTGAAGAGGGCTGCATGTCAGGAGCACTGATCTTCAGTGGAAGCCAGACCACAGTGAACCGGCAGGATGGGAGCTGGGGGGAATAAACACCCCAACCTCACACTGTTCCTTCCTTCCAGTCTTCTGTTGGTGCCCCACATTGGCTGAACCCAATTGGAAGCCATCAGTGTGGTCAACACTTGTTCGCCTCCCAGCGTTCAGTGAAGGGAGGAAAATAGATCTAGAGAGACAAATGGAATATATATACATCATACTAGCCTATCTCCAGGCCCAGATTTCTGCATTTCTCATCACGCACGCATCCTACTCAAGGGACTCTGTTGAAACTCATCAGCCACACCAGGGTTGTAAGGGTACAAAAGAACACAAAATACAATAGTCATGGCAAGAATGAGCTGACCTTCCAAGGAAGGCTTAGTTCGATGGAAGCATTTTGAAGCACAGAATTTTCACTATTTTGGCCCTTTTAACCTCCCTGAAAGTCCCACCAGAGGTAATGGCCTGGGATCAATGGAGCCAGCTGTCCCTTTGATGGACCTGTCAGTTACAACCCAGCAACCTCAGCCATATGGAAAATTCATATCACATCAGAATTTGCCCAGTAATGATCAGGGGGTAGCCAGAAGAAATTGTCCAGCAACTCTAGCTTTTCTTCTTTGTTTTAAAAAGATTGTCATTTTTATGGTAGAAAATTCAGAAAAATACAAAAGATGAAATAAACATCACCCTAATTCCATTTTCAAACTTTCCCCATATTTCCATGTGTATGTATACATAATTTGCAAACTTGAGATTATGTTATAATAGGCAGTTTGAAGTCATGCTTTTTGTTTTGCTCTAGCTGAATTTTTTATTAAGAGGGTATGGAAAGAAACAGCAGTCAATTTTTGCTACATAACAAACCACTCCACACTCATTGGCTTAAAACAATAGTTATTTATTTGCTCGTAATTCTGAGACAGCATCTGAGCTGACCTCAGCTGGGACAACCCAGCTCTGCTCCATGCAGCGTCAGCTGAGCTCACTCATGCATTTGTGGCCAGCCTGCAGCTGATGGCCTCACTCATTTTCCTGACACTTGGCTGGCTCTCAGCCAGGGCAGGGGAGGTAACTGGGCCACAAGTCTCTCATCTCCCAGCAGACTAGCCCAGGCTTATTCAAGAGCAGCAAGAGGTAAGCCCCAGTGCTCGTGCACTTTTGAACCCTCTGCTTATATCATGTTTGCTAATGTCTCTTTGGCTAAAGTAAGTCGCACAGTCAAGCCTAGATGTAAGGAGTGGAGAAATAGACTTAACCTCTTGATGGAGAATGGGGTGTGGGTACAGGGAAGGGAAGGATATGTGGCCATTTTTGCATGATCTTGTATAGAGTTAGGGAGCTATAGGAAAAGGGGAGGAACCTTCCCCTGTCTTGACTCAGGAAAGCACCAAGGTGAGGCCCCAGGACGCCAGAACACAATTTGCGAAGCACTGAAGTGGGCACTGGTGCAGAAAAAACAAAGCAGGGCAGTTTCAAGCCAGGTGTTCTTTTAGTTTCTAGAGACTGGTGGTGATAAAGACTTCCTCGCTGTAAGTTCATGTCAAATGTCAAAATCAGACATGAGACTAAGATAATTCAATGTTTAATCAGCTTACTTAAAGATCTCTATTCCTAAGGTGCAAACGGTTATTAAGTCATTCATCATCATTCTCAAGGGCAGAAGGCTACATTTCAAACATTTCCTGCATTTCCATGTACCCAAAAAGGAGCTCACAGGGAAGGGCACCTTGTAAGTTCTTTTACTGATTTGTTCAGTCACTTATTTAGTAAACATTAGCGGGATGTCTGCGGTGTGCCAGGGATGTTCTAGGTCCTAAGGATAAACAAAGCAAAATCACTCACTTAGACTTGGTAGAGGCATAGAGGTATGAAATAAACTTAGAGGTAGATAGAGAAATGAAATCACCACCCAACAGGTGGTGACAAGTACTACGTTTGCTCTAAGTATTAGGCAGGGTATGGGAGGTGGGGGGTGACGGGGGGTGGAGGTGCTCTTACAGAGGCCAGTCAGAGAAGGCCTTTCTGAAGCGGGGATCTTACAGAAGAGACAGGGGAGGCAGCAGAGCCCATGGCTCTCAGGGATGAGTGTTCCAGGAAGAAGGAAGACAGGATGATGAGCGGGCTCTGTGACCCTTGGCCAGGGTGAGCTCATTCACATTTCTGAGCGATGTTCCATGGTGACTCCAAGGGGCTTCTTCAGTTTCTATAAAAGAAACATTTTTTTCCTTTTTAGGTGAAGTGTGGCTACTCTAACAAAAGGCTAAGAATACAGTTTATACTAGTCTATCAACATTGCCAAATAGTAAATAGGAATTGCTTTCCTTTCATGTATTTTTTAAAAGATTTTTATTATAAGGTAGCTAACATACAATATTATATTAGTGTCAGGTGTACACCATAGTTATTCAACATTTATATACCTAAAGAAGTGGTCACCATGGTATGTCCAGTAACCATTTGACAGTATACCACACTACCACCATATCATAGACTATATTCCCTAGCTGTTCATTACATCCTCATGACTTACTTGTTTTATACCTAGCTATTTGAACCTCTTATTCCCCTTCACCTTTTTCACCCTTTTAAAATCTTTCAATTACAGTTGACACTCGATATTATTTTATATTAATTTCAGGTGTACAGCATAGTGGTTAGATATTTATATTATTTAAGAAGTGATCCCCTGACTAGTCTAGTACCCACCTGCCAGTATACATAGTTACTACCATATTATTGACTATATTCCCTATGCTTTACTTTACATCCCCATGACAATTTTGTAACTATCAATTTGTATTTCTTAATCCCTTCCCTGTTTTTATCCACTCCCCTAATCCCCCTCCCATCTATTATCCCAATAACTATGTAATACATAGTTATTACAATATTATTGAGTACAGAAGACTCTCAGTTAGCTGGCAGCCATGTGCCGGATAAATGTAAGTAGACATTTCATTAGCTGGAACTCAAAACACCTTGCACTTCCAAGCAACCAACAAAATCTCAAGCAACCGGCCAGTTGCTTGAGAGTGCCAGCAATTTGAAAGGCAGTTCCTTTCAAAACTAAACATGGACTTACCATGTGACCAGCATGTGTACTCTCGGGCGTATATTTCAGAGAAGTGGAAACTTACTTCTGCATATAAACAGGCACACAAATGTTTATAGCACTTTTATTCATAATAGTCCAAAACTAGAAACTACCCACATGTCCTTGAAAGGGTGAGTGATTGAACAGACAGTGGTGTATCTACACCACGGAACAACACTCAGCAAAGAAAAAGGTGGGGGACATAACGAATAAAAGCTAATCTCAAAAAGATACACACCACATAATTCCATTTATATAACATTTGTAAAGTAACATAATTATAGGGATATATTGCAAACGAGTAGTTGCCAGGGGTTAGGGATTAGGAGTGTATGGCTATAAAGACATACCACAGGGGAGTCTTATGGTGGTGGTATAGTTCGGTATCTTGATTGTGGTCCTGGTTATGCAAAGGTACAGTGTAATAAAATTGTAGAGTGTGTACATATATACATATACACATACATACTACATATGAAAATAAGTTCACATGTAATTGGTGAAATCTGGATAGTCTCTGTGAACTGTACCAACATTCCTTTCTCAAGGTTGGTATTGATCTAGAGTTGTATAAGATGCTAACATTAGGGAGAGGTAGGTGTCTATTTCTTTGCAATCTCCTGATTATTTCAAAATTAATAACAATTTTTTAAAGACAATAAATTGCTCAGGTTTAAAAGAATAAATCCTTCAATTTACATTGAATTCTTGTCTCAGGGCATGCTTCTGGGGTGCCCAGGATAACACAGTGTCCACAAACAATGCGGTGTGTCTGTGCCCTCTCTCCTACAGGGTTTGAAGTGAGGATAAAGGGTAGGTGAGGGGGCCATAGTCTGGCAAGCAGGGCTTTGTGATGGTGCCACACCCTCTCTACTGTGCCCCTGATACTCAGCTGAAGTCAGTATCTCTTTACCAAGTATATGTACCCCTAAATTTTCATGGTCTTCACTTGGTCCATTTAATTCATTGATATTATTTGTCTAGCTCTCTTAGATATTTGAGGTTTGTTATCTCTCAGATAACTAGAATTCCATAATTACAAAAATACCTGAAGATTCTCTCCCAAATGCAGTTAAATAAACAGAGACCCAGACATGTTAAATAGCTTCTTAAATTTATTCCTTTCCAATAGTCTCTGAGGTACATCCACTCTTTGTCTCTCCTCCTGTCCCTGCCATTCTACAGAGGTTCATTTCCTAATGCAGGAAGCGCAGCATGGGAAGTCAGGAGACCCAGGTTTGAGTCCCCTGTTGTACAGGCTTGGCCAAGTTCCTGCCACCCTCTGCATGCTGTCACATGGCAGAGGGGCTGGCCAAAGCCTCCATGCCATCCTGGCTTAGCCGCCATGATGCCCTCCCTCTCCTCTTGGGTTTGGCAGCTGAAGAAGTGGGCCTTAAGCTGAAGGCAGTATCATCAGTCTGGCCCCTTCTATTACCTCCCTCAGCTCCTTTTCCCAAAAGAGGGTCATTGCTCTTCGTAAAATAATTCTCAAACTTTAGTGAGCATCATAACCTCTGGAGACCTTGGCAAAAAACAAATTCCTGGGCCCCACCCGCTAGAGGTTCTGATTCAGTCAGTTTGGATGGCACACAAGAACCCACATCTCTAACAAGTTCCCAAAGGATTCTGATGAGTCCCATTGCCTCCTAGGAAGCACCCAGGAGCCAGGCACAGAAGAATCCACCTTTTCCTTAGCACAAACTGTGGGGCAGATGCAAGAAATCTTTAGAGTGTATGCAATTTACAGAACAAGGGTTTTACATTCTCTTTGAAGCCTGTAGCTTTCTTATGGGTAGACTCTCTTTGCATCCCACCCCCTCTCATGTTTTTGTGGGGCCCCTGATAACCTAGCCAGGACACACGGAGATGGATGAGATCTCAGGTTTAAATAGTAGCTTCGTCTGAGCTATAAGCTCACGTGCCTTGTATGGCCCCTGTGGACCAAGCTACATCTCCTCCTTTTAGCAGGTGGGTGGGTGCTAGCTGCAGGTCATTTAGCCTAACTGCTTTCGTGGGAAGAAGGTGGTTTCCTAAGCAGGCACATTGTGCAATTCTATTGAAAATAAGGCTCTGCTTAGAGTCTCTGTGATTTGCTTTTAAGATCTGCCTGCAATGCTTTATTATACTCATTACTTGAGTTCTCATTATCTACTTGCAGATTTATTGGGACGAATGTTGTGTGTAATTATGTTCTTTTAGAAAAGTGTCTCTTTTATGTACTTGGATGAGTAAAAAGAAATCATGCACACATACTTATACTTTTACAAAAAAAGGACAGGCCTGGCTTCCAAGTGTCGAATTTTAATTTCTCAACTTACATTTTTTCAGGGAGGTAATTATTAGTCTGTCAGGTGTAGGGTCTTTTTTTTTTTAATTATTTTTAATGTCTGTAAAGAGAAAGCCACCCTAGAGATATTGACATTGAAAACTGCCAATACCAAAATGCTGATATAGTCACCTCCTTAATCACTCAGGTCTCTTAAATTTACAGGCAAACAAAACATATTGACAAAATTGTTCCTCTACCACCATCTGTGTAGTAGGGTTGCAGATTTATTCATAATCAAGCTTTGGAAATAACCATGGATGCGTGCACATGCACATGCACACATGCACACACACAAATTAAATTATAATTTTACTGTTTTTTTAAAACTAAGCTAGACTTCTTCATACCACTCTGCTGAATAGATTTTTTAAAATCTTTTTAAATTCAGTCTATTAAATTTAGTGTGCTTAAATAATTTAAACATTGTCTATCAAAGTTCAACCACATTATTACAAGGTTTAACTGATACCTTTAAAGCCCCAGTCCTGGCCACTACCTACTCCCTCTTCCTACCTCCCACCCCCATGTTTCTCAGGGTGGAGTCTAGGAAAATAAGGGACCAATGGGGATAATGGGACCTCAGCATGAAGGAGATAAGACTCATCTTCTGTTCCTCTCTGGTCTCCACTTTGATATAACTGACCTCTTCTGCTACCTAAACTGCTAAGGATTCACAGGTCCCATCAGCTGTGGGGCTTTTCAGAAGGGAATCTCTGCAGTACTTCACAACTCCAGCCCTTTGCCTCAAGTCTTGAAAGCCATCCTTGAGGCTGTCTGCTTGCACTTGGCACTTCCCCATTCCCTCACTTAGATTTGGTGGGGCTTCCAGATTCCTGCACAGCTCACAGAGGTCCTTTCCCTTGTTTGTGTGGGGATGTATGCTACTCAGATATGGGATTCTAAAAACAGTTATCTTTAATAAATCAATGATGTCTTTATGGAAGCCAGTAGCATTGTCTCAGGTTCATTTCCACCCACTGCATTGTGCCATCTCTTCAGGAAGGCCATGTTAGGCATAGCCAAGGCTGATGTTCAGCTGGTATTCACTAGTGTATCTATACCCATTATTAAAATCTTGCAATATTCTCATGCTTGTTGGTTAATACCCACTGCTTCAAGTCATTGGAACATCCCCTATTACCTCAGCCCCACCCCCTTGCCTCATTAAAGATGGTAATGCCCCCAAGGTAACTTTAGGATACCACTCAACTTTATGTCTAAATTCTGATTGGTCTAAATGAATCTGGTTATTAAATATGTTGAATATTACCTCTGAACACAGATGCATATGGCTTCTCCTTTCCCTTCTTTATGTTGGGATATATGCTACTCAGATATATCTGAAGCCCACCACCATCTGCTTGAGGTGGTGGGAAGTGATATGATTAAGGCCTTGAGATATGCTCAAGAATTGAATATGCATTCCTGCTAAGATTAGGAAAGAGGCAAAGATGTTCCCTCCCATCATTCTTTGCAACATCTAATGCAAGAACATTTGGGTGAGTACCAAATTCTCTTCTGCAAATAATCCCAGGCTAAATGGATAGACTGTGGGATTGTCACTTCTCTGAATTGCAGACTCTTTTTACAAGAGGGTGATAAGACTATGGACCAGCTACAATGACCCCAGAATTCTCTTCTTCATACCACATTGGCATTCTATGCTCTGAGGCATCTGGATTTGATTTTTCATATGCCAAACCGATTGAAAAAACCATTTCTCCATTAACCCGGCTTTCTCTAACATTCCATCTGGAGCAATCCAATCTCTTCCTGCCCCAAACTACATGACCTCTAGCAGTAGTTTGATTAGAAAGAAGATCATGAACAAGAAAATAAAAAAAAAAGAAAGTACCCCATTAATAATTTCCAAAACATTACCTTATTTCATCTGTTTTTGATTCTAGAAACAGCTATCAGAGCAGCAATGTGTTTGCTGTCACATGACCTGCTGTCATGTATGTATTTGTCAATACAAAATAAATCTAGTAGCATGTTTTGTTTTTGCTTTTGTTTTTTGTTTTTGTTTTGTTTTTTAGTATCTACTTTTTTCCAGCTCTTAAGGAATGTAATAAGTTTTCACAATGAAAAGGGAGAGCTTTGGTCCCTGAGGAATATCATTTATAGACAGAGGGACAAAATCAGCATGAGAAAACAGTTCAAGATCGAGTGAGTGCTAAGTTCTCTCAAATTTGGAGAGGGAAGATGTCAATATGGGCTCCTGAGAAAAATTCTGTAGGAAGTAAGAAGTGATCAGGGCCTTGAGGTATGCTTAAAACTTGAATATGCTTTCCTACTAAGATAGGAAAAAGGCAAAGATGTCCCTTCCCACCATTTCTTTTCAATATTGTACTGGAAGTACTAGCTAATGTGTTAAGACAAGAAAAAAATTAGAAGTATGAGATTGGGATAAAAGAAAAAAACTGTTCACAGATGATATCATCATCTATGTAGAAAATAAAAAAGCATCAACAAGAAAAGGTTGCAAGATCTATGGTTAATATACAGAAGTCAATTGCTTTCCTATACACTAGCAATGAACAAGTAGAACTTGAAATTAAAGAAATGCTATTTACATTAGCACCCCCCAAAATTTATATACTTAGGTCTAAATCTAACAAAATATGTAGATCTGTATGAAAAAACAAAACTATAAAACTCTGATTAATGAAATCAAAGAACTAAATAAATTGAGTGATATTCTATTCTGTCAACATGTCATTCCTTCCCAACTTGATCTATAGATTCTGCAATCCCAGTCAAAATCCCAGCAATTTATTTTGTGGATATTGACAGACTGATTCTAAAGTTTATACAAAGAGGCAAAAGACCAGTACAATACATAGCCAACACACATTGAAGAAGAAGAACAAAGTTACAATACTGACCCTACCTGACTTTAGGACTTACTAGAAAGCTTTAATAATTGTGACAGTGTGTGCTGCTGTCACATATATATAAATAGACCAATGGGACAGAATAGAGAGCCCAGAAATATACCCACATAGTCAATTGAGTAAAAGCAATACAATGGAGCAAAATGGTCTTCCCAACAAGTGATGCTGGAATGACTGGACATCCACATGCAAAAAAATAAATCTAAATACAGACCTTATGCCCTTCACAAAAATTAACTCCATGTGGAAAAATGTACTAGATGAAAGTATAGGTTTAGAATGGCAAAGTCTGCATTAAGCATGGGAGAAAAAAGAGTATCCAGCAAGAGTATGTAAAAAAGAGAAGAGGGGAGAGTTGGGACCTAAACCATAGAGAGCCCCAATACTTAAGGTATGTGGGCAGCAGAGGTAGAGGCCAGAGGAAAAGGCTGAAAAAAGTCCAGAGAGAAGAGAATCAAGGGAGGATTTGTGGTGCCTTTGAGACTACCTTTGATCTATGGAAATTTTAACTTCAGATGGCCATTCTGAACCATTTCCAAACAATGCCTGAACCATGATTGCCTTTGAATGAATTCTGTCATCACCAACAGCCCTAAGTGGCAGTTCTTTTCAATGAAGCCATCTGAAGGTTCAGGCCAGGACATTGTGAACAGGAATCATACCTCCCAGAAATAAACTGTATCCCTGTCAAGTGAATATATAAATTGGCAGGGCTCCTAATGGTGCAGTGTGTTAAGAGTATACTTAACAGCTCAGTGTGAGAGTTTTCAGAATTTTTGTTTTTGTTTTTATGAACTCTAAGATAAATAACATACACATACATTCGGTCTTTAGGATGACTCCTTACTCCCTTAGTAGTCAAGTGCTAACACCCAGTATTGACACCCCTATTTTGACTTGCACTGATGTTTGATGAGCAAAAGAGGGAAACAAAAAGAAAAGGGGAACTGATATTTAAAGTCATAGCTCGGAATTCTATATAAAGTAGTTTTATAATAATTCAGACATAGAAACGAGGTTGCTTATTTGAATCATCTCATGGTACTTAAAAATTTAAATTCATTCAATGCATAAGAACTATAACTGCACCAGTTTGTACAAAGCTCACATTGAGAATAGCAAATTGCTTACACTAAAGTGTCATCTGTTAACATTAACATTGTGGGTTTGAATTTTAATTAATTTGTTGTTTGGGGTATATTTAATTTGTAAAAAATTTTTTATTTCATAATTTTATAAAAGATATAAGCAGCAGGAGTTTAATCACTTGCAAGTTAACCCTGGTGGGGCCAGGGGAGGTTTTTCCATTAAAATGGATGGTACTCTTCCATTAATAGTATCTGACAACCCCTCATCCATTATTTACAAGACCCATTCATGAAACTGTTTTGCTTTGAATTTTGACACTCTCTATAATTCTACATCTACAAGCCAGTATTTTTAAGTTGTTAGTTTGTTGCATTCCTTTCCTTTCCAGATAAAGTTATCTGACTTTGGTTTCTGTGCTCAAGTTTCCAAAGAGGTGCCGAAGAGGAAATCATTGGTTGGCACCCCTTACTGGATGGCACCTGAGGTGATTTCTAGGCTACCTTATGGGACCGAGGTAAGGAGGTGACAGTCATTGTCTGTGAGAGGTAGGGCCTGAACTGCCTCAGAGACGCAGTGATTCTCTAATGGTTAATGGCCTCAGAAAATCAGAGTGATGACTTTTCACTTCACATTTGACCCCCATTCACTGGACTTGTCACAGATTAGGTTGTGGCGGAAGGCAGACTCAGTCTATGGCCACAACAGTGCTCCGGGGTCATCTATTGAGGTCTTAGCATGGACACTGGGGAAAATTGACTCAAACTGTGATCCTGCCCTCAGCGACAGGCATACACAGAGCAAGGCGATGTGACTTGAAAAGTGGCCAGGGACACACCCAGTTAAGTAGGTGTGATGATGCAAAGGATAGAGCGTCAGAGAAAGCACCACAACATAGAGATAATATTTGAATGAGCAATAATATTTTCCCAGAGAAAATAATCATATGAAGGTTAGATTTTAAAATATGGCACAAATTCTGTTTCCTCTGGAATGGAAACAACTGCTCATAATTTTTTAAGGGATAAGGTTTGGATATGTGAAAACGAGGAGCCAAAAGGAGTGAAAGAAAGGCCTTCTGGAGAGGGAATAGCTTGTGTAGAAGCTCAGAGGCATGTAAGACTACACACACTTCAAGGCAAAGAGTTCATTCTGGCTGGGCGCACAGTGTGGCCACATGTTATGGTACAGAAGGTGGTTCTAGGAGAGGAGAAGCCTGGCAGAGGGGCACAGAGCAGTGAGCCAAGGACATAGGCACAAGCTAAGGTGGACTCTGCTGTCTTTCCCTTGTTTGCTTGCCCTTGGATGAGCACTCAACTTCTTTTTTCTCCCTGTGGTCCCAAAAGCATAAATTCTCAGTGAAGGTCACTACAAGGATTATGACAGGAATGCAGCTAACTGAGAAGAGATGTAATGAGGCTATAATGGGAAGTGACTGTAATTGGGAATTTATAGCATGGCTAGGGCTGCTCATTGTCCTGGCTCCCCATTCTTTACTCAGAAAGAACTGCTTGTCATCCCTTCCTTTCCTTTCCTCCATTCCCTGAAAATGGTTTTGTAAAACAGGGTTTTGTGCATGCTGCTACAATGATAAAACACAAAGGAAAGAATCCCAAAGTAGAGGGAGGAACTAATTTTTATAATCAAATCAATAAAAGAATCAGCATATATCGTGTTATACAAGGTACCTCTTTGCAGTGTGTTACGAATATGTCAAAAACTTCTCTTTTTTACTGGTTTAAACTTTTTTCTGTTTATAATATATGCATAAATAAAATTGTGCATGTTTTTCTCATCTGCCTTGATAGACAATTAATTACCAAAGTTAACAGGATAAAAAGAAAGTTCTAAACTTAATAAGAATTTTAAGATATTTATATATACCTCATTGGCAGAATCTTCACTAAAGTTGTCTTTAAAAAGCAAATGAACACCATTAGCAAATTGTCAGTAACTCAATGATTCAGCCTGTAACTCTGTTATAAATGTTGAGTGATTATAAATACCACATTAATTTATGGATAGCATGAATCAATCCAGTTCCTTGCACACTGCACACATCCAACATTGCAGAACATTCCTCTTGCCGGAGATAACAGTGGGTTGTGCTTAACAGGTGGACATCTGGTCCCTGGGGATCATGGTGATAGAAATGATTGACGGTGAGCCCCCCTACTTCAATGAGCCCCCGCTCCAGGCGATGCGGAGGATCCGGGACAGTTTACCTCCAAGGGTGAAGGACCTACACAAGGTGAGAAGCTGCATCTGTCCCTGAAGTTCAAAATCATCCTTGGATATTATGGTCTTCC
This sequence comes from Lyroderma lyra, assembly GCA_004026885.1. Lineage (NCBI taxonomy): Eukaryota > Metazoa > Chordata > Mammalia > Chiroptera > Megadermatidae > Lyroderma > Lyroderma lyra. The sequence continues at coordinate 34,624 of PVJL010000002.1, read as the reverse complement.
TGTAGTTTTAAAGATTGGCATGCCACATCTGGGAGTAGGTCCTGGTTTATGGGCAGGGACCTAAGAAATAGAGTCCCTTGGATTCAAACTTCTGCTCTTCCTGTTCACTCACTGAGCAAGTGATTCCTCTCGATAGCTGTAGTTCACCTGTAAAACGGGCTATGATTGGCTCCTCTCTTATAAGGTTGACCAGAAGAGTTTATCAGATGTTCCATTCAAAACTCCCTCATTAAGCACTTACTACGTGCCAGGACTGTTGTAATTGCTAGGGATATCGCAGCACAAGATGCCAGATTTCCTGACTGTTGTAGAGCTTTCATTCCAGTTAAGGAGGCAGATAATAAACTACAAGCAAATGGATGAACAAAATAATTTCAGAGAGTGGTACATGCTGCAAAATGAGTAAAAAAATGTGATGTGATCGAGTGTGGGGGGGACTGGGGGGACATTTAGGTTGAAAAGTGAAAGCAGCCCTACCTGCAGAGGGATCATCTGAACTGGAACCTGAACAGAAAGGAGCAATCCATGCAAATATCTGGGAGAAAAAGGTCCCATGTGGGAGGAATAAGTACAAAGGCCATAAGCCAAGACAAAGACTTATATGGCTAAGCAAAGTGAGCAAGGAAAAAGGGTAATGTCAAAGAGGCAGGGCAGGGCCCAGATCATACAGGACAATGAAGGGCATGGTTAAGGGACCAAGTAGGGTCTTTGCTATTTTCCAAAGATTGCCAAGTAGGGGCAACCTCAGAATAAAAATGTGGCTAAGTTGAAGAACCATCACTGAGGTGGCCACCAGTGGGGGCAGGGCTTACTGAGGGGCACATTTCCACAGGACCAGTACTATAAACACCGACCCCACACTGACCTCCCATCGGCCTCAAGATGGTAAGAGAGGTAGTGGGGCTGCCATTTAGGGGGGACTGGTTTGTAATGGTAGCATCTCCTGTTTCTTCACCCTTAAATCTTAGGGAAGAGCCCCAATAGAATCACTTATATAGATTATGTGGACTTGCAAAAAAAGAAAGTGACTGCTTGAATTGAAGAGGAGAGTGAAACTTTTCCTATGTTGTACTAAGTTTAAATAATGAGAAGTAGCTAAAATAGCATGCTATCAAAATAGTCCCACATCCAATAAAATGAGTGTGGTGTCCTTCCAATTCAGGTACAAAAGCAGCAATAATCCTACTGGTCAAAACCTGGAAACCACCCCGGGTTTTTTCCCAAGTGAATAAATAATATGCTGTATATATTAATAATTCAACCATGAATACTACACAGCAGTGAAAAGGACAAAACTTTTGCCACATGGGGTGAATCTCACAGACACAATAGAGTGAAAGAAGCCAGCCCGAGAAGAGTTGACAGTATGACTATATGACTCCATTTCTATAAAGGACAAAAGCAGGCAAGCTTAACTCATGCTATTAGAAGTCATGATAGTGGTGACCATTTGTAGAGAAATGGGTATTGACAGGAAGAGGACCCAAGGTTGCCTCCTAGAGTGATAGAAATGTTGTATATTTTGATAGGGATGGAGAGTAAATAGATATAAATATATGTAAAAAAAACTAGTGTAGATACAGTTAACATTCATGTACTTGAATGTATATAAGCTATACCTCAAATTAAATTACAAGAAATTCAAGCGAAAATGCTATCTGTGTCAGACATTCTCACAGAAGCTTGTTTCACTTCAAAAAGGGAGATTTTACAAAGCTTAGGTGGTTGCAATTGTTAGAAAAATAAAACTATTCCATGTGTAAACCATGCTTTATCAAACATGTATGACAAGTGTCTGTACATTATAAGCACTTTATAACAACTGCTCTATTATCATTATTAGGACTATTATAATTTTACTTCAAAAATAAATTGTCATTCTTTGTTGCACCACCATTTACTCCTATTATGTCAAACTTGAAGTAGGTGAGGAAAACATCATGTTGATAAAGGCAATGCCTGCTTTTGCTTCCACATCTTTTTCCTTAAGCTGACTTTCTAAACTTTGATGTTGATAGAATGACTTCTCTGGGAATGAGCTGGGAAAATACTTGTATTTCAGGGGAGCTAGGTTGGGTTTCTGTGTGAGTCCTTAGGCTGGTACCTTGTGTTTTCACAGGTTTCTTCAGTGCTGCGAGGATTCCTAGATCTGATGTTGGTGAGGGAGCCCTCTCAAAGAGCCACGGCCCAGGAACTCCTCAGACATCCGTTCTTGAAACTGTCAGGTCCGCCATCTTGCATCATTCCCCTCATGAGACAATACAGGCATCACTGAGCAGGGGGTGCATGTAGGTGACAAAGCTAGATGAGGACACGAGAATAATTCAGGAGAACACAAGAAACCACAGAACATGCAAAAGGCCTGTGCATTCAAGCCAGCTGATTGGTGGGACAATGTGCTGACCGGCAGGGTTCGAGAGACCAGGGCATCTTCTTGTGTCTTAAACAGGTATCTCTCCACTAACAGCTGGCATGATCATTTGGAACACGGCTTTAATAAGTCATTATTATATTTTTCAGCCCTTCATCTAGCAAATCAGAAGGACTCAGTACAAACTCCGTTATGATATATCCTAGCCACATGCAGGGTAACGCATAGGATTTTCTATATTGAAAGAATACTTTTCTGGCAAAAAAAAAAAAAAAGAGAGAGAGAGAGAGGAAAACAAAAAGCACTTTTTTCTTAATGGTAGCAGTGTAATGTATTTTGCAATGAATTTGTAATTTTTCTGTACGATAGTTTTGATAATTTATAGTACTTTGATGTCATGTAGCCATTGTATCAGTTGAAGTAATACTTGTTTACTAGCAAGAGTTTGAACAAAGCCTTTCCTACTTTTTTACCCCTTTCAGAGTACCAACGATTCTTTAGGAACTTTGAATACTGAATGACTCTCAATCACCGTCAGCTTTAGTAGAATATCTTTCTTATCTTAACAAGTGTCTTATGTGATGGAAGAAGAATTAAGAGTGATGGTGATGGTGGTGCGCATTTCATTATCCAACCAAAAATAATATAATAAAATTTGAGCCACAGTATACCACCAAGCTACTCCTTGGGATAAAGCTAAACATTTTTGAAAAATCACATTTTCCTTTAAGGCTACTAGTTGCAAACCAGTGTTTGCAAAGTAGGATGTTTCCCCATGTACCCTCTCTCAAATGGGTATGACATTCCCTTGTGGCCAAATTTTTCTCCCAAGGAACAATTTCAGTGCTAGGATCATTGGACTCAGTTGAATGTTTCAATAGGGCCGTGAGAATTCCAATCTCACAATGGGAAAGGAGAGAGAACAGGGCAAGATGTTTGGTTTTATTTGTCACTGTTTTTAAAACTCTGTATGCTAGCACACCAAACTCTTGTCTGTATGTACCTTTGTACCACAGTATTAATCGCCGTTGTTCATGTATTGTGCAGGAACTGACTCTAGAGGGTGAATTAGAAAGGGGGTACTTTACCAGGTGGGACCTGACTTCAGTTGTGACCATGTTATAATGTGTTTCCGACATAGGAGAGTTGTGCTGCTGACTAGGTCTTCTTGAATGTTGATAAAAATGAATGACTACTACAATACATTTTGTGTTGCTTGTTGGATGAATTTGCATGTTAACTGTAGGCCAATATAGATTTGCCTTTAAATTTCTGGAAGAGCTACATAGTCGTCATTAGTTTCTATTAATTATGCATCAGACAAAAGCCATTTGCTTCCAAACTGGAAAACCAGAGGCTTTTCTTAATGACGTCACATACTGTAACAAATATGATTTAAATTTGGGAAAATGCTCTGGTTGCTCTAAGCATAATTATGAATTTTTGTAATTAATAGGTTGCTAATTATTTATTATAGTGAAAAGGAAAAAAAGGCATAAAAATGACCTTCTACTGATTAGATTTTTCAGTCTTCCCTTAAACTGGAAATGCCTCACCATAAATAGGATCTGTCATTTTGTTTCATAAACCACAACAAATCAATGTTTTATGTACAATATGTGTAAGAATAAAAACAATCTAAATCCAGAAAATAGCAGTGCTAAAGGTTCATGGAATAGACGGTAATAATTTAGCCAGGACTATGTAGTAGAAAGGAAAGAAAAAGGAAATCTCTTTTTAAGCAGAACAACTATTAAAACCCTTGCAGAAAATAGTGGATTTTGGATTCCAAACATTTTTGACAGTGTAATGGAAATTTTTCTGTAATTTTCTTATCACTGGGTACTTTTTATAGTATTCATTAAGTTTACCAAAACTTACTGTAGCTTAAAAGTTTTTGTGAGCACTAACTATTGGCAGAAACTGCACTTGCAAATAAAAATAAATGTTTGCCTTTTTCCCATTGTGTTATTAGAAACTCTACTGATTTCCAGAATTTGTTTTCTTGAGTAATTAATGGTTTCTTTAGGATCTTGGGGAAGGCAAATGAGTTGTTATAAAGTTGTATGTAACATCATGATGATATGAGCCAAAGACAAATATTCCCATTCCTGAAGGTTACAAACAGTGTCAATACCACTATTAAATAAAAATAATCATTAAATTCTGGAAGTCCAAGTTCAAAGCCAGATTCATGGCTCAAGACTCCCACTGCACTTCCCTGTTCCAAAGATACTGAACTGATCTGAATGTTTCACTAACAGAAGACATAAAAAGGAGATTATTCTGGATCAAAGAAGGTGTAATGAGCACTCTCTGGTATCTTAGAAGAGAATTATGGGTCCCCCTCTTCTTTGGGTGACAAGGGAGATAATAACGTTTAACTCATGAAGTTGAAAGGGACACTTATATTATATATAAAGAGTTCATTTTCCATCAGGAAATTTCAGAAGATAACCCTCAAGGAATAGCCTAAGACAGCAGGATGAAAAATGCAATATATTGTATGCCGGGGAAGAGAAAGATGGAGGCAACCTCCCCCAGTCAGGTCCCCAAAGCCATTGCAGGGTGTAGAAGATGACATTGGATTTCTTTGGTTATGATGGATCATGGAAGTAACAGGGAACGTGGCAATCTACTTAAGTAAGTAATGGGATGCCCAACCTGGAGGCCTGCACCACGGAGGGGAACTAAAGGGAGACATAGCTACTTTTTTGCATGGTGAAGGGTTCAGGGTGGAGCTGAACCTTACTCTAAAAACTACACGTATCATCTATACCAAGACCACTTTAAACAACAGAGGCTGAAGTCTTCAGGCTGACACAAGTGAGATTCAAGCATCTGCCCTTCTCCCAACAGCATCTCCAAGGCAGCTGACTACAGCCAGGTGGGTGACTGGAGCCTCCCTAACCATAAATTTAGGCCATGCATTAATGGGACTTAGAAGAAAGAAAGGGTAATAACAGCACACACCTCCCATGTTTCCTGCACCTACCTATCCACTGCCACCTCTTTCTCATTTTCTGATACAAGTTTAGCCCAAGCGAAAGAGAGAGGAGTTATTTTGAATTAGAATGAGATTGATTTTCTAATGGATTAGACAGAATCCGACTCAGTTATGGTTGTGTCCCCCTTTACCCACTGGGAAGAACGCACTCAGTGGCAATTTCCGGAAAAATAAAATCATTCAGTAAGTTAACAAGTCAGTGAATTCAGGCTCCTTCCTCAAACCGGTTAAATAAATAGCATTGTGTCATCAAAGAAATGGCGATGAGATTCCAGGCAGAGAAAAGACAGATTTGGTCTGAAGCAGGTGCAAAATGTACAAACAGGAGCAATTCTGTGAAAGTGACTTGATATAGTACATATCCAAATCATGCAGGAAAGTTGGTCAACTTGAGCTTTGAAATGCATGCAATTTGAGTTGTATTTCTAATGAATATATTACTTTAATGTGGGTTCTGCCTAAAGGAGAACCTAAGACAAAGACTTGGACACATATAATTTATTTGGGAGATGATCCCAGGAAGCTCCCTCAACATGGCAGAGTGGGGAAGTGAGACAAAGAGTAGAGAGAAGTAATAAAAATAAAATAAAAAAGATTTAATGAATGGGTTACTACTATGGGCAGCTGGATCCCAATCCCACTGACACCTTCTGGGAAAGACACTCCAGAATTGTCCTTCTGAGGGTGAAGTTGCTGGGTATTTATCCACCATCTCCTGCCCCTCATTGGTTGAGGGTTGCTCCTAGGGCAGCAACTCCCAGAACTTTCACCTTGCCCTATTCATGGGCAAAGGTTTTTTCCTCTGATAAAGAGGGAGAGGCGTAAGCATCTGTGGAAATACATAGAAATGGTCATAAATGACTGCCAGGAAGGAGGGACATGGGTGGGACCTTGACAACTCCTGCATAAATAGATCAAAAAAGAGGACTTGAGAAGTCTATGGTTTGCTGATTTCTAGGGCAAAATACAGTAGCCCCTCTTCCTAGACCTTATCTGTGGGAGACACATTCCAAGGTCCCCAGCAGATGTCTGAAACCACGGATAGTACTGAACTCTATACATACTGTTTTTTCCTGCACTACATACCCATGATAACGCTCAATCTATAAATTACAGTAAGAGATTAACTACAATAACTAATAATAAAATAGGACAGTTATAACAATAGACTGTAACAAAAGTTATGTGAATGGCTTTGGGGCCATTATCAAGTACAATGGGGGCTATTTGTTTGGGGTGGCTCCCTGGCTGGGAATCGAACCCAGGCCCCAGCGTTGAGAGTGCGGAAGCCTAGCCACTGCACCACCAGGGAGCCCCCTAATAGGGGCTATTTGAACAGAAGCACTGTGATGCCAGCACAGTGACCCGCTTACTGAGACAGCTAAGTGACTAACAGGCAGGGAGCACGTAACACCGTGGATACGGCGGCCAGAAGCATGATTCGTGTCCCGTGTGGGATGGAGTGGGACAGCTTGAGGTGTTGTCACATGACTCAGATGGTGTGCAATTTAAAACTTGTTTTATTCTGGAATTGTCTATTTAATATTTCCAGACCAAGATTGACTGTGGGTAACTGAAACCGAAGGTAACTGCAACTGAGGAAAGTGAAACCACCAATGAAGGGGAGGCGGGGGGCTGCTGTACACTGTTGTAAAGGCAAAGAGATGCCTTGTCCTGAAAGGGTGCTCTTGTAGCAAATGCTTTCATAGTTACGCCTCATCGTTGTCAGCATCTTAACTGCACTAACCAAGGCCCCAAAGTTAGGCAGTATCAGCACATTAATCATAATACCTGCATGCACACACACACACACACACACACACACACACACTCTCTCACACACACACATACACACACACACACTCACTCTCACACAGACACACACACACACAGACACACACACTCACAATGTCAGTTCCGTGAGAGCAGGGATGTATACCTATTTTGTTCACTGATGTAGCCCCAGCACCCAGACCAGGGTCTAGAAAACACATGATTAGGGCTAGCAAATACTTAACTCATTTGTAACATGAGCCTTTGTGAATCCTTCCCCAGCAGGCAACCTGACAGTTTCAGTCACTTTAAATGACAACTGAAATACAAGGTCTGACAATTTTGTGAACTTATCCTAGAAAAAGTGCTACATACCTCATTGCTGACTATCACTATGGTCACCTTCAAAGTACTCCCCTTGGGAAGCTGTGCACCAACACCAGTGCCTAGTCCACCCTTCAAAGCAATTTTACATCTCTTTCTAGAATGGCCATCAGAGCTGTCATTGTGTGACTCTTGCTGTCCTGTCTTCAGGTAAAGAAAAAAGTCATTGGGGGCCAGATCAGGTGAGTAGGGAAGGTGTTTCAGTACAGTTACTTGTTTACTGGCTAAAATCTCCCTCACAGGCAGTGCCATGTGAGCTGGTACGTTGTCATGATGCAAGAGTCATGAGTTGTCGGCAAAAAGTTCAGGTCATTTTTGTCTAAATTTTTCATGCAGCCGTTTCAGTACTTCCAAATAGTGAACTTGGTTGATTGTTTATCCAATTGGTACAAATTCCCAATGAATAATTCCTCTGATATCAAAAAAAAAAGGTTAGCAATATTGTTTTGATCCTTGATTTAGACTGACAGAACATTTTGGTCATGGAGGATAGGCTGACTTCTATTGTGCACCTAGATGCTTTGCCTCAGGGTCATATTGGTACACCCATGTTTCATCACCAGTAATAACATGGCCCAAAACATCTTGCCTCTCCAAAAGGTCTTGGCAAACTTCTACTCTCCTTTGCTTTTGTTCATCAGTGATCTCCTTCCAGACCATTTTTGCACACACCTTCCTCATGCCAAGATTTTCAGTTAAGTTTTTGTTTCTCTATCACTGTTTACTTGGTCACCTATGCTTCTCACAGTCAGCTGATGGTTTTGATTCACAGTTCCCACAAATTTTTGCAATGTTTTCACCAGTTCTGCTTGTTACTAGCCACCCTAACCTCTCTTTATCAGAGACACTTTCTCTCCCCGCAGGGAAATATTTAATTCGTTTGTACACCATTTTCTTCATGGCATTATCCCCATAAACTTGGACTAACATGTCCCTGATTTCACTTCCACTCTTGCCAAGTTTAACAAGAAATTCAATGTTTATTTATTGTTCTAATTCTAGCTCTGACATTCTTGAGTCAACACACAAAAATACACAACAACAATAATGAACACCTTTCAGCAAGACTCTGTCACACGTGGGTGACACAATCACAGCTGTGAGTCAGAGATATACCAAGTTAATGCAACCTTACCAAGTTGTTTGTACAGTGCTGCCAATGTAAACGCATGGTGGCAAGTTCATGAACTTAATTGTCAACCATTAGCCCTGGGATTCTTAGCCTAATTTCACATGCTGGACTCTCTTGGTTGTCTGATGAAGGCAATGGATTCTGCAGAAAAATTATTTTAAGTGAATAAAGTAAAATACTTTGGCTTACAAAGGAAGCCATGTAAAGTATAGTTATCAAAATGTTTTAATTTTATGGTTATAATGCATTCAATAACAAGATCTTATGAAGGCCTAATCACTACCATAATTAGAAAGTAAAAAGCCTAAAGGATTTTTTGATATATCTCCAAATGTGGTGATTTCTACTGATAACACAGTTCCTGTGTATACCACAGTGATTTGGTGCCTATGTTCATTATTGAGGGAAATGCTACCCTTCATTTGAAAGCAAAGGTGTGTAATTTTTTCTCATCCAAATTCATGGATTCTGACAGTCTCCTCCACCCCCCAAGAATTATAATCCTCTGAGCAGTTTGCTGGGCTGGGAGTGGGGGGAAATCCCTGCATAGAAACATACTCTGAATTGAAAACAATCAAAACAAACTGACATGGAAAACTGTGGACACCAGGTTTCAACACCTTTGCATCAGTGCCTTTTAGGCTGACCAGACATCACATTTTAAACAGGACAGAAAACAACAGTCCTGTCCCATTTCAAACAGTTCGTATGGTCAGCCTAGTCTCGCTGAGCTGAGTTCAAGGTGGCAGCAGGCTGACCACACGTACCATGAGAAAACGAGCACAGAGAAGCCTAATAATTTGGGTAATGTTGCAGGTAGGCTGACAGCAAAGGATTTTTAACGAGTTTGCATACTGCTACTTCAAATTACCTGTGCAGCGTGGTAAACCTACAGATTCTAGGGTCTCACATGAAGATTCTCATTTAGTCTGGGATGATGCCCTAGAACTGATGTATTGTCAGTGGCCCCTGGGGTGACTAATGCTGGCGGCTTGCAAACTGCACTTTGACACACTGATTTAAAGATGTGTCAGCCTGGTCCCTGGATGATTGTTCCAGGGCATTGTTTGTGCTCAGTGCCAATTTGGATGCCCCTCCAGGTAAAACACCCCAGGGCACACATGCTGCACATTGCCTCCACCAGATGTAGGGCATTTCTACCATCTTTCTTCATATTTCTCCACCTTTCTCTGGTGTCTCCCATACCCACATGGCTTTGACAAACCTAACGAAGAAGCCTGGACAATTAAGGAGAGAGTGGTTATAGTTCAGAAGGCTTTCTCAGGCTGGAGATCAGAGTCTCCTCTGCCCTCTGAGTAAGCCTCACTGGGAGCTACTCCCCAAGGACAAGGGAACCCTGTGAAGAACCACCCTGGAATTTATCTCAAACTCCCCCTCCCCTCCCACCCCTGCAAAGAAATCTGCATATGGTTCTACCCTCCTGGCTTTTCAGGGCAGGCAGACCAGCCACCAGACCTCACATCCTTTTGTGCCTTCAAGGCATTTGTGTTTATAACTCCAGTAAAAAAGAAAAATGACAGTTAAAAGGGTAATTGAGCATCTGTGGTTTGTCTCTTTTTTTTGTTCTGTCTCTGAGCTTGGGGAGCAATGCAGACAAATGGGCTACCACCTCAGCTCGTTCCCTGGTATACAGGAGCAGCTGTGAAGTGCAAAACAATGACAATGGCTGTGAAAAAAATGACAATGGTCCCTCCTGACCACTTGCCTTCTCCACTCAGAGACAACTATCCCTGTCCTAATCAGGAGGCTCCCTTTATTTATTTATTAGTTGATAATGAAGATAAAGACAGGGGTGAGAGAAATAAGGCAAGGTTCAAAGAAATTAGGCTGAGCTTGGGACCAGATTTTAGAACAGCTCACGAAAGATGATGTGATTAATAATACCAGCGATAACCGCATACTATGGCTCTTTATACATACTGCATATCACAGGTAGAAAAATCACTCAATTTTGAAAACTAAAAAATTTGGATTTAATCAGCTTAGACACAAGGATGTGGCCACATGACAGCATTTTGAAGAGCCAGGACTCTGTGTTGTTTTTAAAATGACCTGTGTATGTGTGTTGTTTGCTTTCTTGTCAGTTCTCCCCCCTACAAACACTAAGTTATCAAGTTTACTACTGTGTACCCAGTACTTAGCCTGCATTCAGTAGGTGCTCAAAAACTGTGCCTTGAATAAATTAATAAATGACAATTCAAAACTAATACAGTCCTATGGCTTATGAAATTAAATTTTAAAAAGCCACAAATTTACTTTTGTGAAAGTAAATTAAGTAAATATGGCATTTCCAGATATATGACTCCAATTTCTAAAACTTTTTCCAAAGGGATTCCAGAAAGGCAGCGCAACTCACTTATGCATCTAAGTATACAGTTCTCCCCTCACCCCTGGATCGTTCCAAATAAATATGAGGTTTTAAAAAAATACACAAGATGCTAAGAAAGGAAAGGGCTTGTCAAGTTTGGGGCATGAGGGTAAGCTGATCACAGATGATAGGAGAGTGGAATAAACCATGGAGGGTATGTTCACCAGTACCAAAGTCATCGCTTTCTCGTGCAATGTGCAACTTCTCTGAGGAAGCAGGCTTTTTTTTTTCCTCACTGGTACCACGTAAACCCTGAAGAGAGATCAGGCAGAGGAAAAGATTGAGGCTGACAGAGCAGCAAACAGGTAATAGAACAGCAACTGGCTGATACTTATCAAGCTTTGCTGGAATAATGAACTTCTATGGTTGCACTGCTCCCAGCAGTCGAAGACTTGGGGAAATGAACTCCTGAGCTGTTTCTCATACGTGTGGGGAGGGTGGATTTCCACCTTCACACCAGAGAAGAGGGTTTCCCCTACCCACACTCAGAGCTTCTGAAAAAGGATTATTTAGAAAATGAATGAAATTCAAACAAGGTACATTTCTCTAGAAAGTTTCAGTAAATTACATTTTACTTCAAATAAAATTTGACCTAGGCTCCCATATTTGGTCCAGCTTTTTAATCCAAAGTGAAATACCAAACTTAAGCCCAAGAAGCGTCAGAAGTAGTGTCAGACCAATGACTCGAGCTACCATTATTAAAATGACTTATATTTGCCAAAATAAACCCTTATTTTGTCACCGGGAAAGGTCACCTTTCCCCTCATAGCTTCCCTCTTGTAGAAATGAAAAGCCCATCTTCATTATTCCCCTCTCTCTCTGACCAAAGGAAACGTTTTAGTTGTAATTTCTTGTTCCAAGAAAGCAGCCAAACGTTAGAGAGTAGTGCATTTTAATAATTCATTCTGAAAAACAAACTCACATGGATTGATTGGTTCTTCAGGTCCCCTTACTTGGACCTGGGATACGATGACATCCAAACAACTCTGCATAGTTACATTAAACGGGTTCTTGTGCTGCAAAGTCACTGGGTGCAAGTAGCAGTGAAACATTCCAAAGACAATCACTAGACATGCAGAACGCCAGCCAGAAGCATGGATCACTTTCAGGGGTCTTGCTGCAGGGAGCATGAGGCTGTAGTTTGTGTGCACTGACAACTGTATAGGGTAAGCCAGCTGTGTTCAAGGAAGCAAAGCACCCCCTATTCCTTTGAACCTAAAGGGGTGTCTTCCCAAAAGAAGTGTCTTTCCAATCCCTAAAGTTTGGGGCCAGATACCCCTCTGAGTTGTATGTGTTGCTCCTTGGAGAGTCAAAGCCAAGTCACCAATAGCATGAAAGCTGGTCCATCCCCTCTGTCTTCATTCCCCAGCATGGAGAGAACAACGGCCATTCACCCCATGAATCCAAAAGAATCCCCCCATCCCTGGGTTTAAGCATGGATGCCGGCCAAGCAAGCCTTGGATACCCAGGACTGTTGAATTGTAGCTATGTTGGTGTATCCCATGTTTAAGGTGGTAAAGTGCTTTTGTTTCTCTACCCAATCCAGCTGGGGAAGAGGGGCTGGGGTTGCTGCCTGCCTAACGGCTCCTAGCCCATATGCTTATATTGGGACCGGTCCCTAGGGATCTGCACCTGGTTGGCAGTCATTTTGTAGTGGATGTGGTAAATCGCCAGTGTTACCACAATGACAAGGCCCAAGATGAGCCCCAAAATCAGGGGCAAAGTTTCCTCCAGCTGCTCCCGCTCATCCACTGGGCATTTATGCTCTGCAATGGCAAAGAAGAAGAAAAGCAATAAGCTCCTATCAGGATATGCTAAATCATAAGTCCTCCTATCAAAACTAAAAGTAAAATGAAGATGAAAAGTTCTCTCAAAGAACCATCAGGGAGACTTTTGTTTTGCAGAAACAATATTTCCTCAACCAACCCTAAGGCTGAATCACTTACTAGTTTTCATACTGTTAAATAAAAAATTCAGTAGACTCTCTGTTAACTGGAACTCAAGCAATTGGCATTCTTAATCAACCAGCAAAAAATAAATAAATAAATAAATAAAATAATACTACACTTATCCAGCCTGGGTACTGGTTAACTAAGAATCTACTTACATTTATCCAGCATCTACCAATCCCCATGGGTGCCAGTTAACTGTGAGTCTACTGTACATCAATTAAATAGGGTAACATTCAGTTAATCGGATTCTTGTCAGTTATCAACAAAACTTCCAGAAGATTTGAAATTTTCAGAGTTTCAGCATTAGACACAATCACCATCAGTTTTATTGTTGGTTTAATTTTATAACTTTTTATTGAAGTATAATGTACACATGGAGAATTGCACACAAATATACAGTTTTGAAAAGTCTGAAAATACCAAGTGTTGACAAAGCTATAGAGCAATTGGATCTCATATATCATTGATAGAAAATGGTATAAACAGTTTGTAAAACTGTTTAGAGCTTTCTAATAAAGACAAACACACCTACCTTATAACACAGTATTCCATGCCTAGGTATTTAGTTAAGAATAATGAAAACATATGGATTAAAAAAAGACTTGAAAGTAAATATTTATAGAAGCTTTATTCATAATAGCCTAAAACTGGAAACAAGCAAAATGTCCATCAAAATAAAATGAATAAATAAACTGGTATGTTCATAAAATAAAATATGAAGCCACAATAAAAAGAAATGAAGTGTGGCTCCACGTAACAAAATGGAGGAATCTCAAAAACATGTTGAGTGAAAACTGTCACATACAAAAGAGTACGTAAATGATTCCATTTACATGACATTCAGGAACAGGTCAAACTAAGGCTGTGGTGAGTAAAATCAGAAAAGTGCTTACATCTGGGGAATAGGACACAAGAGGACTTTCAGGTGTGACGAAAAGATACTCTATCTTCAGGTGGTGACATGGTCACAAGTATAGGTAAAAACACATTGGGCTCAATACTTCAGAGTTTTGCTTTTTACTTGTATATGTAAATATACTAAGATATTTTTTAGAAGTGCAGAGCTTGGTGAGTTTTCACCAATGAATACCTCTTGTAACCAAGCGCCTAGATCAAGAAAGAAAATACTACCAGCACCACAGGGTTGATTCAATTTTTACCCTCTTGAAATTCAAGACAGTTTTAATGGCCCTAGGTCTCCATGTTCACATAGAACCAGAAACACAAGTTTCGGGAAAGCTGGTGGTCACACACTGTGCAGAGCTGACCAGAAGTGCATGCCGAGAAACCAGGCCATGTTTGCTCACGCTCCTGTGCTTCTTGTGGGTAACTACCTAGTGGCCTTTTCACCAAACTTATGAGCCACAACTGGAGAAAACAGGTTTTAGATACTTCCTCATAAAGACCAAGTTCTTAAGTCAAGATGACCAGTAAACATTTACTGAATCAATAAGGGACTTTTCTTTTTCACTATTTGATTCATGTCTAATGAGGACCACACTTAGAGTATCAGCCTGCCAGCCCAATATATCCGTTTCCCCAGGGGAAAGACTTGTTCTTGTTATAAAGTACACCAGGGACAGCTATGGGCCCAGGATTCCATAGCCAGAAGATTCTTTTCCCATGATCCCACACTGCTCCTTTGAAGAAAACAATGAGTAGAAATGGGGTATCCTGCGTTAGAGGTTTTGTTACCAAAAAAAGGGTATTTGTTTTCCTCAACACAACATACCATTGCCCATGTGGTTTTAACACAGATTGTGAGATTAGCTCAATTTTCATGTGCTAGCTACAAACTCATATCTTGGTATTAATAACAATCACCTTTTAACTATACTTGAGTTTATGTTAATGAGGTGACTTCAGGAAATCCCCTATGTCACCTAAGGATGGGGGCTGGTTGCAAGGGGAACCTAATTTCTGGGTGGGGAGAGGCCTGAGGATTGAGTTCAATTGCAATGGTCCATGATTTCATCAATTATGCCTATGTAATGAGGCCTCCATAAAAAAAGCAAAAGGACAGGGCTGGGAGAGCTTCTGGTTGGTGAGCACAAGGAGATCTGCGGAGAGTCCGTCAATCGAAGAGGACATGGACGTACCACACTTTCCCGTGTACTTTGCCCTATGCATCACTTCCATGTGGCCGTTTCTGAGTTATATTCCTTTTTAATAAATGGGTGATCTAGTAAGTGAAATGTTTCTCTGAGTTCTGTGAGACACTCTAGCAAATTTAATTGAACTTAAGAAGAAGGTTGTAGAAACCTCCAATCTATAACAGGTTGGTCAGACACCCAGAAGGCAACCTGAACTTATGATTAGTGTCTACATGGGGGGAGGGAGGTGCATCTTACAGGACTGAATCCTTAACCTGTGGGATCTGATGGTATCTCCAGGAAGATAGTGTTAGAATTGAGTCAAATTGTAGGACACCAGCAGGTGTCAGAAAATCGCTTGGTGGTGTGGGAAAAAGACCTCACATCAGAATTGGTGTAAGAATCCAGGGCCCGAAGTACTATCCTCAAATGGATAACAACTTTGGTGTAGTTATGGGACATAACATCTCATAACCCATCCTTTAAGGAAGACATAGGAGAAAAGCACAATGTATTTTGATTAAATACACACACACACATGCACACACACACACACACATGCACACACATAATATATGAGAGCAGCCTGGAAAGTATTCCTGCCATGTAACCATTGTCGTTATATTGACAATAGTTGGATTTTAGGGAGAAAACCCTCACTTATATAAGAATAGTTTAAATATTCTTGTGTTTTATTTCTTAACAAAATTTTTGTTGCCTTAGGGAAAACCTGAACTAAACACACCACAGGAAGGGGTATATAAAGGGAGCATTAAACTACGAACACATTAAAAATAATCATTGGGAATAAGGGATGTCAAAAATTACCGTGAAAAGTACTGAATTCCCATTCTCACTCACCCCCTTCCACTAAGTGGTCCAATAAAGGGGATTCCTGAGTCTGCCATTCCTTAGCCACCATTCCAAAATCCACAAAGTGCTGGAAACCGAAAATACTTTGTCTCACTCCTTTGGCAGCAAAACGTGACTTAAGCTAACATTAGGCTGCTCATGATTCTCACTCATCTGATTTCATGTGACTATTCACATGATTCACTGCAGGAAAAAGACATATTAATGCATTTGGTTGCAAGGGGCTTCCCTGACTCTTCTGGGATCTTCCACAATTCAGTAGCACCCCCTGCCCCACTATCTGCAGGAGATATGTTCTAAGACCCCCTAGTGAATGCCTTGAACTGTGGAGAAGAGTGAACCCTACATAGACGAGGTTGAACAATGAATTTCATGAACTCATCCTAGAAAAAGTGCTACCTACCTCATTGCTGAGTATCACTGTGGTCACCTTCGAAGTCCTCCCCTTGGGAAGCTGTGCACCAGGGCCAGTGCTTAGTCCACTCTTGAAAGCAATTTTGGAACTCTTTTTCTGGACTGGCCATCAGAGCTGTCATCGTCCCCCAAATCTGACGATTATATTCACGAACTTGCCGCCGTGTGCTTGCATTGGCAGCACTGCACACACAACTTGGTAGGGTGTCATAACCTTGCCAAGGTGGGATGTGGCCTACCAAGCTGTGTGCACAGTGCTGCCAACGTAAGCACATGGCGGCAAGTTCGTGAATATAATTGTCAGATTTGGGGGACGATGACAGCTCTGATGGCCAGTCCAGAAAAAGAGTTCCAAAATGGTTTTGAAGTGTGGGCTACGTGCTGGCATCGGTGCATGGCCTCCCAAGGGGAGTGCTTCGAAGGGGACCATAGTGACATTCAGCAATGAGGTAGGTAGCACTTTTTCTAGGATGAGTTCACGAAATTAATTTTTTTTACCCCATATATACTATAATTTTTTCTATACTTATGATAAAGTGTTATTTATAAATTAGGCACCGCAAGAGATTAACAGTAACTAAAATAAAATAGAAAACTTATAGCAATATACTGTAATAAAATTTTCTGAACTTGGTCTCTCTCTCCAACATCTTAGTACAATGTGCTCATCCCCCCTCTTCATGGGATGATGTGACATGGTACAACGCCTATGTGACAAGATGAAGTGAAGTGAACAATGTAGGCATTGTGATGTGGCATTACTTGAACACAAGCTCTGTAATACCACAACAGTTAATTTGATAACCTGAGTGACTAATGGGCAGACACGTACACAGCGTGCTTTGCTGGACAAAACGTGCTATGCACGTTCCAGGCGGGATAAAATAGGACAGTGCAATATTTCATCACACTGCTCAGAATGTTGCACAATTTAAAACTTAGGAGTTGTTTATTTCTGGAATTTTCCATGAAATATTTTTAGACCATGGTGGACTGCAGGTAACTGAAAGCATGGAAAATGAAATCACAAATAAGGAGGGATTACTGTATAAGGATGAGGCATTGCCCAAAATCTGTAATATTCTGCATTTTGAAAAACATCAAGGGTTTTAGATGAGAGATTGTGAACCCATAAAGAAAGACACACATTCCCCTTTTAGGGTTAACCCAGTGTTTTCAAACTGCTTCTGACTCATCAGAAAAAAAATTTTTTACATTACAACTCAGAACATATGTATGCACACATAACTAAAATCAACATTTTATAAAACAATAGTTACCCTTACTTTGTGCATCTAATTATTTATACTCTATTCTACTCTTTCATTTAAAATAGTGCTAGTCATGACCCAATAATGCAGAAGTTAGAATCTTTTGTGTGCCAGTATGATGAAGCTATCACCCCTTCTCAGAATAATGCTTATAAAAGCATACGAATAAAACATATAACATTACAAAATTAACAGATTCCACTAATTCAGCTATCACAATATTTTTAAATAATTTGGGAGACAGTACTATATGCACTTCTTTGTTAGTATACATGTATACTAGCTGTGATTGCAAAGTAGCATGAAACATAAATGTCACTTTGCAAGATCTGCACAAACTAATGGGAGATGAAAATACGATTTCTATTGGTGACAAAGTCATGGGTACCACTAAGACTACTGTGGGTTGCTCCCTTCATTGATAATAAAAGGAAATGTTAACTATTAACTAGAAATCCATAGAAATAAAGATGTACACTTTTTCCCATGGAAATTCACAGACTCCTTGAATTCTACCCACAAATCCTATGGACCCCAGGGTTAAGATCCTATGCAATAAGCTTATTATAGAAGGATGGATTATAAAACAAGGAAGGCCCTAGATCTCTGCCTGAGAGAAGAGTACTCCTTGGCTTATCCCAGACCACATCTGGCTTTGGATGCTCCAAGAATCCTAACTCCCTGTCTACCTCCACAGGCTGTGGGGTTCCTCGTGCCTCTGTCCTTCCAGATGCAAGGTTCTAGAGCACACAATACAGGGGCCCAGAGTAGATGTCCTGGAGCTGGAAAAGTCAACCAACAGCCTGGTCATTGGAAAGAACCACAGGGAGTCAGATCAGACAACAGAGGGATGATCCGCTGTCTGCTGCCTGCTGGTTGCCAAGTTCCCATCAAGCACAAACCCGGTGCACCCACTGAGATCCTGATTCACCTTCAATTCTATTTTCTATATGTGTGCTGTATTTTGTTTTGTTCTGTTTGATGACCACAGCATTTCAAGGTCGTATGTCCTCCCGAGGACAACAAACTCCAAGAATGATTCATTGTACCCCAAATGAACAGCAGAGATGAGCCATGGGCCAAGAGGCAACCTGTCTGCCTTCTCAAGCTCTGCCAATGCCATGGACTGCTTCTCATGAGGAGGAAGACCACCCTTTGCTGGCTGAGCTTCCTTCACTCTGACAGTGTGGCTGAAGGGAGGCATTTGCCCCTCTTTTCATATTTTCTCTGGGCTGGCTTTAGACTCCTGCAACCTGAGCAAAACCTATTTTTGTATAATGAGAAGTCGTTAAGACCAGTGGGCTTCGGAGGCCTTTGGCTGGAGACAGGAGATAACTCTCACCAAGTTGTAAGTACATACTAGCGATAGAAAAAGAATACAAGCAACTACTGCTTGATGCCACTGTGTGCCAGGAACACGGCATGCACAAGAAGGAGCTGCTTGAACTCTTTCCCACTAGCCTGTAAAATCCCCCAGGGAGGGCAAGATCACATATCCCAGCACCTAGGTGTAGCAGACACAGGTGATGTCTTATGCCCTGGGCTTTCACCATTACCACACATCTCAACGAGTTTTGACTATAAGGAAGTCCCAGGGTCAATCCCCTCCAGGACCTCAGTGACCATTAGAAAGGTTGTCAGGTACCCTGAATTCATGAGCTTTTTATCATTGTTCCTAAGGTTCCTAACAATGTGATTGGGGGATGCCACCTAATCTGAATTTTACCCAGGTAGAATGGATGGGAGTTAGCGGGTAAATGCCAGTTTCCCCACCCCATAGGTGGGATAACTATAATGTGGGTTCTCCACTTGCTCCCGAAGGTTCTAGCAATGTGAGCCCAGGTACCCACCACGATAATCTGCTTGTTCATGCGCCTGTACTGTCTGCCTTGCCTTCCTATTTCATGCCCCCACCCCCAATAATCCTCCTCCAGTGATGTCTACAACCATCTCCTAAATAAACTACTTGCACTTCCTCCCGTAGGATCTGCTTTTGGGGAACCCAACCGAAAACACTGTGCTCTAGGACAGTACCCAGAACACAGAATTCTAAGGCTGACCAACAAGGTGGCCCTGCACTGGCCTCTATACTGCAGGCCTCAACACAGTCCTCAGCAGTGTTAACAACGGGGTTATCTCCTCTGGGTGCCTGTGCAGGAGGCCCTGAGGAGCAACCACCAGGGTGACATGTTTCTTAACTGAGAGGTGCTGAGTAAATCCCAGGTGTACACACCCCCTAGGGGCAGCATCAGCAAACCCTTCTCACGTCTGTGGCATGGTGGCTCGCCACAGGAAGCTCTCCTGGGCATCGGTGTACAGGCATGTTCATGTCCACTGAAACCCAGACTGTTTCTCCCATGGGTTCTGGGTAAGATATAGATCAGGTGACAACTCCCAATACTGCTGTTAGGAGCAAGGACAAAAAGCTCACGAGTTCAGGATCCTCAACAACTTTTCTAAAGGTGCTTCCTGCATCCAGGTATTGATTATTCAGCCCCTTCTCACTTAACGACCGCTCAGACTTACCAATTCCAGCACAGGGACTCCCCTTTCTCAGTCTGTCTCATTACCACAGTTGGTTAATATTCACTATACAAAGCATGTGCAATCACAAAGGCTACATATGTCACTTATAAGTGTGGTGATGCGTGGTATCTATTGAAAATCACATGCCCTATGGTGCCATGACACACCACAAGACATCCGCCTTTAAGCTCCTCTCTTACTGACAAATTTGCTTCACGACCTAGTCAGAGGCACAGAACCTGGTTGTCAAGGGAGCAGTGCCTGTAGCTGCTCAGCACAGGCAGCTGAGGCAGGCAAAGAGCCAGGATCTGATACCCAGACAGATGCCATTCCAGTCCTGGCCACTAGGAGCCCAGCCTTCACCAATAACTTCATCTCTGAGCCTCAGTTTCTCCACCTTTACAGATCTCAACACCTTCGTCATAGGGGACCAGCCTCTCTGTGGTAACTCCATGCTTGTTAAACCTGACCCTTTATTAAAGGGGAATAGAGGCACCCTTCCAGTTCTGTTATATTTCTTCAGTCATGCACAAAAGTGGTTTTTAATTCATGCCATTGCTATACTAGACTGACTGTTTCCTCCCGGTGGTGCATCCCCCATCCCTTCACAGACGGACATCTCCTGGGGCCTTCAAATGGACACTAGGATTACCTGTGGGAGAACAAGTTAATCCACCCCAACTGAGAAACAGGGAGTGCCTTGAACCGTAGGGTGGTAGTTGCCACACAAAGTGTATTTGTTATGCAAATGAGCCATAGCCAACAGAGAGAGCCTCTGTGTATTGGCCCCTCCATAGTTTATTTCTTTGTGGCCGACAGAAACCTGTTAGCTGAAAAGCCCACGGGTGCCAAACTTGAATTTTTTACACATCCAATAATTTTAAAGCAGATGTTTAGCCCTTTAGAGCCTACTCACTTCGCATACCAAATCGCAACCCACAGCTGTTAGCCATCGATAAGAGGAGGCCTTATAGTTATAAGGCCCAGAGCCTCTGTGCTGCCCTGCCCCTCCGAGCTCTCTGACCCAGGGACTCCTCATTGTGCTGCTGAGTGACATCACTTAAACATGTAAGGCCCCTCTCCAATACCCCCCAGGAGGTCCTGGTTGTCCTCCACCTCTAGATGGTGGTCCTTGAGGTGTCCCGTTCTGTGAGAGGCTTCCCTTCTCATACAACCCTGTCCCAGAGCCAACCAAGAAAGCTTGTGTATTACTGCCTGTCATGGCCATACCCTTTTCCTGGTCAGCTCAAAACCCCTTAAACCCCCTATAGCATTCCATGAACCAGCAGCATTACCGGGGAGCTTGCTGGAAATAGAGCAAGCTAGGGCCCCACCCCAAGGCCTACTAAACCAGATGGGGCATGTAAACAAGTTCACACGAATCTCCTACACTGCGGCAGGAGATTTCTGTGCCCTCTGCACGTGGAGATATGCTGGCTAAGAGACCTTCCCCGGGGATCAGTGTAGTAGCCAAGCTCAATGCACTAAAGAGATTTGTGTGATAGAGACGTCAGTCTCCATTGGGGCTGCTCTCCGCCCCTGTGAGTGTCCATTAATCCACTTCATTGACCCGTCTTTGTTTTTCTAGTTTATTAAGTAGGTAGGTAGGAAGCTGCAGACTGCCAGCTATGGCCCCCTACACAGGGAATAGGTTCTTTTTTGGAAAGCCTGATGCTGTGGGCCCTGCATACACATGACTAAATGCATGTACACACTCCTGCAGTGGGCAAACAGATATGACCAGCCCACCCTCCACCCCATGTCCACATGCTCCACTCACACACCCACACAGGGATCAGCAACAGATCCTGAATGTCTTCTGGAGAGTAGGGGCCAAAAAAGAAACCTTTCAGATTCCACCAAATCAAATCAGATGATCTCCTACAAAATACAGTAGAGGGCAAGTGCTGAGAGGCACAAGCAGGTGGAGCCAGGAACAAAGGAACCCCTGCCACACAAAGGCACATCATCCAGTGAGTGATTGTGAATGAGGCTTGCCTCCTCTGGGAGCAGGAGCATCAAGGCTTAAGCCCCAGGGCACCCCATGGGAGGAACCATCCTGTTATTACCCTGAAAAGCCTGGGAGAGACAAGTGCAATTTGCTTGTGCTTAATACATCTGCTTTGGGGAAGGTATGCATGCTGACAAACTCTTTGAGTCTATTGCACCCATCTAGAACCTGGAGGTAGATTAAAACTGCTTTTCAAATAAAAGATGTCATGAAGTCCATGCCATGAACTTCACCGGTTTTTAGGAAAGTAGCTCTGGTCCTTATTCAGTACTCATTTACTCTTACTTTGTACACAATCTGAAACATCCATGAGATTAAATTCCTCAGGCCACTAATACCTATACGCAACAACGTAGAAATAACCCAGAGTGGTCGTCGTAAGGAACTAGTAAAAGCAGCAATTACAGCACCACTGGTACCAAGAAGTAAAGTGTCTTGTTGAATGTCAACTATTACTTAAAAATATATACAGGGTACAGCAGAAGTAAGGACAAAATCTGGGTGGTTTAAACTATATTTCACAAATTATACTATGACCTGTTTGTGGACTTTAGCATACACACACGCACACACGCAGACACGCAGACACACACACACACACACACACACACACACACACACACATATATATATAAAGTGTGCTCTAGTTGGGCTGTGTGGACTCTTTTTACATTCAAAAAAAGAATGTTGTTTGTGCAGGATCCTGTGTATAGTCAGAGGACTTAGAGTACAGCACAGGGAGTATAGCCAATGGTACTGTAATAGCTATGTGAGGTATCGGATGGGAGAGAGACCTATTGAGGTTATCACTATACGAGGTCTGCAAATGTCTAAGCCTCAGGTTCTCTTGTACACATGAAACTAATATAAAATAATTAATTAAAAACAATGAAGTGCCTAAGAACAGCTGATCAGCAAAGAAACAAAAAGTCACTAGAGATTATTAAATGCACCCATATCAACTCAAAAGCATCGATGGTAGGGACCTGAGGACTGAAACTACACCATCCAATATTTTCATAATAAATTCCCGGTCATCAAGAATCACAAGTCCAATTACATTTCATTAGATTTAATATTTCCAGTTTAAGAAAGACACTATTATATTTTATTTATAAATACTTCTATAGACAAAGATTTATTTTTAAAAGTTAAGGTCTTGACAGAATTTAGCTTCAATTTTCTAAAAAAAAATTAAAATGAAATAGTCCATTCTTCCCTGAGAACAGGTAAGTGATTTACTGAATCAATTAAATTCTGATTTGCCTAGCATCGAAGCATCTGGAAGTCTCTAGTAATTAAGTCTGCAGCTTCAGAATATCAATTCAGCCTAAGTTAACTGGTATCTGCAACGTGCCAAGCACTGTGTTAGGTGCTAAAAATACAGAGATGAAAAAGAAGCTGGCCCTTCTCTCAAGGACATAGGAATTCTCAAATGTCTTCTGAATAATCACAGGGGGAGAGACAGGGGGTGGTTCTATTCAGCATGGTTTGAAGGGGCAGTTATGAAAGTTGGATCACTTGGGAAATGATTTCATGATTTGCACATGACGCAGAGGGGGACTCCCTAATATGCTGCACGTTTGAATAGTGGTATTCACCTGGGGAGCCCCAGCCCAAAGGAAGGCATCTATAAAGCAATCAGAATCTCTCCCTAATTCTTAAGGACAGGAATAAACAGAATATCTAACTGCCTTTAACAATCTCCTCCAGACAAGAGAGAGAGAACAAATGAAGAATTCACTCACCCTGCATTTGCCCAGGGAAGTTGTTGTACAAATTGCAGAATTTGTACAACAACTCATGCTGTCCCTCTGCTGGCAGTCAGAGAACCGAGAGAACTGGGGGCCCTGAGCCTGCCCCAGCTGTGTTATGCCTGATCCCCTTTGGGGGGCTGACATGGACTGAAAAGAAGTATTTACCCCCAGAGGGAGCACATCAGTGATCCGTGCTTCCCTGGAGCCTTGTGGTATCTCTCCCATAAGGTGAGTGCTGGATGGAGTCCCACCTTCATAATTCTCTCTCTGTGTTCTGCAAGTGACCCCCCCACACACACACACACACATACTGCATTCTAGCCACAAATACTTGGACTCACAGCAGTAGAACCTACAGCTGAAGTGTCTGAGAGAATATGGAGAAGCTGAGGCCCACAGAAGCAAAGGCCTTTCTTTAATCCATGGTTCTCTAAGTAACTACTTGAGATTTTTAGCTGCTTTTTGATGGAAGACTCGTACCAAAATTACGTATATTTTTTCCCAAGCTGACTGTCTTACCTCTCTCCCTGTCAGGTACCTCTTTTGGCAAAGGAAAGGAGGGGAGGAAAGATGAAGAAATAAAAGAAGTGAGGGAGGAAGAGGAAAAGGAAAAGGAGAGGAAAGAAATGAAATGAAAGCAGTAGAGAAAGAAGATAAACAAAGAAAGCCATTGAATTGATAGGATTTGGTTTACTGCCTTTAGTCCTTGCAAAATATTACAGAGGGAGGCAGTGTTATGTTAGCCTGGAGACAATCCAAGTGGCAATGACCTGGGACCCTGGCCGGTCTTCCACACTCATCCTGAAGTCAGCCTTCCCTTCCCTCCCCACCCCCATCTCCTCCCTCCCCCTACCTTCCTACCTTCACTGAAGACGAAGTCAGAGATGATATCGAAGGGCTGGATGTGGACTGCGGACAGGATCATGGTGACCGTCTTCTGTGGATCGCTGGAGGCTAGAGAAATGGTTTGCTGAGCTTGACACTCATAGGACTTTCCGGCTGGGGTGACCAAGGCAGAGAGGCGATGCGAGTTGGCAGTGTACCTCTTAGCTGCAGGGAAGGCCCAAAGCAGTGGTTAAGTCTCTCCTTGCTCCTAACTTCTCTTCCTTCTCAGCTGCAGACCCTTCTCTGATCCTCCGTGTGGCCTGGCCGTGTGTGTGACCTTACGAAGGCTGAGGCTGGGCCTGTGGTGGTGTCGAAGGACAAATACCCCTACTCTTTCACAAGCAGGGGCTCAAAACATTAATTTGGAATTTTGGGAAATTTTGGAAGTAGAGCATGATACCTAAAAACCCAACCGTTTTTACTCTATAAAACCTAACCAATGGAGATTCCAAAGACACAGAGCTGTGGCTTGTTTTTCTGCATCTCACACTGGCCGATAAAGAATAAAATATTTTCCTTAACAAAGCATGGCTGATTTCTGTGGTCTTGGGCAGAAGCCTTTGCTCTCTCTCTGTATATGTTCATGTGTATACAGCCTCTGGAAGCCTGCCTCCTTTTTTCTCTTTTTTCTGGCCTATATGGGTTTGTTTTTCTGTTTCCCTTTGATTTAGGGAGGAGTTTAATTCAACTAGGAAAATGCTTGACTATGAATTTTGATGAAGAGAAGGAAATGCTCTTTTGACTGTGGTAATAAAAAGGGTTGAAAGGGGAGTGGTCTTCTTTCATGGTCTCAATAAAAATCTTTTCCCGGCTCTGGTGCTCAGGTGGTCAGAGGCCCTCATTATGAGTAGACTAGACCACTTACAAAATAAATACTTAAATGAATGGAAATGTGGTCCTTGATAGCGCCTGCAGATGCAAAAATTATTTGGGGAATGGATGTCCCTCTTGCCACGGTAATTTTGCAGAATCTGGGTGCATTGTTGGGGTGATGGATAGGAAAAAGCTAATAAATTAGGCCACTGCTTAGAATGTGCTCTTGGGTGTCGGCCCTGGATGACTGAGAGGGGGCATGGGAGCCCTGCTGCCATGAGCAAAGAGAGTGAAGACCGTCCAATATTGACCGAAAAGGAATGTCACACCGCACCCTTAAAGTTTCAGCAGGTGAGATGAAAAGCCAAGGTGCAGAAAATCAGAATACAGCTTTGCCCCTCGCTGTGCTCCTCTAAAGGACAGATCCTAAGAGGTGGCCCTGAAACAGCCAGGGGAAGACAAGCCCTCAAGAGACGTCTCATTGAGGATCAGGCCACGAGTGACAGGCGCCACCGGTGGGTCCTTGCTCATGTACGAGGCCTGAGGCCCACGGATCCCACGGGCGCTTCTGCTTCCTTTGCCTCGGAGAGCAAGCCAGGATGAAGCTGGCCCAGGGGCACAAAGCCCAGATCGGTTTTCATGCAATTTCCAAATGTCCTGAGGAATTCGGCGCTCTCTGCAGTGTCCACGCTTGCCCAGGCTCCTTCCCCAGCCCTCCTACTCACCATTGACTGCGTTTTTGAAATGGGTCTTCTCGGAGGAGTTGTAGGCAAACTGGACCTTGCTTAGCCTCCACGTCGCCTCGGGGCCCTTGGAGGTGTTGTGACTTTCCTACGGAGCGGGGGATGCGCGCGTGTCAGCCGTCCCCGCGGCTTCTGGGTGGAGCAACCTAGAGGCGGCCCCTGCCCACACCTGCCCCGGGGCGCCCGAGCCCACTCGGCGCGGCGGGCTCGGAGTTACCTTGACGAAAAGCATCTGGAGCGCGTAAGTGCGATTCACCCAGAACACCTGCAGCTCCGACTCGTTGTGGCCACAGTGGCCCTTCACCTCGGCTCCCCGGGTCAGCGAGATATCAGCCTGTTCCGTGATCAGCTGGGAACACAGACGCCCCGCACCCCCTGAGCGCGCCCGCCCCTAACGGGGGCTGTAAAGGGAGGCGAGTCCAAACTCCGGGCTGCACGCCTGGGCACTCCTTGGCGCGCGCGCTCCCAGGTCCGGAACATGCGGTTAGGTTCTCTACGTGCAGACCCCGCCGTTAGGAAAGCAGAGAGAGGGGGTGACTTTCAAAAGCAGGCAGGGCGAGCGGAAGGCGTTACAAGCCGGAACCCCCATGCAGCATTCGGGAGCAGCCTGCGGGGGCGCAGGGCGGGGGGAAGGCGGGCGACCCAGGTCTTCATAGGGCCTTGAGGGACGGTGCCCTTCGCCCCTGGAGCCCTAGGAACAAGCTGGGAGGGAAAAGGTTCCTTACATCGACATAATTGCTGGCCCACACATCATAAGGAACAATAAATTTGGCTGCAAACTCTGCCATGAGACATGTTGTCCCATTTTCCCGCACCACAAATATATCTTTGTCAGGGTTAGTGGAAAGGCCTGAGAGATTTTCCACTTCTTGTTCTGCCATGATTCGAGCCATTGTATCTGCGGGGGGGAAAACACCCGATGAGTTTCAGGCTCGGGGAGCCCACCACGCGTCTGGGGACAGGGTGCAGAGGTCGTGGTCTGCAGGCTTCGGGCGACAAAGTTCCCTACCGGCCGCGGTGCGCCCTGCGAGCCATTTCTCTAACCCAGCGCCAACGAATTCAACTCCGTGGCCATTCATTTTTAATAAAGATAATGTTATAAAAAAAATGTAAGCCTTACTATTTTGTAACCCGACTGGCCTTCTTCTTAGGATTTGAAACCGAATGTCTCTTGCCAATTCTCTGACCCCACCAAGCAGGCCCGTAGGCACTCGGTCTGGGATATGGTATACAGGTGTGTGGCTCTCTGGGGTATTCCCCGCCACCAGCGGGAAGGCTCTCTGCCCCTCCCCCACCCCCAGAAAAGGGGGAAAAAAAAAACCTCAAAATGTTAAGGGCCACATTGTGACCTCAAGCTACCGACTTTACTCTGCCGGCTCTGTTCTCTGCCAGGAGTGCGCCCTGCCCTCGCCGTCGCGGAAGCGCTACTCACGAAACAGCATCAGAAGTCTAACGAAGCTGAGAAGGGCTCTTCCTCGGAGATCCATGCTTGTCTAGCAGCGAATAAGGCCAGATGTGCTGCTGCAGAGGCTGCCCGTGGAGGGAATCCCTCAAAGTCGACGCTGGAGTGAGCCGGGCTGAGCGAGGGGCGGGGGAGCGGAGGGGGAGGGGGAGGGAGCGCGCGTTCGGCGAGCGCAGGCGGGGACTCGGTGCTGGGTACTGCACCGACCTATGCGGGCGGAACGCGCGTCTGCTCACTGCGGAGGAGCGGCCGCGCGGCGAGAGCTGTCCACCGCTGCGAGTGCTGAAAGGGATCCGTTGTATTGCAAGAGTGATTGTGGCTTGGCTTGTGCAGAGGGCCAATGAGATTGGGGTTGGAGGGTGGGGGCTAAAATTCTCCTTGAGTCTGTTTTCTGTTTGGCAATTGCATTCGCAAAGATAATTCCGTACGAGAAACTTAATGGACCGATTCGATATCCCTACCAAGAACAATTATTAGGTGGTGTAGATATCACATATCATATTATTGGAGTCCTGGCTTCTGAAAATGCATCTGACTGCTTAAAGAAGATGGTAGAGCACAAATTGTTGCTGCTTTGGGGGTGGAGGAGTAGGCAGGAATAGAGAGGGAAAATGCTATGGCAACAGTTTCCTGCATTTGGAGACATCTCTTTCTCTCCCCTGCTCTCAATGAGCTCATGGGTTTAAAGTTAAATTGACACCTCCTCAAAGGAGACCTTTGGTCAATGCAGTATATCTATTAGGGCTTATTTTCTGTGAGTTGCTCTCTGGCTGTTTGAGGACACTGAGCTCTGAGGAACCTATATACCCTCACTCATTATATTGTGACTACTCTGTCAAGAACAGAGTAGTCTGTACGTGAACCTGAAGTTTGTGAGGGTTATCTGGGGTCTCTTCAGATAGTAATGTTGCATAGTTATGTAAACACACACACTGATACTACTCTTCAGCCTCTAGTGGAACAGAAAATCAAATACTACTGCGCTAATTTCTATATTTACAGTGTTGGTAGCTTTTGTGTTTTTTTTTCTTTTTTGCTCCATACATCAGAATTAGAATACAGCTATTTCAGCAACAGCCATGCTGTCTATTTCAATTGTAGTGTTGTCCAAATATGTAATTTCTTAGGGGATTTCATTGTGTGAATAATCAGTAATATAAGGTCATAAAACAATGTCATGTGAAGGGGGAAATTATGAAATATTTTTATGTGCATTGTCAAATTCGATTCTCTCTACAATCTTAGAAGGAAGGCAAGGGAAGATATACCTTATTATGGGTGTGCATACCCCAAAACTGAGGTTTAGAGAAATTAAATGACCTTCCCAAATGTCACATGGGTGGTTAGAATTAAAACAAACCAAAAAAATCACATGGTTTACCTTTGCAGGGATCATCTTCATTTTTAAATATAATACTTTTAACCCAAAATATACTATATTTTTATTTCCATAAAAATTTTTACTTAGTGACCAAATAACAAGCTGAAACCTAAAATTTCTATCACTAATTAACATTCCTGAAATGTGCAGAATGCTGTTTTAAGTATAATAATATTTTGACATATTTTCTCCAAACTATCTATATAACTATTCTTTCAAACCTATTCTTGTATCAATAATTAGATCAATGTTTTTATCTTTATTTTTATCTCTATATTTTGATAATTCATCAAAACATTTCTCAAGAACTTTATATAAATGATTACATATAGAACTGAGGCAAATAAAGTCAATTATTATTAGTTGAGAGTGGAAGTTGTAAAATTTATATGCTATATAATTCATCATGTTAGCTATTGTTATTAAACACTTATTTTCCTGTAGTACTGTAAAAACTAGAATACAATGAGACATATTAATGAAGCTTTTATATTCTCTCTACTTATCTCCCTCTTTTCTTCTAGTACTTTAATGAAGGGGGAAATGAATAGATTTTAGCCCAGGGTTCACTATTTATTATTTTTATGACCTTGTAGAGATTTTGGTGTTCCTCATCTAAAAAATTAGAATAATATTAATAGCCCAGGAGATGGCTGGATAGGTTAAGTGAGCCAGTGAATATGAGGTCTGTCTAGAAAGTATCCAGCTATGTAATATGAAAAAGAGGCATTTATTGAAGAAGATACAAGAACAAGAAATATTGTACATAGGATGACACTTCCGTCCCCTACTGGGTTATGATCTTTTTGAGGAAATCTGGTTCATTGGTAGCAGTTTGAAACAAGTCATTAGCAACTGCATCATAATGTTCCTTCTGCTCTGGCAGCAGAAGCTGCGGAATGAATTTTGCCGTGACACGTTTCATGCCAAGATCCTTTGTTAAAATCTCAGACACAGTAGTTTTTGGGATCCCCAGATCAGCTTCTAGTTCTCGCACTGTCAATCGCGGATCTTTGTTGATTGCAGCCCATACACGTTCCACATTCTCAGGTGTTCTGCTTGCTGCAGGTCTTCCAGAACGTGGATCACTTTCAACAGATTCTCGACCATCTTTGAAGCGTTTGTGCCACACTTTTATTTGTGCAGCACTCATTGCATTATTCCCGAAAGCCTTACGAATCATCCGAATAGTTTCTGCAGAGGAATGTTCCAGCTTAACACAAAATTTGATGCAGATTCTTTGCTCTACTCGCTCAGTCATTTTAAATGCAATGGCGACCCAGTACACATGTTCACTCAACAACATCTAGCGCCCCCACTGATTAATATAGTGAAGTCTTCATTGTTCACAGCATGCTCATTCCAGTCCACTCTCCTGGGTGCCAGGTTACATCCAGTGTCCTGCAAACCATTCTCTTTATATTGACAATGGCTGGATTTTTCCAGACAAACCTTGTATAAAGCATTCAAAACAAAAGATAAATTAATTTAGACCATAAATATTAACCGAATACTTACTATTTGCATGACGCGTGGTGTTTTGTTTTGAAAACCCAGACAAAGAAGTACTGTTCTATAAATAAGAGAGATATCTACCAATATTATGATAGTTTCTTTTGTGACACTTATTGCAAATAGTCTAACTTTATAATTTGTTAAAAGGTCAATTGAATCAATTGATAATTATCTGTTTTAATAATGAAATATTAGATGGCAAGTAATATTGGTCATTGATCTGATATTATTGTAGTTGATTTATAAATCAGATGGTGGTACCTTTGAAAATGGTTTCCTTCATACGTGACATAAATGGTCTCTGCTGACACAAGAGAGTACTTGAAAGTTTGT
The DNA here is from genome assembly GCA_004026885.1 of Lyroderma lyra. NCBI lineage: Eukaryota > Metazoa > Chordata > Mammalia > Chiroptera > Megadermatidae > Lyroderma > Lyroderma lyra. Next base: position 3,539 of record PVJL010000002.1, on the reverse strand, counting down.
TTTTTTTTTTCTTTAAGGAAGCAATCTTAAATTAACTCTTTCTTCCTGGGAAGATCATCTTCAAAACATAATAAATTGAATGCCCTCTTAGGTAGTTAATCTTCAATATAGTTTACAAATACCTATTAATTCATTTTTATCTCTGGTGATTCTTATATAGCAATAGGAGTTGGATTATTATACCTATACTTTTCACCTGCATCAATTAAACAATATTTAAATCATCCTTTAAAAAGCTTCAGTTATTTCAAATTAACTTGGAGGTGATAAAGGAGCAAAACTCACCATTAAATCATCTCTTAAAATAATAAAGTTTTTTCAGAACTTGCTCCATTCTTCATTTCTGGAGTGGGAGGGAAGATAGGAGAAACTGACATAAACACGTGGATGATGGCCATGTCAGTTTTCATCATTCCTGCTGGTGGTCAATACACAAGGCCAGGGGTGAGTGTGATCAAGCATGTTGGCTTTGGAATCTTCTCTAGATTCTCTAAGTCTTTCAAAGGATACTTTTCAATTCATCCACTTCCTTACTGAATTAGCCTTTATGAACCTCATGCCATTGGGTGATTACTGTTTTATATAAGTGGAAGAAAAGGCCCCTGCATGTATAGAATTTCCAGTTTGAATGGGAGAAAATAAGATACATGAAGATGTGGGGTTGCCTGGTACAATGTAGGCATAGATGTTAGGGAAAGAAATGTGGGACTGCCATCCCAGGGTAGGGTGGATTTAACCAAAGAAGGCCTCTTGAAGAAGGTGGGACTTGAAAGAAGTGGAAAAATTGACCTAGGGTGAAAGACAAGGAAGGACAATGCAGATGGAACAAATATATATTCAAAGTGGAGTCAGTACAGACATGTAACTGTTTTTTCTTCCAGATTTGTCAATTTGCAATAAGTAAGAAATTAGGCCCCACAGCTCACAATGCTTTATAGACTGCAAAACCCCTATTTAACTTATTTAATAATTTACGAACATATAGCTATGCAAAAGAATGGCATATGCAAAATTATCCTAAATAAAATCAAATATGTAAATTGTTAGGTGCAACTCTATACTTGATTGTACAAGCAACTGACTTGTATTTGTAGAATCAAGAAACAAAATTACAGTAATCAGGAAGAAATTTTAATTAGAAAACATACTTATGAGCTTCAAAAGGGGGAATCTATGCTTTGTAGCAGCTGAAATTTGGCTTGTTAATGTTTCAGTTTACCTTACAAAATGTGCTATGGCCCTGTTGTCCCCACTAAGGAGAAGGAGAAAGGGGGGAGGAGGGAGGGAAGGAGGGAGGGAGCAAGGGAGAAAGGGAGGGAGGGAAAGAGAGAGAATATGAATGAATATGGGAGCACACATGGATAACAGGACCAGTTGTATACTGCACAAGATGTACACAGTTTTTATGACAAAAATTGCTACTTAACAAAACCTATTCTTGTGTTCAGCTTATCACTGATCTTGCTTTAATTCAATCACTGCCTTTGAATACCTTTGCAACCCTTTCTGGGATAGAAACATTTTGGGGATAGGAAGTGAAAAAATAAGTGTACGCAAAAATTTTTTTTGCATAAATTGACAAGCCCTGGAATAATTGGAAAGAGTCAGAAAGCTGATTGCAAGGTGCTAAAATATTTGGAAAGAATCATTAAGTGTGGGCCTCCAATGCTCTCAGCTCCTATGTCCTTGATGAAATTTCCCTCATTATTTCATTTCACTGGTCCCTCCTGCATCTACTTTAATGAAACAAGAGCTGTTTTGGCAATGAGGGTAACCAGTAGAGACAAGACACTAGAATAATAGCCCTTTCATTGACATAGCATGTATATGCTAAATACTAAGAAAATGTCCTTTTATGAGTTCATCAGGATAAATGCCTACACATACTTGAATTTAAGGGACAGAGTACATATAACAAACCCTGAATAAGCAGATGGTGAGGCCAGGTAATCATTCCTAAAAAGTTCAATAGCAAAGAAATTATTTTCATCTTTTGAATGAGGAATTACGTAGTTAACTGCACTGATGAGTTTGAAGTGTAAATTTTTAGGCCATGGATTAGAGTCCTGACCGGTTTCCTAGCACTGAGGAGTATCTTAGCTCGGGGGTCAGGGAAACTTTCTGTAAAAGACAGCAGTCAATCTAAAAATCCTTTAAGAACTATTTTCTCCAAGAAATAACAACTACCTCAATGGGCCTAAGGTTAGAGAAGCTGTGGCTCATTTAAAATAATTTGCTACCTGAATCTGAGATAATGCAATTCCTTAAAATCTCTTTTAAGATGTGTCACAAGGATCCCTGTGCTCTACTCTTTTAATTGTCTGGAGGTCTATGCATTTTCACTTGAAGATGTGTTGGAATTAAGAAAAATTGATATTAATTACCATTGGTGAGAATGGGATAACTAGTTTGTTTTCCTTCAGACAGAGCTGGAGTCCTGAAATGCCCCAGGGCATGCTGATGTGTAAGTTTGGGACGGTTCTACGAATGTATTTGTGACAACATTGCAAGAGGCCGTAGTAACCAAGAACAGGAAATGGGAAAGAGTCTCCAGGGATTGGAAAACGGACTGGAGTGTGAATCTAGGAAGCAGTACATTAGTTATGACTTCACTACCGCACTAGGGGACAAGTTCTTGGAGGAGTGGCTTCACCTCTCCCCTGTTCAATATGCCTTTCCGAAAGGGTGTCTCCAGGACTAAACACCCCACTTCTATGCATGACCTTAGTTGGAGAGTGATCTGAGCAATTCCTTTAGAAAAAAAAAATTGGATATTCCATTATTAAAGCATAATATCTCAACGTGCAAGAACTATGGGCTGTGGCCTGCAGCATTCATTACCTTTGGGTGGCACCGAGGCGGGTGGGCCTGGTGGTTCAGGGCTTGGAGCTTCGTAGGGCGCTCGGGCTGCGGACTCCAAACCTGAACGCTTCTGCGGGCACAGAGCGGGATGCGCTGTTGCCGGGCGCCTCGTTGCCTGCACCTCGAGCTGGCCTCGGCCCCAGCCTGGGAAAGCCGTGGGCGCGGGGCATCCGGGGTGGACTCCCCGGCATAGGGAGGCAGCTGTTCGCGGTGCAGAGGTGAGACAGAAATCCCCTGCCCTGTTGCAAAACCAGGAAAGGGGGATCAATTCCGAGGGTGCTGGAGTTGAGGAAGTTAGGGCGACGGCGACAGGGGCTTCTGAGGGTGAAAACAGAGAGCGCGTCCCGGGTCCCTGCGGCCTTCGGAGCGGCTCCGCGCGGCAAACCCTGCGTTGAGGAAGGAAGAGCGAGCGGTGAGACGGTGTTCACTCGTCCTCGGGAATCTTGGGTCCCTTCCCCACCCTGGAAACAGTCTGGACACTTCGGGGGGGAGTGTAGGGTGTTAAACGGGGGACAGGGAGGAGACCCGGTGACCGAGGCGTCGCTTCTTTCCTTTTCTCTTTTCCTCCTTTCTAAACTGTCAGTGCTGTATCCGTACCGGAGGGAAGTGTCCCTGAAGCGCCCCGAAGCGCCCCCGAAGTGCCCCGAAGTGCCCCCGGAGTGCCCGAAGTGCCCCCG